>CM042185.1:12896936-12915327 GCA_023539305.1 Ilex asprella | reverse complement strand
GGTCAAACTCATCATGCTCAAAGAGCTACATCAGCATGGAGCAGCTCATCAAGCTCACGAAGCTACATCAGGAGGGGAGCATGCAGGGTCATCCAAGAGTCTCCTCCTCTCCACCTTGGAGTGCAAAAGCTTCTTCCCTTCCACCTTGGAGTCTAGGAGTCTCTTCATCTACTACCTTGAAGTAAGGGTCATCCCAAGAGTCTTACCCTTGCCCGTTGAGGAGAGGAGAGGAGAGGTCACCAGGCTATTTAATACTATTAAGTTGCCCCCAATCTGTTATGACCATCAGACTGACTATGCAATTACTATACAAACGACTATAAATTGTAAGCTCCCTCAACACTTGGGAGGCATCTGACAAAAGCAAGCTCATCTCTTCTCTCTTGTAATTTTCTACTCTCCCAACATACTGGAGTTAATAAAATTTCTGCCGAACTCAGTCATCGAAAGTGAACGTAGATTTTGACTGACCGAACCACTATAAACCTTGTCTTTTCTCTCTTTACCTATTTTACTACATCTTAGACTATTTACTTGATTGTGGTGTGCAAAACAATTTGTTCATCATCAGTTTGGCGCCGTCTGTGGAAACGCTCAAAATTCTCCCATAAACATTTTCTTTGCTGAGTTAAAATTCTCCCACCAGGATCCATGAATCCGCCTGAAGACATTCCACCTCAGGAGGAGGAGGTTACTCCTCCACCTGCCAATCTTGTCCTGAATGCGCAACAGATTTGGAGACTATGCAGCAACTTGTGGCTCAAAACCAACAGATCCTCCAACTCATGTTCACCGGACAAGGAAGAGCTCAACCTGGACCTCAAGTCGGAGGAGCTCCACACCCTCCCTATCAAGGAGCACCCCACCAAGACGCTCCCCATCTGGGCGCCCCCTTGGGCGCCCCACCTTTGGGAGTCCCCTTGGGCGTCCCACATAGGGTCCCCCACCATGATGGACCTCCAGCTCCTCCTGCTCCTGCTCCCCATGGTGGACACCTTCCTCTCCAAGAGGATGAGGGTGAAAACCAAAGCATAGAGCATGAGAATCATTTTCATGGTAATTCCAGAAGACCTCCTCCCAATCAGTGGGACAAAAAAATTAAGGAGGTGCAAAATCAATTGGGTGATGTCTTCAACGCTATAAAAGCACAAAAACTCAAGACGGTGGACTACCTCGTAAGTTGAACCGACGCTCCTTTCAAACCTGACGTGGCAAATTACCCATTCCCTCAAAAATTCAAGATGTCATCCGTCGAGACCTTTGACGATAGGAAGGATTCACTAGACTACCTTGAAACTTTTAAGACCTTGATGCAGTTGTACAACGTCCCTGACGAAATCATGTGTAGAGCGTTTCCAACCACCTTGAAGGGATCCGCTCGACAGTGGTTTGCCAAGCTCTCCTCGTCCTTCATTGACACATTTGTCGAGCTGAGCAGGTCCTTCGTGTCACACTTCATTGGAGGACGCCGCCACCAAAAGCCTGTCACCCACCCGCTTTGCATAAAACAGAACCAAGATGAGAGCTTGAGAAGCTACCTCACTCGTTTTAACGAGGAGGTCCTTTAAGTTGACGAGCCTGATGAAAAGGTAAGCATGACTGCCTTCCTGGGAGGCCTCTAGTCATCAGGCTTCCTTTTCTTCGTAATGAAATATCCACCCAAGAGCATACCTGAGCTACTAGCCAAGGCCCAAAAATACATGAAAGTTGAGGACATCACAAGGGCTAGACGAGGTGAGTCCTCAAGAATTGGGGAGAAAAGAAAAGATAGAGAAATGGGCAACAAGAAGGAGAGTAGCAACAAGCACAACAGGACAGAGAGGGTACCAGCCAAAGATCGGCTCGGTCTTGCTCCCCAAAGGGATCGACAAGCCTTCACTCCCCTCAGTGCCTCTGTCAGGCACATCCTATTACAAATTCAAGATGACCCCTCAGTATAGTGGCTAGGGAAGATGAAGTCTCCCCCAAACTGCAGGAACCCAAACAAGTTTTGTCTCTTTCATCGTGACCATGGCCATGATACCGACGATTGCTATGACCTCAAAAGGCAAATTGAGGAACTCATCCAGTGGGGGCACCTATGCCAGTATGTTACCGATGGAGGGCAGGAACCGACGCCACCTCGCAATCAGGAAGATTAACAACCCATTGAAAAAATTCACACCATCTCAGTAGGGCTTACAGGAGGAGGAGAATCTCTCTTTACTAAGACGGATCATGCTAGGAAAGCTACGCACCCTGACGAATTGCGCCCACCTAAGGCACCAAAGCATGGCAACAGCGAGGTCATATTTTTCTCAAATAAGGATTTGAAAGGAATTTAACACCCCCATGATGACCCTCTGGTGCTCATCATGACCGTCGCCAACTTCCAGGTGCAAAGGATTTTTATAGATAGCGGAAGCTCAGCGGATATTTTGTTCGCTGAGGCTTATGACAAACTCAACTTGGATAGAGAAAGATTGTAGCCCATCAGGTCTCCCCTCATTGGGTTCTCAGAAGAGAAGGTGTATCCCCTAGGGTCCATCACCTTACCTGTCATTGCCGAAGTAGCAGCCCGAAGATCCATTGTCATGGTCAATTTCCTGGTGATAGATTGCCCATCAGCGTACAACATCATTTTAGGGCGACCTGCTCTCAACACTCTAAGAGCGGTGCCCTCTACCTACCATCTCATCCTCCTCTTTTCAACCTCGAATAGAGTCAGAGACATCCAAGGAGACCAAGTAGTTGCAAGGGAGTGCTACGTTTCCTCCATGAAGACAAGGAAACCACAAGAGGCTCTACAAGTGGAGGTCCTTGACCCAAGGGATGATGCCACCATAGAAAGAGGAGAACCAGTCGAGGAGATCACCCTAGTAATTTTAGATGATGAGCATCCAGACAGAAAAGTATACATTGGCTCTTCCCTTTCTAAGGACTTGGTCCACCTGCTAATAAAGTTCCTGAGGCTCAATATGGACGTTTTTTCATGGTCTCATGAAGACCTCGAGGGCATTGACCCTGAGGTCGCCATCCACTGCCTCAATGTTGACCCTCACCACAAGCTTGTTCGCCAAAAGTTAAGGGGTGCCTCCAATGAAGGGCCCAAGCAATGGAAAAGGAGGTAGAAAAGTTGATAGAGAAAGGGGCAGCCAGAGAAGTAGCCTATCTTGAGTGGCTCTCAAATTTAGTGATGGAAACTAAAGTTAATGGGAAGTGGCGCCTCTGCGTCGACTTTACTGAGCTCAACAAGGCGTGTCCAATAGATAGCTACCAATTTCCACGAATTGACCTCCTTATTGACACCACCACAGGACATGAGTTGCTCACCTTCCTAGATGCATATTCTGGATATAACCAGATCAGCATGCACCCCCTAGATCAAGAGACGACATCATTCATCACTTCAAAGGGGACCTATTTTTACAGGGTCATGTCATTCGAATTGAAGAATGCATGAGCAACCTATCAACGATTGGTGAACAATATGTTCCAATCACAAATCAGGAAAACAATAGAGGTGTACGTGGACGACATGTTGGTAAAAAGTCTTGCAGTAGCAGACTATATTGACCACCTTCAAGAAACTTTCAACGTTCTTAGGTCATACAATATGGAGTTGAATCCTGAGAAGTACGCCTTTGGTGTAGGCTCAGGTAATTTCCTTGACTTTATGGTCAACCAGAGGGGAATTGAGGCAAACCCCAACAAGATCAAGACCATCCTAGATATGAAGTCAACTTCCTCGACCGAGGAGCTCCGGTGCCTCAATGGGAGAGTTGCAGCACTCAACAGGTTTGTTTTCAAGTCTACATATAAATGTTTACCTTTCTTCAAGATTCTCTGGAAGACGTTCAGGTGAGGACCTGAGGCAGAGGAGGCCTTTTAAAAGCTCAAAGTCTACTTGGTTACACCTCATCTCCTTTTACATGCCACACCAGGGGAAAAAATATATCTATACCTTTCTGCTTCCCCATTGGCGGTAAGCTCCGTCCTTATAAGGAACCATGATGGAGTGCAAAAACCCATCTATTATGTGAGTAGAGTATACCGGAGAGTAAAAATAAGATATTCGGGACTAGAGAAGTTAGCGCTTGCCCTTATCTCAACAGTTAGGCGCCTGCGACATTACTTTCAAAGTCATACCATTATTGTGATCATGGACCAGCCTCTAAAGAGATTCTTTCAAAAACCGAATGTATCTGGGAGACTCCGAAAATGGGCAGTAGAACTAGGTGAGTTCGATAGCCAGTACCAGCCAAGGGCCGCCATCAAAGCGCAAGCCTTGGAGGACTTTATTGTTGAGCTTACACCTGCAGAGGAGGTCAAGGAGCATCCCATACTTCAGACATTCCTCCCTCACAACCTGGTGCCCAAGCCTGGCGCCCAACATGGTGTCCAAGCACCCAAGCCTCTCTTGGTGCCCAGCCTGTCTCGTCTGGCACCCAAACCTCTCCTGGTGCCCAGAATGGTGCTTTGCCTGGCGCCCCAGCTCTTGCAGCACTCTGCGACTAATGAAGGAGGTAGAGCAAGCTTAATCCTGATTAGCCACGAAGGCACTCTTTTCAAGTATGCTGTGAAGCTCCATTTCATCATCTACAACAATGAGGCGGAATATGAAGTCCTCCTCTCTAGCCTAAGGCTGGGAGTTGAAATAGAAGCCAAACACCTCATCAGTCATAGCGATTCCCAACTGATAGTCAACCAAATGAAGGGGGACTTCGAAGCGAAAGAAGCTAGAATGCAGGAGTATCTTGCTATGGCAAGAGCCTTGATCGCAAAGTTCCAATATTTCCAAATTATTTATATCCCGAGAGAGGACAACATGGCTTCCGACGCACTAGCCAGCTCACCTCATCGTCAGAAGCCCCACCGGGACCAACATTCATGGGTCACTAGTTCGAACCAAGCAAATTAGACATGAAAGCCACAAGCGTCAACTGCGCAGCTGTCGAGCCAAACTGGATGACCCCAATAAGAGTTTACCTCCAGGATGGCGTATTGCTAGATAACCCCCTCGAGTCCAGAAAACTCAGGGTGAGAGCCTCCAAGTTCACCATCTTACAAGGCACTCTGTACAAGAGATGCTACTCCTTACCATTATTGATGTGTCTCTCACTTGAAGAAATTGACTATGCCTTGCGGGAGATCCATGAGGGAATTTGTGGGAATCATTCTGGAAGGCGATCCCTCGTTCACAAGGCGCTGAGACAAGGCTACTTCTGGCCTAGCATGATAAGGGACGCCCATGAATTTGCCAAAAAATGTGACAAGTGTCAATGCTTTGCCACTGTGCCTAGACAACTACCAGAAGAACTCACAGTCATCACAAGTCCGTGGCCCTTCACCAAATGAGGCATCGACATCTTAGGCCCCTACCTCTAAGTAGAGGACAAAGCAAATTTATGGTGGTAGTAGTTAATTACTTCACAAAATGTACGGAGGCTGAATCCTTAGCAAAGATAACAGACGTAAAGGTAAAGAATTTTATCTGAAAAAACCTGGTCTGTCGTTTTGGGATACCCCACGCCATTGTTAGCCAAAATGCCAAGCAGTTCGACAATAAGCTTCTGAACTCTTTCTACTCTGACCTTCAAATAAAACAACCCTATTCTAGTCCAGCACATTTGCAGTCAAACGGACAAGCAGAAGTCATAGTGAGAACGGTGCTATGTAACCTAAAGACCAAGCTCGAAAGAGCGAAGGATCTTTGGGTTGACAAACTCCCAGGCGTATTGTAGGCCTATCGAACCACGCCAAGAACTTCTACTGGGAAAACCCCTTTCTCCCTCGCCTTTGGGACTGAGGTAGTCATCCCTGTGGAGATCGGGGTACATTCTCTAAGGGTCCAACACCATGACCCCACTACTAATGAGGAAGGACTCTGCATCAACCTCGACTTGGTTGAGGAGGTAAGGGAGATGGCTATAGTCCGCAACGCGGAGTACAAGTGTGACACCCCAAAATCAGGGGGTCCGTTGATTACCCATCAACCCGCGGAATGCCTGTGGATACCGAAGAATTCGATAACACACCGTTATGCTCCATTTACCGGAGTCCTTAATTTAACAAAAATTCGGGCAGAGTCTCCTTTGTACGGGGAACTCTACCCAAAACACAACCTGTGCAATTTTAAAATCATATGACCCATCCGAGGTCCAATATAAACCACTGACCACACTGGGTCCATTAATCTATACTTTTGACGCCCCCAAAACAGGAATTCATATGTCAACGTATTAAGTGTGACATGACATGTAAGAGTGTAACATGACCATATAAAATTGTAACACTGCCATATAAAAGTGTAACATGGCGTATAAAAGTGTAACACTGAAAGTGTAACACTACCATATAAAAGTGTAACATGGCGTATAAAAGTGTAACACTGAAAGTGTAACACTGCCATGTAAAAGTGTAACATGGCATATAAAAGTGTAACACTGAAAGTGTAACACTGCCATGTAAAAGTGTAACATGGCGTATAAAAGTGTAACACTGAAAGTGTAACACTGCCATGTAAAAGTGTAACATGGCGTATAAAAGTTCAAACTTAAATCCTTTTACATAGATCACATGCAAAAGTTTAATTACAAGTCTAATTTTACAAAAATTGGATTGAAAGCCACAAGTCGGCCTTTCTTCATTCTTGGGGCCTCGAATGCGAGCCGTCCACCGATGTATATCCCACACCTGAAATGTTTTCCCGTATAGGGTGAGCCAACGCCCAGTAGAGAAATTCCTACAGAGGCTGCTCCTCCACCTATATGCATATGAAATGTTCAATGCACACACCACAAATCCATAACCATTCCATCAATAACATGCGATTTAATGATGTAATGCTATTATGTCATACCATGAATGAGGTGAGACCCACCCATGTGCACCCATCTGAGCCCATCACGGCTCCCTTTACATGCAATGCCATGTATGTTAAACCCGGGCTACCCAAGCTCCATAAAATGAGATGAGACTCATGTACTCAACCCGAGCCCGCCCCGGCTCAACATGAAATGAGATATGACTCATTTACGCACTCAGCCCGAGCCCTTCCTGACTCGACAACACAATGTAAATGCCCATGTGTACAACATGCCATGACTAAGATGAGACTCAATCATGTAACACAACCCGAGTCCTTCCCGACTCCCACAACACAATGCAATGTGTAATGAACCCGTCTTCGACGAAAAATATGATACTCATTGGATGAGTATATTTTATATCAAAATCTTGTGTCATGTTGGGCAACGGATTCTCGGAATTACACCGCCGGCTCCGTGGGCCATGCCACTTTTCCGGAATTTCACCTCAGGGGAGTGGCTGAACCAAGTGATTTGGGGTCTTTCACCCGAGGAAGCCGCCATGCCCTTTCTTGCTATACCCGACACAAGTTTTCCATGCATACATGCCACTGTGCGACTCAGTCGAATTTTCAATCCAACTTTCCCGAGCCCACCATCAAGCACCAAGTATGGTGTTGATTAACTATGCATCACCTACACATGCCTCCACTAATGACTAATGTCCATGAATGGAGTTACCAATGTCATGCTCTATATGCAATAATGCCAATGAGCAAGTCCCATAACCACATGCATTTAATACCACATAGATTGTGGTATAAACACCCATGCACAACATCCTTATGACACAATGTCCATGTATATGATGTTCCCGTACATATGCAATGTAATGACCCATTGCTTTTCTCTTGCAAGGTTCATATGTAATGAATGTCATATGAACTGTCTATACCACATTCCGACATATGGTATTAACACAACCATGCACACACACACACCACTCATGATGTGAATTCCCCGTGCATATGCAATGCGATGTGTCATTGCAATAACATTATGTCACATATGTAATGCATGCCATATGGACTAAATTAACATAATCAATTCCATTCCATGGCAATTTACATTATAAACGTATAAATTCCATGCTTCATCACAACAATTGATATATCAAGATATATATCTGAAATTCACAATTTCAACGTAAATCATATCGTACACATATGATTTTCATTTACCACATAAGGCATTACATGTTATTTATCAAATAACAATTTCAATCCATTTAGGCATTTTGTCAAACACCTTCAAGGCAAACAACATGGTAACACATATCATGCCCAATTTCCACATAATTCAAGAAATTCCAATAGGCAATTTCTACATACCAATTTAGGATAAAATTATTTTACCTAAATCCCATCAATAGGCAAGTGTGATTTTCTAACAACCTACCCATCATCTTCATTATTCCATAACCATATACATATGAATATATATATACCTAGGTCAATATATATAGATATACATATGTATATATCCAGCCCATTATCATAGGCATTTCTAGGTAAGAAATCAACCCAAGTAGGAGAACCCCTACCTCTTGTAGCGTGATAATCCCGTAGGAAGCTCCCAAGACCCGAAAATCCAACTCGAAGCTTGATTTTCCCAACTCTCGGAATTTCACCTTCGGTAAAATTCGTTGTTTTTGGCACCCACGTGTAGCCCTTGACGCGTAGAACGTCTTTTGTTCTTGGCCCGAGTGGATTTGAGCACTCCACGGCCGTAGATCGTAGAGAGAAGTTAGGTTTTCTCTCATTTTCCCTCTCTTCTTTTCTCTCGGCTGAAACCGGCTGAAATGGTGAAGGAGAAGTCTGATTTTTCAGACTTTAGGCCCCTATTTATATTTTTAGAATACTTGGCCTACAATTGGCCACACGTCTCTTTTAATTTCGGGTCCGTTTTCGTCCCGAAACGATTAAATTTTGCTCCGGTTCAAGTTTAAAATATTTCTTATGAACTCTAATTAAATTATTTTCAAATTCTTCATCTTTTGACCAAATTTTCGTTTTTGGTGTCACTCGAGACCCGACCGTCTCGTAAAACGTGAAAAATTCTGACTATCTCGGAATTCAACGAAATTTTACATGGTCACTAGATTTCGCGAGACGAATTCAACGGCGAAGTCCGTTTCGTCATCCAAGCTCTAGAAAAATTCAGGTTCACAACATTTTCCGTGGTGACAATTTACTATTATTTTTTTTCCTTTGTTATAAACAGTTCACATTTTCCGGGGTTTCACAACAAGCGCTGCATGATAAAGTACTACAACTCGAGGGTGAAATCTCGTTCCTTCCTACCAGGAGTTTGGGTCCTCAAGAAAGTGATCCTCTCCACAAAGGACTCAAGAGAAGGAAAACTGGGACCAAATTGGGAATGACCCTACCTCGTAACAGAAGTGGTGAGGCCAGACACTTACAAGATACAGAGTTCTGAGGGGAAGGTTTTGCCCCATCCATGTAATGCTGAGCATTTGAAAAGGTACTATCAGTGACACTTTGAGAGAGTAGAAAAGTTGGGGACTTGATTTTATTTTTTACCTTTTTTGTGGGGCTACTACTCGACGATATTACTTTACATAAGCAGTGAAATGAATAAAATTTCTAGATTTACCTCAAAAATGCATTTTTGTATTCAATTTCTCAAATGCGCATCAGTAGCAAAAGCCACTTTTACAAAAAGAAGGGCTACAAATTCAACAAAATGCTTTCCTAAAAAGAAGGAAAAAATCTGAAAAGTCCCTAGCACTCTAACTACTTTCATGGTCGTCATCCTCTTTCGCGTCATTACCCTCGGCATCATCAGAACCTCCATCGCCCTCATCAGGCGCCTTAGTTGGCAAGAAGCTTGAGACATCAATCTCAGAAAAAGGAGCAGAGATCTTTCCTCAAATCTCCTCATAACCATCAATGAAAGCATCTGCAATGTCATTCTCCAACTCCGCCTCAGCTCGAGAAGCTCTTTCTTGAGCAGCCTTTACCTCTGCCTTTGCGGCAGCCTCTCTGAGCATGACTCTCTCACGGACCTCTACAAGCTCAGCCTCGAGCAAGGCTGCCCCTCATGGGTCGCCAAAAGCTCAGCCTCTCTGAGCATGTCATGGACCACCGCAAGCTTAGTCTCAAGCTTGGCTGCCCTCCCATTGGTGGTTGAAAGCTCAGCCTCTTTGCGTATAGCCCCTCTCACGGACCACCGCAAGCTCAGTCTCAAGGTTTGCCGCCCTCCCATGGGTCGCCGAAAGCTCAGCCTCATTGAGAGTGGCCCTTTCACGAACTACTGTAAGATCAGTCTCAAGCTTGGCCGCCCTCCCATGGGTTGCTGAAAGATCAGCCTCAAGGCCAGACACCCTCTCATGGGTTGTTACAAGGTCAGCATCAGAAGCCCTCCCGGAAGCTTTAAGCTCGGTAATCCTCCTCTGAGCGGCAAGAAGCTCATTTTGCACCACTTCATAATCGTGTTTCAACTTGTGGTAAAAGGAGGGTCCTTGAAATTAAACACATAGATGTAGTTGAGGCCTGGAAAAAAAAAAGCAAAGGAATGTTAGACACTTATGGAAGGAAGGGAGAAAAAGGAGATGACAAGCCCTTACCTGAGCCCAGCTTTCCAAAAAGGAGTTAAGGATTCCCTCGGTGCCTAAGGAACTAATCTCATTTACATCATTGGATAACAAAATCAGGCTCGCCCAAAGTTTTCCCGTCACCTACACTACTTAACCAATCATCCAAAGGGGCGTCTGGCCTCATCTCCTCTCATAAATTAGCTAGTGCAATGCCTACAGGGGCGCCCAAACTAGCCTGGTTTGTACCTAACACGGCAAGCATGCCCAAATTACTGCACAAAACAGCGCCTAGGCAGCTCACCCAGCGGGTTGGAACACCCAGGCCACTCGCCCAATAAGTTGAAGTGCCTAAGCAACTCGCCCAGCAGGTTGGAGCGCCTAGCCAGCTCATCCAACAGGCTGGTATGCCCAGGTTGCTGGCCCCTGTTCGTCTCTCCTAGGCTGCTTACCCATTGAGGGTTGCCATCCCATGCCTCCTTGATGCCCAGGTCTCCCCCTCAGGCGCCCAGGTCTCTTCCGTTGGCGCCCATACCTCTTTTGCAGGTGCCCAAGTTTCCTCCTCAAGCGCCCAGGCCAGGTCTCCCCCGCAGGCGCCCATGCCTCCTCTACAGGCATCTATGTCTC
The DNA here is from genome assembly GCA_023539305.1 of Ilex asprella. Lineage (NCBI taxonomy): Eukaryota > Viridiplantae > Streptophyta > Magnoliopsida > Aquifoliales > Aquifoliaceae > Ilex > Ilex asprella. The sequence goes on along the minus strand of CM042185.1, from coordinate 12,904,296 downwards.
CTCCGCAGGTGCCCAGGTCTCCTCAGGTGCGCAGGCTCTCCCAAGCACCCCAAAAATACTCAAAGATCTCTCCTCCTACACTCGCAAGGATCTATGCTCAACGTCCATCGCCACTAGAGCAGGCATACCCAGAACAGTGCCTGCTCGCCCAAGGTACCCATGACAGCCCCAGGCACGCCCAAGGCAGCCCACCTTAACCAGAGGCCCCTCACCGTCACCATCAACATCAGTGGCCCAAGGTAGCCCCGGCTCATGAAGGCAGATTTGGCTCGCCCAAGACAGCCCAGGCTTGCTCAAGGTGCTCCAAACATGGCTTATAATGTATCAAATCGAAGCACTCGACGAGCCCTACAAAACTCAATGTCTATGGCAGTGATCGATGCTATTAAAAGTCCAAAAATGGCCTAGAAACAGTTGTTTTGGCCTCTTGAAGTTTTTTCAAAAAAAAAAATTCTTCTCGCCCAAGAGGTTGTATGCTCACGCAAGAGGTGACCTACTCGCCCAAAAGCTATCTGCTCGCCCAAAATCGTGCACCCAACTCTCTGTTCGAAGTTTTGACAGTAACTTTTGCTCCGTCACTCCAAATAAGGCTTAAAATATGTCAAATCGAAGCTCTCGGCGAGCCCTACCAGACTCATAGCCTCTGGTTAGGGTTGATGCTGTAAAAAGTCTAAAAAAGGCTTAGAAGTAGATGTTTTGGCCTTCTGAAGTTTTTTCAATTGTGTCGATCAGCCGAAAATTCAAACTTAATCGAATGCCCTCCTTTTCAAGTTCTATTAGACACAGGGCATTGAGGAGTAAATGATGGGCCAAGCCCAAGGGCCCAACTCATGTTACAAGCCTAAAAGGTCCCACAAATTAAACCCAATGTGGTCAACCCAGTCAAGCTCATCATGCTCAAAGAGCTACATCAACACGGAACAGCTCATCAAGCTCAAGAAGCTACATTAGGAGGGAAACATGCAAGATCATCCAAGAGCCTCCTCCTTTCCACCTTGGAGTCTAGGAGCCTCCTCATCTACCACCTTGGAGTAAGGGTAATCCCAAGAGTCTTACCCTTGCCCGTTGAGGAAAGGAGAGAAGAGGTCATCAAACTATTTAATACTATTAAGTTGCGCCCAATCCGTTATGACCATCAGACTGGCTATGCGATTACTATGCAAACGACTATAAATTGTAAGCTTATAACACCCCACTCTCCACATGGTATAATATTGTCCGCTTTGGGCCCACTGGCCCTCACGGTTTTGTTCCTTCCAGTACCCCTAGGAAAAGGCCTTATGTCATGTAAGGTGAGGGGTTTACTTATAAACCCAGCAACTCTCCCCAACCGATGTGGGATACCAGGATCTCACAATCCAACCCCCTTAGGGCTGCACGTCCCCATACAGTAGCCTGCCAACTACTTGCTCGCCCACTACACGAGAGCACGACAGGGCCCCACACTCGGTCTAGGCGAGAGTCGGCTCTGATACCACTTTGTAACACCCCACCCTCCACATGGCATAATATTATCCGTTTTGGGCCCACTGTCCCTTACAGTTTTATTCCTCCCAGTACCCCTGGGAAAAGACTTTATGTCATATAAGGTGAGAGGCTTACTTATAAACCCATCAACTTTCCTCTCTCTAACCGATGTGGCATACCAGGATCTCACAATCTCCCCAATACTTGGGAGACATTTGACAAAATCAAGCTCATCTCTTATCTCTTGTAATATTCTACTCTCCCAACACACCAGAGTTAATAAAATTTCAAGCAAACTCAGCCATTAAAAATGGACGTAGGTCTTGATTGACCGAACCACTATAAACCTTGTCTTCTCTCTCTCTCTACCTATTTTACTGCATTTTAGACTATTTACTTGATTGTGGTGTGCAAACTAATTTGTGCATCATCATGGTCTTCTATGTATAAGCCAAACTCTACACACCAGATTATCTACAATGTAAAATATAAGACACACATGCATACCATATATTAAATATAATGCAAATATTTTGCTCATACAAATTCTCAATAAATAGAAAAAATAAATTTTTATTAATTAATAAAACGAGTTTCATTACAAAAATCAAACTTTTAGTAAATGAATCTATCAACAAGAAGACAAAAAAGCTAAGTCTCAGGAGGCCCAGTGACCTAACCCCCGATACTACCTCCAAGGTGGCCAAAAAGCTTGTCAATGTTTGCAGAAAAAGAGTCAGCGCTGCGAGAAGGAGGCATTGGGTCGGTAGGAACAATAGAAGCATCACCTTGAGAGACATGCACAATGATAGGGAAGGCAAGAGCCAGAGCAGCATCGACAAGACTTGGAGCTCAAGTTGGAGCAATGTCGACGGAAGGAGGAGTAGAGTCATAACAATGCATGAAAGTAGGGGCCATAGTCTCGACTCCTGGAACTGAGTTTGATACTTGGGACATCCCAACATCCTCAGCCGTGACTTCGGTTGCGGTTTTGCACCATCTCTTCAGAAGGAATGTACTCATGCTCCTTGAAGAGTGGAGACTCGATAGGAACCCCGACAGCCCAAAGTGCCTCGTCCCACCCGATCTTGAAGTGCTCCCTCTTGGTTTCTTCGAAGCCACTAGGATGTTGTCGACACATCGATCAACGATATCCTGTTTCAACTTCTTGTTGGCCTCCAACTTAACTCTTAGCTTCTCCAACTCTTGGGTAAGGGAAACACAAGTCTACTCTGCCTTAGCTACCCTTGCCTTAGCCAGGGATACTTGTTTCGCCGCCTCGGTGATCTTTTACTCGACGTTGGCAAGTGAAGCTTTGACCTTGTCAGCCTCCTCTTTGGCAGCTTGGCTCTCCTTGAAGAGCTCTACTATTTGGGCCCCTTGAGTGTAAAGGGTCTTGTCTAGAAAATCCACCTCCTCCTTAGCCATGGTGAGAGCCCCTCGGGCCTTCTCGATGTCGGCTTGGAGTCTCTCACGCTCTTGAACCTTGTCCTGATGGATGTGGAATCGCTCGACGATGACTGCCACCTGTTGAGCCGCCTAAAAGACAAAGAAAGGAAAGTTACACTGAGGGGAAAACTAAAGAAAAATGAAGAAGAAAAATTCACAAGTATTGAAGCATTACCACCAGTGAGTTTTGGATGATGGAGTGAAACAAGTGGTTGCCCCTACATCCCAAGTGAATCGCCAAGTCAGCATCAAAATGGATCGCCTCACTCCCGGCGTAGGCAGTGTGGGCAGAGGCAACGATGGAGTTAGTCACCCGGATCGACTGGTTGTCGTGATCTTGGGCCTTACTACACCACTCCGGGATAGTGGGGGTCGGTATAGGTGTTGGCATTGGCATTGGCGTTAGTATGAACCTTGAAGTTGGAGTCAGAATAGATGCAGGAGTGCCCCTACCACTGTTGGCACCATCGTGCCTTTGCTTTATTCTTCTCTTCTAGTCTTGAGGATCCTTGTCGTAGACACGGTTGTGCCCTGGTGGAGTCCGGCTAGAACCGATGGTCGAAAGTTGAGGCATTGGAGGTGGCACCCTCAAGATTAACATCCCAGAAGGGCGAGTCCATTTTTGGATGGGAGGGGTGGTGCCAGAGCCTAAGCCACACCCCTGCCCCACGACAAGAGTGGCTCTCTCCTTGATTAGGCTGAGGGAGAAACAAGGTGGGTTGGACATGGCTATCTCCAAGGCGTCTTGTTCATCAAGACCTTGAAGAATGTTGAAGTTTGGCCAAATGTCTCTACCCGAAGTGGATGGATCGGTGCGTATGGTGGTAGATGGATCTTTGAGTTCCTCGGCATCGGCAATTGTGCCTTTGGCAACCTCTACCTTGGCTTTAGTAGCTTTGTCAAGGTCTTCTTCCAAGTTCTCACCGGACAGTTTTGACCACCTAGCTGGACCGAATGGTTGGGGGGTTTAGGAGTAGTTTCTATACCCTTGAGTATAGTCCCGCAACAAGTGCATGGCCCGGCCGAATCCGTTGCCTAGGTATCCCTAGACGGTTAATATGTCGACAAGATTGACGAGGTTCCGAGGGACCAGGGAAGACTCGGCATCCTAAACTCCTGCAAAAAACAATAGGTTAATGATTAGAAGACAAGTAACGATCCGTTGAGGTGATGAAAGATAGAGAGAGAGAGAGAGAGAGAGAGAGAAAGAAGTTGACGTACTCGTTGTTCGTCATTGCTTGGGGCACTACAAATCAACGTACTTGGGCCCAACTCTTCTTTCTCATTGATCGTTGTAAACTAGCAAGTCGTCCTTGTACCCCTTGTCCGAGTCTGGAAGACGTGTCAGGAGGTACATGGAGGGGTCTCAAGCCTTGAGATAGAACTTTTGCTGAGGCATCACCCTCACAAAAGTGGGGCAAAAAAGGATGTATTCCAAGCCGAGGTTGACTTGAAAACACTCATTTAGGGCCACCACTCTCATGATGATCCTAAAGGTGTTTAGGCAACACTAGCCCAGGAAAAGGCAGAATCGGGACAAGACACGAAGAAGGATAGGATGGAGAGGGAATCTGATGCCACCCTCCATGATGGCCTTGGTGTAGAAAGACATCACCGCCTCAGTGCTAGCGTCAGTACTGTGGAGTCTAGGAATGAACTCAGTCACGTGACCCTGACAGGGATGGAGTAGTGGGTCTTAAATTTAGTGATCTGTTGGTGACCCTTTACCGTATATTTCCTCGACCTCGAGGGACTAGCCTCATCGGCCCTGATGTTTGCACTCTAACAATGTTTTGACATGGTTTAAATAGGAAAAAGACTCTAAAAGTGAGGCTTCCTAAGGATGGGTGACCTAAGGCTCACTACTGAGGATGCAAAGTAAGAAAAATGAAGGCATAAAGACGGTGTGATGCAACTAAGACAGAAGGAAAAAGGTCACAAAGAAAAAAAAATAGTTACTGACGAATGAGCACGACACTAATACAGAGGAGAGGCTGCTGGCTCCTTTCTTTGGTGGACTCAATTTAAGGCATTAAGGCAAGAAGTGTTCTCTTAGATGAAACTCCAGCATAGATCTCGGGTTCGACAAAGATTGCAAAAGTGGAGATGAGAGGCAAGGACTCTATTTAAATAGGGCCAAATGCCATGATTGCACACGGTTGACGAGGAGGGGTGCACTAAATGTGGCATGAACCCCAAGGAAGGGAAAACAACTGCACATGGAAGAAAGGGTCAAGCCCTTTCATCTTCTCATGCTACGTCACCTCTGTCGTGCAAAGATCAAGGGTTAGAAGGTAGTTGATGAGACATTTATGAGAATCAACAGGGAGTTGACATGTGACCTAGGCATGAGGAACATAGGCAATCCCTTGAGTGATACGTCTCCTCGGCACGAGTAACTCTCGGATCTTTCTGAGAACGACACGTGGCCTCGGCGTGAAGGTACCCTTGGACACTGCATACATTGACACGTGTCCTTAGCATGAATTCCCTCAGAGCACCTAATATTGACGCGTGTCCTCGGAGCTAGCAACGATTAACACCTGTCCTCGGTGTGTGTGACGTTCCGAGGGTCCTCTACCAAACACGTCACCTCAATTCCAGGTTCCCCACACTGACGAGGTATGAATGGCGATTTTGACGGTTATCGTAACTCGGAATCAGAATTGGTCAATAATCATTGATTCCCCTTCACAAGGCCGTTAGAATGATAGAAAGGGCAGGCTAGTGACCAATAAGAGTGATACACAAGATGCAAAACACATAATCGAGAGTCAATGGACAAAAGTGCCCCTGTGCGTGCACAACCACCACAAGAAAATATTAAATGACCCTTTAGAAGGATGTGACACATTGATTGCTCAGCAGACCTCGGAAGGAGATATTAAATGCTCGGCGGTCCGAGGACTGAGCACTATCTGCTTCCTTCCAAATGGCCCAATGAGGGGCCTTCCCTCTGAGGGGCTGTCAGTTCACGATGATTAGCTCTAAGGAAGTATAAATAGCTCTCACAAACTTTAAACAACGGTACACACATTCTCACCAAAGCAATATAACAGTGTTTCTTACCCCTCTATCACACATACTGACTTGATCATCGGAGGGGTCACACCAAAAACACTCCAGCGCCCTTCTAACCTTTCTTTTTGAGTGATAGAGTTCATTTCGATAAGTCCGGATGGTCCGGACAGCTGGAAAAGTAATTCATCACCACTTCTCATACCATCTCTCACATCCGTTTGCTACGGGACCATTGACTTTTCAGGTAATCTCGAGCTTATCACGAGAGAGATCTATCTATTCATTTATTGTGCAAAAATCACCGCACACAACAATATTCCTTAAAGAACTTAAGCTTTTTCTTGAATCCTCGATCAACTACTTGTCTTGTGAAATTTTTTTATTCTTGCTTGAATCTTTCCCAATTCTCTAATTGTCTTTTTCCTCCTCCATTCTATATTTCTTTAGTTCTATGGCTTCCCAAGAAACTTCCTCTGTACACATTCCGCCCCTAGTGAGGTGGACCTCGCAAATGAGGATCTAGAGCTTTTTCCTGAAGGATCCCTCGCTGCAGAGCAATCTGCACGACTCGAATATTACACCAAGGAGGTCTGTAGCAGCATAACTGAGAAAGATCTTGAGAAAATCGAGACTCAATTCTCCATCTCAGGCTCCGTTAATCACATGAATTGATGTTTCTTTTATAGACTAAGACACATTATTTGTATGAGTATTATGACCCAAGAGAAAGAAAAAAAGAGAGAGGAAGAGAAGCTGCTTTGGTTACATATGTAACATATATCATAATAATACATTGTCATATTTAGTATTTATAATAGTATCACGTGAAATCAATATTTACGACAAAAATTTATTCGTAGTCATTTTATCAGATTGTAATGAAGGTGATAATAAGTTGACCATGGCATTATCATAAGTTGATTTTCCGACGATAAGCAAGAATCAATTTTTACATTTTAAAATTTTATGACCTAACCAATTTTTACAATTCATATCATATAAAAGTCGATTTAATAAGTTCTATAAAAGTAAAAATTTGGCATTAATGATAACTTGGTTAATAATTTTATTCTAAAATTTTTAACCATGTAATTATTTTTGTTTGGCCCCTCTTATGATAAAATTCTGGTTTTATCATTGAATAAAACCATACATTATCAAGCTCCATGCCTTGTAGTTGGTTTCGGAGAGCTTAATAGTTTTATTGATTTCAAAATTAAATTACACCTAGCAAGGAGGACGTATGTACCTTACCCCTCAATGCAATTTAATTACAGAATTTAAGAAATTATTAAAATTCTAATACACGATAATTACATGAAAATAACTTAGAAAATAATCTTAAAGCTGAAAAGTTATCCACATGATTTTAAAATCCCATTGGATGAAGTCCTGATGAGAACAGTCTTCTTGGCAGCGCATG
>CM042185.1:12871582-12891604 GCA_023539305.1 Ilex asprella | reverse complement strand
ATTTTTTATATACAACTTCATTTAAAAATAATAAATACTTTTGCAACTTAATATTTTTGTAAATAATAGTTTTGAATCAAAAGTACAGTCAAAATGAACAAAAAATAAATAATGAATAATTTTATTTTTTAATGAGGGAAACTACATCCCAATAAAATGAGCACATTTCAACTAGGTTGACACATACCCACCTATCTATCATTTGTACAACTCTATCTTTTAAAACGTGTATACTTAATGCATGAAAAAAAAATAATACATTATTTATAGTATCTAAATTTTTAAAACATCAAATTTTGGTATTAGAGGACTTATTTCAAAGTTTTAAATTCAATGGTCTAACAGTCTAACTTTTTTTTCAAAAAAGTGCTAAGTTGGGTTGGGCGGATTATTGGGCCGGGTAATGGATTTGAGGACAATCCAATCCCTCTTTTTAAGGATATTGAGATCGGGCTCGGACGGACTAACTACCACGCCTATCGAGTTTCGGGTCTTTTTTTTCGAGTCAGGTAACGGGATCCGAGGATAACTCGGCCCATGGACACCCCTACCTCCCACCAATGGTATCAGTGGTGATTAATCGCTACACAAAACCAACACAAACTATCTGATGCTCTCTACTTTCTTACTTCATGGGCAACAATTCACATGTATTGGGTGTTTATGTTTTGATTGATGTCAGAGTTTTGTATGACATGTATTCTTTAGGCATGTGACTTTTGGAACTAAATTTAATAATACGTAATTGCATCAGAGATTGGGTATAATAGCTATAGTGTGAGATCCATACTTATATGTCTTCTTTAATTCTAAAACAAAAGTAGGGAAAATAAAAATGTAATGATAAAGGAGAAGGAAAAGCAAAAGAAAAGAAAAATTGCATTGATTGAACTTTAACGAACCTGAAATGCAACCATGGACAGGATTCTCTATGTCCCCTCCACTATGTTGGTCTACAAGGTTTTCCAATTGTGCAGGAACACCTATATGACAGAAGAAAATATTAATGTAAGTGTTAAGTGTAGAGAATTAATATAAAATTAGAGAGAAAATAGAGAGAGGTTAAAAATTTAACCTAGTTCTCATATATCACTTGTATTTATAGTTAACTCACAATAATAAGAATTACACATACACCCTCTTACTATTAACAATTTACACATACTACCCTAATATTTCTTAACACTCCCCCTCAAGGTGGACTATATATATCATATAATATAAGTTTTGAACAAATCGCTGTAAGACGTGTACGACTCAATGTTTTGGTAAACATATCTGCAAACTGATCTTCAGATTTCACAAATGGAGTTGTAATCTCTTCAGCTACTATCTTGTCCTGAATAATGTGACAATCAACCTCAATATGTTTGGTTCTCTCGTGAAACACCGGATTGGCAGCAATATAGATAGCTGTCTGGTTGTCATAGAACAACTGTAAAGGAAGTTGCACTATAAACCCAATTTCCTAGAGAAAGTGTAGTAGTCAAGTCAACTCATTCGTCGTATGTGTCATTACCCTATACTCAGCCTCAACACTGGATCTTGCTACCATGGATTGTTTCTTACTTTTCCATGAAACAACGTTACCTCCTAAGAAAGTACAATAACCAGTGGTTGATCTCCGATCAGAAAGAGAGCCAACTCAATTAGCATCTGAGAAACCTTCCACTTCAAGATGTTCATTAGCTCGATATAACAGTCCAAGTCCAGGATCACGTTTGAGATATCACAAAATACGAGTAACTACCTCCCAACTGACTTACTATACTGACTGCATAAGAAATATCTGGTCGAGTAATAGTGAGATAATTAAGCTTCCCCGGATTCTCAAATAGTACACCATCATCCATCAAAAGTTTCTAATTCGGATCCATAAGAACATCAATTGGTCTGCCACTCAGCAAACCTACTTCCTCTAGCATGTCAAGTATATATTTCCTCTAGGATAAACAAATACCCTATTTAGATCGAGCCACCTCAATACTCAAGAAATACCTGAGTTTTCTTAAATCCTTAGTATAAAATCGATCCTGTAAGAATATTTGTAACTTGACAATCCCCTCAGAATCATTTTTCATAATCACAATATCATCTTCATAGACCACCAATAGAACATATCCAGCATCTATCTGTTTATAAAACACAAAAAAGATCTGTCTGACATCAAAAAAGACCAAACTCTAAAACTGCATTTGAAAACTTACCAAACCAAGCCCTCAGTGACTGTTTCAAACCATACAAGGATTTCTTTAACCGACATACACACTTACCACACTTTCCCTGATCAATAAACTCAGATGGCTGCTCCATGTATACCTCTTCAACCAAGTCACCATATAGGAAGACTTTCTTGACGTCTAATTGAAACAAGGGCCAATCAAGATTAGTAACCAAAGAAATCAAGATACGAACAGAGAAAATTTTGACAACAGGAGAGAAAGTCTCCTCATGATCAACATCATAACTCTGAATAAAGCCCTTTGCAATAAGTCAGGATTTTAGACGCTCCACAGAACCATCCGGATGAAATTTAACAGTATACACCCAACGACAACCAGCAGTTCCTTTACCAGGAGGTAAAAGATCGATATCCCAAGTCCCATTATGATGTAAGACATCCTTCTCCTCCTCCATAGCTTTCCTCCAACCTAGATTAGATAATACATCCTGTAAATGCTTAGGAATAGATATAGTAGATAATTGGGAAATAAAACAAGAAAAGGCAGGAAACAAGGCATCATATGAAATAAAATGAGCAATGGAATGATTAGTAACACATGAACGAGTACCTTTACGAAGAGCAATAGGTAAAGAGTCTAAATTACCTGATGTACCAGGATTAGAAGACAGCAAGGAAGACGGTACGGGCACCTCAGTCGATGGGCGAGTACGACGAGATTAGACACGGAGAGGTAAAGTAGATGGTAACACAGTGGACAGCGAAATATCTGAAAATGAGGAAAGAAATGGTTGTACATGAGATGACCCAAAGTCCAGATCCAAAGGCTGAGAAGGTGCTAAAAATATGGAACAGATTCCTCAAAAGTGACATCGGCACTAGTAAAGTATAGGCGCAGAGGACTATAGCAACGATACCCCTTGTGCGTGCAGGAATAACCAAGAAATACACATTTGGTAGCTCGAAGGTCAAGTTTTTCAAATCCATGACCCAAATTGTGAACATAATAGACACATCCAAAAACCTTAGGAGTTAAGGAAAATAAGAACTTACCATGAAAGAGGACAGAATATGGACTTTGCCCATTTAATACAGAGGATGGCATACGATTAATAAGGTGACAAGCAGTAAGAACAGTATCACTCCAAAAATAGCAGAGAATATTCATCTGAAATAATATGGCAGGTGTGACTTCCAACAAATGACGGTTCTTGCGTTCAGCAACACCGTTCTATGGAGAGGTATAAGCACAAGAAATCTAATGATTAATGCCAGTTTTACTAAGATAAGCTAAAAAGGATCAGATTCATATTCTTGAGCATTATCAGAACATAAAATACGTATACGACAACCATACTGAGTTTTTATTTCCTTACGAAAGGTCTCCAATATAGAGAATAATTCAGAGCGAGCTTTCATCAAAAACAACAAAGTCGCATGAGAATAGTCATCCACAAATGTCACAAAATAAGGATATTTATTAGATGAAATATTCTTTATTGGACCCCATATATTAGATTGTACTAACTCAAATGGACTAGACACACAATTATAGACTCTAGACTGAAATGACACACGGAGATGCTTACTAAGTGGACAAGCTTCACAAGGCAAAGACGACATATGACTAAGACTGGGAACTTGACGCTTCAGATTCTGGAGAGAGGGATGTTCAAGACGACAATGTCATTAAAAAAGAGACAACGAAGTCTGTAGAGCTCGAGTAAGTGAATCAAAGTCTAAGATAATATAGACCACCAGCTTCATGCCCCATATCAATCTTCCTCTTCGTCTTGAGATCTTAAAAGACACAATAAGAGGGATAAAAGGTGATAGAACAGTTGAGAGAATGAGTAATTTTGCTAATGAAAAGTAAACTAAAAAGAAACTGAGGAACAAATAACACAGAAAATAGGGACATATCAGAACTCAAGTGAGTAGTCCCCAGACCTAAAATTTTAGAACAAGTATCATTAGCAAGAGTAACACTACGTGTGGAAGTAGCAGACTGATAAGTAGAAAAAATATCAAACGTACCACTCATGTGGTCAGAAGAGCCAGATTCTATGATCCAAAGACTACAAGTGGAGGACAATAAACAAGTGGAAGCAGTACCTAACTGGGCAAAAATAGCAATAGAGGGAGATGGGACAGCCTTTTTCTGGGACAGGAATTAAGCATACTCCTCTCATGTTATAGTAACCAATCCGGTGTCTTGCTTGGGATCCATTACAGTGCAGCAAATAGCAAACAAGGTGTACCATAATGCTGAACCAGAGAAAAAGAGACTGCTAGAGAGCTGAACCGGGCTAAAAAATCAAGCTGGACAACTGAACCGAACCGGTAGAGCCCTTTGGACCACTTATCCGGGTTAAAAAAGGTAGCTGAACCACTGAACCGGGCCGGATTGACTTGCTGGACCGCTGAACCAAACCAGATTGACTTGTTGGACCTCTGAACCGGATTAAAAACTGATTAAACTAGTGCACTAAGCTGGACCGTAGGCTGGATCAAAATTAAATTGGGTTGGACTGAAGTGGGATGGACCCAAAGTGGACTTAAAATAATTTAAACCCCTGGACTTCGGGTCAGGTTTAGGTTCTGTATCCAAACCCGTGGATCTTGTCTTCCTCATTGATTAGGGTTTCAGAAGCCCTAGTCTTCGACGGCGGTGCCTAACTGGTACACCACCACGACAAACGACACCACACCACCACAACAGCACCTCCACGACGACAAACAACAGTGCCACAATCGACGACGACGACGACGACGACGACAACTCCACAACGATACCACGACAAACGACACCACACCACCACCATGACGAGCGACAGCAACTCTACAACGACAAACGATAATGACACAATCGACGAAGACGACAACTCCACAAACCACAATCAACAGTGCCACAATCAATAGTGCCACAATCGACACTACCATAATCGTCAACACCACAGAGGCTACCACAACAACAGCACCACACCACTACCACAAACGACACCACTACATCAGACAACACAGCAACCACCAACGTCCACAAAGGCCACCACAAGAGTTTCCACCACCACGATGGCTTCGACGGCAACACCACAACCAAGCTTAGTAGCCTCAAAAAAAAAAAAAAATTTAATTTATTTAGGATCGTGCTCTAATGCCATGTTAAGTGAAGAGAATTAACATAATATTAGAGAGAAAACAGAGAGAGGTTAAAAACTTAACCTAGCACTCATACATCACTTGTATTTATAGTTAACTCACAATAATAAGAATTACACATACACCCTCTAACTATTAAAAATTTACACATACTACCCTAATATTCTTAACAATAAGTATTCTTATGCAAAACAAAGGTCACAGAATAAAAGGTTAGTCTAATGCTCTTTCAAACACAAACTACTCAATCGAGTATAAATTTATAGCCTTGTTAATAATATTTCCATTGTTGATGCTAAAACTAGATCACAAGGAGCACATGCGTATGAGTATGACTACTACCCAATCAAATGTGAGAAAAGAAAAGCGGAATGCTGAACCGGCCAGATATACTGATATACTAGCAGGATAAGGATCTTTGACACTCAAGATAAATAAAAGTGAGACATAGGGCTACAGGAAACATCAACTCTTGCATGCTTCGTGAATTTAGAGATAGGGGAGTGGGTAGAAGTTATAAAAGCAGATTCTGATCTATGTATTTGCTTAAGCTTGCATCTCATACCTGTGTAATGTAGACAAAACACCTTTATTTAGGAGTCTCCATACGGTTTTTTACTAGATGATACCTTTTGTTTCTGATTGGTTCAGCTGGGTGGTGCCAGTTTGTAGTGGTTAAATGAAAACCAGAATCTGTTGGAGGAGGAAATCCCCTGCAATTGGTGTAACATACTGGTGATGTGCTGGTAGTGGTCAAATAAAGGCCAAAATCGTGCATTAATAGTCATCCTTTCGAAGTGTTTGAATATATATGAGGTTGCATGTCGTAGTGGCAGAGAATAGAAATTTCCCCTTATGATTACAGGACATAAATGTGGTAATCTGACCATTAGGGAGCTGCCTCCTCATCTTTTTACTTAAAATGTCTACTCACCTCACCTCGTCTGTTAGCACAATACAAGATAGAAAGACAAGAGCAGGATCCCAGGACAGGAGCATCCCAAGAAATCCAACATCTTGTATAGTCTTGCCTGCTTCATTGGGCATCCATTATATAAAGGGGATGAACCTTCGCAGCTGAGGTATGCAATACACGCTTGTTATTCAGACTTCGGACCCTAATGTTCCTCTTCAGTTTCTTTTACTGAATTAAGTATCAATGAGTCTTTATCGGCTCATACTGACGAGCCCCAGCACTCCTTTGACCAGTTTCTGTCTTGCAGATCATGTGAGAGCCATCAACCATTACCAATCATTAGGTCTAACTAGTTTTTATCATCAATTTGACAATTGTGAAAGGCAAATTGTCATTGTTTTCATATCAATCAAAACACATCATCAGCGAGATGGCTCTCTCAAATCAACCCAGGCCCTCTAAAAAACTGAAATACATTTCTAGGACCTCATTTGCTCCTGCTAAAACAGGGAAGTCAACAATCAAAAAATTCTCCCAGGTTTGTGATCCACTGGTGCAAGTTGCGCTGTTAATATAACAACCAGCATTCAGTTCGTCTAGCTAACAATTTCTAAGCTGGATTAGAGAGTAAATGGAGGTCAGGATGCCAGGAATGCACGTCGAAATATCCATTACTGGTGAGCTCTGACATCCATTTGATCAGTTTCTATCTTGCAGATAATGGGAGAGCCATCAGTCATTACTGATCATCAGATTTAACCAGGTTTGGACATTGAGAACTGGTATATCTATTAGAATTATATACAACATCAAATCATACTTTGAAAATTTAGGACGAGACCAAAAAAAAGGTACAGAAGTTAGCAAACAGTGTTCAAAGAAGAAATATTTGCATAATAAGAAACAAAAAAGAGGAAAAAGATTGAAAAGACTAACAATTGTAGATCAATCTTTGCCAGAGTTTTAAGTGTGCTCCACTTCGGAAAGCATAATGGTTTACTGTAATTGATTGCAAAGGAGATGGATCCAAACATGCCAACTTAGGGCAGCACTTAACCAAAGTGAAAGCCAGGTCTGTACAATTGATAGGAAAGACAGATTAATGAGAAATCAATCACCATATTAGCTTTCTGTCTGGCACATTAACTGGTTTTTAATTAGTATTAAATATATAATAGCCAAAAAATGATGAAATCATACTGGTTTCTTATAAGTATTATTCTTCATTCAGTGTTTAAAACCTGCTACTCACCATAATATCCGTAAGTTATCAGAGCATTAACTAGTCTAACACCTGATTCATCCTCAAATGGCTTCGACTCCATGTTGGCGTTGGTAACTGTCATTAAGTAGAGAAACATCTCCCGTTCGCCGCAATCTGCAGCTGAATGGAGAGGTAGTGAGTTATTATTGTCCAAAATATTAGGCAGGTCAGAGTTCTTATTCACCAGCAACTTGGCTGCCTCGATGTTGCCAGCTATTGCAGCTATATGAAGAGCTGATGAGCCATCTTCGTCAACGAAAGCCAGATCGGTTGATGACATATGCTCCACCAGCTTCTTTAGAAAATGGTTTTTCCTCGGTGATCTAATCGCCACGAACAAAGCCTTTTCTGAGGCTCCTGTGATTCTTGCCTTGAAAGCTTTTGGATCTTGTTCCAAAATTGTGCTGGCTTTCTCCCAGTCACCATGGAGTGCAGCTTCATACAGAGGCAGATAATGGCTAAGATCTTTCCCATCTTCTCTGTTTTCCCCTGTCATCAATCACGTATAAATAAATAAAAAACATGTTTGCTCAAACATAACTTTGAATAGCTTCTATTTCCACAAACCTTAAACCCCTGACCCAAAGTCAAGATCATGGAACCAAAGCCAGCAAGGGTCGAGGCATGGGCAGAGCCACATGAGAAACCCCCCCCGGGGGGGTGGGACAGGTCCACCCTAAACTTTTTCTTGTATATTTCAAATAATTGTAAGTATAATTAAGTATGTCCACTCTATTATTTTTTGTTCCATCAATTAGTATAGCCACATATCTAAATAACTATAAACTTTTGGATGCATTTTAGATACTTTATGGATATACTTAGATGAATTCTTTATATGTCCAACTCATTTTTTGAGCTATATAGATAATAAAAACTAGGTCCCATAACTGAATGAGTGATTAATGGCTAATAGTTTAATTGGTTATATAAAGAAAGACTATAGTATCTTTTATGCAAGTAGTCTCATTTGTTGTGAAGGGTTGTTATTAGCCTTTTTTTATTTTTTTTATTTATATATGTTATATTTATCGACATTTAAGCCTTTTTGTTTCTTATGAATCTATAAGTATCAAATACAATGCAATAAATTTCAATATATTATTTTATTTTTATTAATTGAGAGGAAAAAAAATTAAAGTGTTTAAGCAAAGTGCCCACTCTAGAAGGAATTTCTGACTTTGCCCCTGGCTCATGGAGACCAAGACAACTTGTCTTTGATTTCTTTAGGGAAAAGAGTACTGATATATTTTATATTTTTTATCCACTTCATGCATTACAGGCTATGATTCACTTGCATTTTTTAATACACGCATCAAATTAAGCTACCAGAGACAATGGTCGAATTAGGTGGTGAGATTTGATGATGACAAATTAAAGACGGTACCATATGAGTATACATAAATAAAAAGCATATATAGCAACAATTTGTTTTTGGTAAAACTATAACCACACACCCAACAGGTTTGAAATTCATGTCATCCCTTGACTATTTAACACCCACCCACAACTACATTCCCAGCTACCAAATCCACTGAAAGTTTCCACATTCTAACCCAGTTCTAAATTAAGATTCATTTCAATTCCAATTAAAAGAACCAATTTCCAGCAAACAATACGTTGTCATTATTTTCCACAACAAATCATCAAAGCTCAAGAAACTTAAATTACTCTATAGGGCAAAAGATGAGAGCTGGTATGAGAAAGAGATGGACTGTTGTAAGGTATAGTGAGGTTGATGGTGGTCTTCCGGCCCATCCAAGCGAAAATTTGATTAGGGTTTTTAAGGTTGGTGAGGTAGTAGGAGAGATTTGAGTCCTTGGAGACGATTGAAGTTTGACTTAGTTTCCACCTCCATGAGGGCTTTAAATGCAGAGAATAGGGTGGGCTCAACCAGGCTGGGACTCACACTGGTATATAACACTTGTGAAGCACACTTGCAGTGGTGACACGGTGGTGCTCAAGTCCGTGATGGGCGGTGGGTTTCGTTTTCGCGGCGGAGGAGAGCTGGAGCTACAGGGATTAAGCGCAGGCAAACGGGGTTGTTCTCTCTCTCTCTCTCTCTCTCTCTCTCTCTCTCTCTAACGTGTCATTGGGTCAATTACAGTTCAACACCTTTAACTGCTGACTCTATTTTATATACACAAATTGAGAGGGAAATTAATAATATAATTAAATGTACAATATAAAAAAATATGATATTTGAAGAAATAACATAATAAAAAAGTCATATTTGACGGGTCAAAGGTTAGTATATCCAATATTAAGATTTTTTATTGAGATTTTATCATTTACTTAAAACTTTTATTCAAAAAACTGGCCTTATTTATGAAATGTCATATGGTTTGTTTAGTTTTTATTTTACAATGTTAAGTGTGATATTATAGAGGAAGAGTTTGGTACCAAGTCGGTATGGTATCAAAATTTATAATTTTTTAATGTCAAGTTAAGATTTTTTAAAATATCAATTACAACTGTAAAAAAATGTAATTGATCCTAAATGTTATAATTGATTGTGCAAATTATAACTTTAAAGATAAAATTATAATTTTTAAATGTGAAGTTTCACCTTTGAAAGTGAAATTATAATTGAATAGAGCATCTTTAATCATAACTTAAATTTAGATTTTATTTTGAGTTTAAATTTGAATAAAAAAACTTGATTTGGTATAGAGAATTTCAATAAATAAACTCAAATATCTATTTAAATCTTTAAAAAAAATTATTATTGTCCAAAAGCTCATTTTTTTGGTGTTATTCAAATCATGAAATCTGATAAAAGTGAAAGTGAACAAAAAATGACAACACAACAAACAAAAGAAAACTATCCCAAAATTCTCAGATTGTTCTAATTTTTTATTTTTTTTCTGTAAATCCAAATAACAAAAAAGAAAAAGAAAAAAAAAGATAGTTACTATAAAATGGGTCTAGCATGAAGAACACAAAAAAATAGATCGTATTTTCAACAAAAATGGGTGATTGAAAAATAAAATAATAAATGTTCTAAATTTGTGGATAATAAAAACTTAAAATTTTAGGAAGAATCAATAATTTGTGGGTCAGGCATGCACCATCAACCGTGTTTAATTCGATGAAATCAATGAAAAAATTGATGGACATACTTATGGTTTATATAGTATGAAAGAAATCAAGAAGATGAAAAGGAGGAAGCTTACATACATGTCTTCAAAGGATCTATGAATGCTTCAATGATGATCAGCGACAGAAGCAACATAGAAGAGAAAGACAGAAACAAGCAAAGCACAAGTCAACGAAGAAGTTTTTTAAGCTTTGCATAGAGTAAAAAGTTAGGAAAATTTGAAGGCCGGTCTTCCTATATGGACTTGTTTGGACTTAAGTCCGACAAGGAAACTTATTTGTTATGAAGTTGGTTTTTGTCAATTTTACCATATTATCCCTTCCTTTTATAAGTGAAATAAAAATAAAAAATAAAAACTCCTAAATCTTAGAAGTTTGAGTAATATTCAAATTTTCCCTCTCTTTTGTCTATCTATATCCATATGTAGACTATATATATATAGTAACATTAAAAATAAAATATAGTAACATTTAAATACCAAAATAATTTATCATTTGAACACAAAAATAATACATTTAAACACAAAAAAAATAATAACATTTAAACATTAAAAAATTGAAACATTCAATATTAATATTTTAAAAAAATAAAAACAGCAACATGTTCAACAAAAATATTAACATGTTCAACAAAAATATTAACACGTTCAACAAATAGTAACATGCTTAATAAAAATTGTTAACATACTTAACTATAATTATTTCTCTCAAATTCAAATGAAAAAAATAGTACCATTCAAACACAAAAAATAGTAATATTAAAAAATAAAAAAATAGTAACATTAAATATTAATATTTAATAAAATAATAGTAGTAACATGTTCAACAAAAACAGTAATATGTTCAAAATAATAGTAATATGAACAATAACATACTCTACAAAAGCAGTAACATGAATAATAATATAATTAAAAAATAGCAATATATATATATATATATATACACACACATACATATTTGACTACTCACTTTCCTCACCATAGCACTGCCACCATCGTCACCTCCCGAACAATGTTGACCACCACGTTGTCATCACCTTCACAACAACGCTCACCACCATCACCACCACACAAAAGTCCATTCAAGTTCCACTCCGATAGCTCCTTTTTACTCCACACCATCATCGCCATTATACTTGCATCATCTCCATAACAACCCATCGCATATATATAAAGAGAGAGAGATTTGAATTATATATAGAGAGAGAGAGAAAAAAAAAAGA
Source organism: Ilex asprella (assembly GCA_023539305.1). Taxonomy (NCBI): domain Eukaryota; kingdom Viridiplantae; phylum Streptophyta; class Magnoliopsida; order Aquifoliales; family Aquifoliaceae; genus Ilex; species Ilex asprella. The sequence continues at coordinate 12,879,762 of CM042185.1, read as the reverse complement.
GTTTTAAATTTGAATTTTAAATTTATGATGAAGATTTTATTGACATATTTTAATTGACATTGAATTAAGGTATGACAATTTTCAAAATAGGAAATTATTGTAACTTCCTTTCAAGGAAAGGTATTTTTGAGATAAAAAAAAAAAAGTGGACTTAAGTCATTACATATAATTTTAAACATGGACTTAGTGTTTTAAAAGTTTACTTGCAGAACTTATCTCTAAACAAGTACATCTAGGGGGACTCACTTCCAATTTTTACAAAAAGTTGCTGTTAAAAAATTTGGTATAAAATTTGGACCTCTTTAATTTAGGTCCAAAATGATGTTTTTCTTCATTTGGTATGAGATTTTAGTCCAATGTTAGAAAAGATTTTTGAATCATTTAGACTAAAATTTAAGTAAGGATTGTAAATGCTCTTAAGGGTTATTTATGATTGATTACAATATTTTATGATCGATCTGAATTCCCTCAAAATATAACTTGATTTTAAAAAATAATGGTACCAAAATTTTTTTTGAGTACCATATATTATTATGATATTATAAATTACCATTTTCCAAGTTATTGTGTTGAGATTGACTTTGTCACCTAGTCATTCTCTAACCAATAAGCTTCCTTAGATGCAGGAAATATACCTGATAAGCCTTTTTTCAGTTATCTCAATATTTGTAGTGACTGAAAAATAAGATAAGAAACAAGACTCAAATTTTATATTAAATGGCGTATTGAGGTACAAGTTATTACTAGTTATCACATAAGACAACATCTTTTAATTTTAATTTTTCATTTTTATCCAAAAACAGGTAATAGCCTTTTATATGAAGGTGAAATTTCGTCCTAATACTAACAAGAATATCACATAAACCACTGGATAGGTGGGGGTGATTATGTTCTGTCTCTGTTTTCTTTTCGGATTCCGCGGATGAGCCGGCCAATCCTACCGGATCTTAGTTCTCCTTGATACAACAACCGGATTGATAGTCGTCTTTAGTCACAAATCGACTTGCAGTAAATTTTATTGGATCCCCCTTTCCCTCTTTTCCGAGTAGTGTAGTACTGTTGCTATCCAAAAAAAAAAAAAAAAAGAAAAAGAAAAATAGCGGATTTCAACGTCACCATAAGCAAATAGATAGTATACAGAGAGAGTTCACTTACTGGTTTTAGTTTCATCGAAGAGAGGCTGATGTAAGGCTTTTTCTAGTGTCAACCACACATCTTGGGCAGTTTTCAACGTGGGCACTTGAGATCGGATATCTGGGTTCAGTGTTGCTAAGATCCAATCTCTCAACAGCCTGTCTGATCTTGCCCATTCCTGGTACTCCATGTCCTCTATCTTCTTTATGCCATCGCTCTCATCGACTGCTGTACTTCTCTCTGCAGGAGGTGGTGATATTTCGCCATTGATGAACCCAAGCAGACCTTGAGTCCTGATAAACCGAAGCATTATGGCTTTCCAGGTTTTGTAGTTCGTGTTAGAGAGCTTGATGGTGACAAAGTCTCTGACATCGACGTCCTCCGGTGGATACGGATACTTGGAAGATGAAGAAGAAGCCATTGATCATTGATGGCAGAAGCCTCGGGGTTTTGAAAGTAATAATTGATGTGCTCAATTACAATTCTGGGTCTCTCTCACGACAAATTTTTGTATGAGTGATACAGTGTGGACTGACCAACCCGTGGTGTGCTTATCCAATGAAATGCTGTCTGCTCGTCAAAATGTCAGAGAGCTTTTCAGAAATGCCAACTCAGCGACTAAGCTGGCTTCATTAACGATGGTTAACGCCTGAAGTAACAGAACTAACTTCAAGAAAAATGAGGCACGAAACCCCGGGTGACGATCTCTCTCCTGTTTTTTCAAAATTCAAAAACAACTTATCTCTCCGTCACTATTCTCTCTCTCTCTCTCTCTCTCTCTCACACAACTCCATCACCATCTCCCCCTTTCTCCAAATCTCTTCCCACACCGGTGGAAAACAACTTATAAAAAAAAAAGGGTGAAGACCCAGCCATACTTAGGTTGTATACGTGGAGAACAAGGTAAAAATCCTCTTTATTTCTCTAAAATGAGATTAAATATACACACCCACACACATATATTGGTAAATCTGATGTATATATATTTTTCGAATACCTTAATATGGTGGCAAAATTTAGAGCCTTATTGAATGGGTTGGAATTGATTGTTAAATATGGTTTGGCAGCTTACTGGATTTCCGTTGAGTGCGATTCCCTTGTTTTGGTAAATATGGTTTTGGGGTTTAGCAAATAAGGCTGTTCATGATAGGGCGTCGTCTGATTTTTCAGTTTCTGTGCAACTTCCCAGGTGTACTAAATTGGTCCTAATGCATGATCAAAGGGGGCTTTCGGTGCTGAGATCAAGGAATGTATTAATTTTTTATGAGAAAGGGTGAGTAGACGGTTTCTGAGTTGCTGCTATGTTTACAGCTTTGCTGCCTTGACCAGGATGTTGAGCTGATATGGAAGTTCTTTGGAAGGTGATTGAATGGAGGGCTGTTAGCTGCCAAGGAAGAAATTTAGACCTTTTGTCATGTTTTGAAGGATTCAAGCCATATGTTGCCTTATTTGATTCTTGTCATTCTTTGATTCGTATAATTTTTGGCTTTTATCAATAATATTCTTCTTTAAAAAAAAAATTGAATACCTTAGTTGATTTCATTTTCTTTCCCCTTTGTTTAATTTGATTCTACATCCATTTGTTTGCGTTGGAGCTGATATGATGCAATGGTGTCAATACAAGGTTGATGATGACTATAATAGTTTTGGTGATTGTGGGAGTTGTGTAGGAAATGGAAAAATTGTAGTATTATTATTATTATTATTTTTTTGCGGTAAGGAGAAAGTTATATTATTATTATGGGAAAGTTGTGTAATGAGAAAGTTGTATTATTGTTATTTTTTTGAGGCAATGAGAAAGTTGTATTTAGGAATGATGAGTTATTGGAATCTTTTTGTTTTTTGAATTTTTGGCCCTTCTTTTTAGTTTTTGGGCTCATCAAATTTTTTTGGCCTTTCTAATATGGAAATTGAAATTTTGAAATTCAACTGAATTTTTTTTTTGGATCTTATTTTAGTTAAAATTTAATTTTATTAATGTACACATGATCATACTTACAAATCTTTGGATATGAAACAGAGACCAAAAAATTCAACATGTCCAAACAAACAATTGGTTATCCAAAAACAGTAACTTAAGTTTGTCAATGAAGTTAATGGCTTGTCCCTTCACAAAAATTTAAGTAAAACAAGTGAATTAAAATTCAAAAACGAATACACTAAAACCATCCTTGCTGTAAAAACAGAGGCTCTCAAGCTCTCAAAATTACTCATCTTCAGAATATAAAAAAAAAAAAAGCATAGCACAACATTTGGACTTTCATCCAACAGATCTCGATCCTTTAGAAACAAAGAGCAAGCGAATTTTGGAGTAGATCTTTGTAGCACATATCTCTGTTACGGCACAAAAAACACGTTGATTTGTTTTCTTGCTCCTTGGCGTCCTTTGCTGATTTTCAGTGGCTTGCCACCGTTCGGACAGCGGAGATTCTCTAGATTTTTGCTTTGCCAACCCTCCTCTATTGACCTTTTAACTTTTTTAATTGCATTTGCCTCCCTTTTTTGTTTAGCCTCTACACTTCTAACCCTTCGAATTTTCTCAATTATCCTTGAAACCCTACAAAATAGATAAATTAGACATTAATTTAACCTACTTTACTCACACATTTAACCCTAAATTTTAATTCATTACTGCACTTTTCAGGGTTAATCGTTACACTTTTGGATTGTGTCTTTTCGTATGATGACTGTCCAAAACAGGAATCAGTTTGTCTATATAAACTCAGACTCATTACCATTCTACATAAATCATTTTCAGGGTTAAGACAAACATTAGTACATTACATTTCGATATTAAGGCAGTCTGCATTTGGAGAGTACACAATATAATTTCTGGTTCACTCGCCGTGTAGATTGGAGTGTTACTTTTATTCGCGTGAAGATAATTGTATCCTAGGAGACAGACGTTTTGATTTCTATAAGCACCAAGTGTGGAGGCGAAATCTATCTTAAGGGCATAGTGTCAAACACTAGCATTGATCTACTTGAAGTTCAATAGTAGTTCTTGCTTTTCATTATTTAAATTGCAGATTTATTGTGTTACTGTTTTATTCGTATATGTAACTATTTCGTACATGTAACTATTTTGTTCTTCACTGTTACTATTTTGTTTTAAATTACGTGTTTCAAATCAAAAATTTTAATAAGTGATTTTATTATATTTGGAATACCACAAACAACACACTCGACACGCATACAAACCACACAAACACACACACGCACACCACACACATAAAACATACACACAAATAGCACACACAAACTTAAGCAGACAACACACACATAGTCACAAACATCTACGCACAAATTGGGATTTTTCATAAAATTGGGTTTGTGAAATTAAAATTTGTGTATTTTTCTAAAAGATTTTTTGTGAAATTATAAATTGAATGTATTTTAGGGTGATCAAATTGGATAGTTAATTTGGGTGTTAATTGGGGTTTATCATTAAATGGGAGTTGCAATATACTTTTTAGTGTTTTTGATCGAATGTTGGGTGTTAATTTCATGCAATAATATTTATAGGGTTTTTGGATGTTAGGGTTTTTTAATCCCTTATTTTTAGTACCATATCTCCACTTTTCATCCTATAAAAAAATAACATGGGTAAAATTCTCTTATTTTGTTATTTTTACAATCAATGATTATAAATCATTCAAACCAAAATCAATAATTGGATATCAATTTTTATAGCATATCTCTACAGTACCGTAACCTTATCTAGGAATTATGTGTAAAGAATGGTTAGCATCAACTGTTTGTCATAAAAAAAAAAAACAAAAAGCTAGGTTGTGGGTGCAGGAATCAATAGCTTGTATCTCAAAGCTTGCATTTAGCTTTCAACCCATCAAGGTAACACGTTAGTGTAACTCAAATGGGAAATTTTCAGTGATTGCTCTCTCAAAGTTTCATATTCGAGACTTGCAAGAGAATATTGACTAAGATGATTGCATTCACCTCGAGTTTGCATTGTATCCACAAGTTCAAATGGCATCTAATTCTAACACTTACTCGATTAAAAAAAACTAAAAAATTGGTTACTGACTTTGTTTAATCTTGATAGAAACTCCACCAAGCGCTCAATTTACATCTCCTTTTGCTTGTAACTTGAACTGTATACCCTGTAAGTACATAACTAGTGCAGCTGCTTCCCTGTCTTGCCCAGTAAAGCTGACAGCAACAAAAATATACATAGTAAAGAAGCAGTTAAAACTTGAAAACCCACCAACTGTGACAGAATAATAATAAACGAGCACTTAAAACATAAGAATACTAAATTATTCATCACTCATGGATAATCACTGATACATATTTGGGGTGCGTAATTTTGCACCAATGAATGTGCATAACCTAGAAAATGACACGATTGCTTTGCTTACCAAAAATGCCGGGGCCATAGGTGGATTTGATCATATCGACAAGGAGGGGAAATTGCAAGGATGCAAACAAGATCACAGGTAGATTAGCCAACGCAGCCACGAGAGCAAGAATCCATGTTTTTTTATCTCCAAAAACAATATAAAGTGTGGCTCCAAAGGCTACCATCATAAATATTATGGAAAGAAATAGGGTCACAAGACCTATAGTCAGTCTCTTGGGTAGCGCATAGAGAAAGTCACCTTCTGCATAACGTGAAGTGAGGATGGATAAGAACATTAGCAAAGAAGAACTTGATGAGAAAAGAGCAAGGGCATCTGATATGGCAAACACTGTGAAGGCTTTTTCTTTGGAGAAAACTGGAAGGCCAGCACTATTGTTTCCACCTGGTACAGTAATGGCAGCAGCAAACACAACTGTAACAATTAATGCTGCTACAATTGTGCATGAATTGGATGTGTCTTTCATCCATTGCTCTCCTTCTTTAACTAACTCCTCGTGTGTCTCTGTAAATAACATCCTTGGTGTCTTCCCCACGTTGTTCATCCGTTCTCTATCTGGAACCAGAGTAAACTTTTCTACTTCCTACATAATTGGTGATTTTTGAATTAGAAAGCAAGTCTGCAATGCATTGAGTGATTCTTTATAAATATCCAAGGCAACATTTCTTTTGTAGGTATCATTACTCCATAAATTAATAGTTAAACGATATGCACATAAAACGTGTAGAATTTAACAAAATAAATTGCAATGACACTCCCTAATAAATTTAGATTTATCATGTTGATACTTCAGACATTTCAAAGATTTAACAACACAAAAATACATTAACTCCAAATCCAAAACTTAGCATTGAAACAAAACAACCCATATCCAAACACCTTCTTCCTCTCTCTCTCTCTCTCTCACCCGGGTGGGCGGCATACATAAGGATATACAGCAACACACAACTGAATAATGGTGTTTTTTCTCTCGAGTTGCGATGTTTGAGCTCATACAAAAGTGGGTCTCGGTCTCTTGGAAACTCTCAAACCCACAAATTGGTGGATATGGTAGGGATTGCACAGAAGTAGATGGCTATAGATAGGTGGTTAGAGAGAGGGAGTAAGGGGGGGAGAGAGTCTAGAATAAATGCGTTCGTACTAGTGGTCTTGGTTCTGGCCTCATTCTCAGCTTTGATTAATTAGTTGGCTATGTTGTTGGGCTTTGATTGGTCTCAATATAGTAATGTATTGATTGTTGGTGGAGGGGAGGGGTTGGATTGATTGTTGATTTCTGATGGCAGAAATTAGTGGTTGTTGTGAGATTGGAAGGAGAATTGTTGCGGCAGGCAGAGGGAAGGGTTTGACTGTTGCTCTCTTATATGCTTTCCTTTTGTCAAAAAAAAAATGACCAATCAAATTAGGGGTAAATAAGTAATTTCATCCCAATCATTTAAGTCAACAAGGATGTGATCAGATAATTCACTCATATAAGGATTTGTCATTTGAATTTACCTTTTTAAAGACTTGGTCCAACTGAGACACATAGTATACAGAGAAACATTACTAATTACTTCAGCCATATACATGTTTCAGACGGCAGATTAATTCAAATAGAATAACTGCGTGCAGCATGTGCATTATGATAGTTATGAACTCATTACGTTTGTAATTTTCATGCACAAAGAGTGTGTGTGCGTGTGTGGACTGTGTGTTCATGAAAAGTCAACAAGAGGAAGGTTATTTTCACAAATATGTGTGGTATCTTAGGCTATTAAAAGTATATGGATTACGTTCATACAATGCTTTCATCACAAAAGTGCTGTCATACTAGTTTAAACCCACCTCGAATGATGTTAACTATGTTTTGAAATCCTCAAAGTGATTTCAACTATGCTTATCGCTATAATGTGAAAATATGTGAATCAATTGCTTTGAAGTCATAGGCTAGTGTCAAATGCACTACATGGTACTGGTTTGTCAAGTCTAAGTTTATTTACCTTGCCTACACTGATATAATATGTTTGTTTCCATTGCTATGGAGATATGAACTAGGTGACATTCGATATGAATGCTAAGACGAACGGCAGCATGAGCCATAAGTGCGTTAAGATACTATCTAAATTTGTATGATGGGTTTGCTAATATGAATCTACTATGTAAGTTTCAGGAAAACGAAGATCTGAAGCCTTGAAGATACATATTAAGGACATGTTTAATGAAGCCTGTAAGCTCTTATCTACTTGGGTAATGATGTTGGGATTCCAGATTACTTTATCTGTTAATCCTAATACCTATTCTTAGTATTGAGCGTTGATTAGATCAAATATTCGAATCCTGCTCTTAGTGTTGTGAGAGGATAAAGCTTCTCTCTAACTTTTCTTCTGCTCTTATTATCCAATAACCTATGAGCAAGGATCAAAATATCGTGTCGAAACGTCCAAAACGTTTCGGAATTTCAACACACCGACACGAAACATGGGTTGAATCCCAAAATTCCAAAGTTTCGGTCGAAACGTCACTGTGTCGGACCGTTTCGGTCGAAACATGTCGAAACATGTCGAAACAGTATGTAGAACTAAAAATTTATGTGTTTTAATCATAGTGTATACAATGATTTTAATATTAATGAAATAATATTATTTATTAATTTGAAGACACAATTTAAATTAATAAATTAGTATTATA
>CM042185.1:12849567-12861582 GCA_023539305.1 Ilex asprella | reverse complement strand
GCATAAAAACTTAACACTGACCACAAAGTTTACTGTAACTAAAAATTATGTAAAGTTGTCGTACATTATTTTTTATTTTAAAAATGAAAGGGTTAAACATTTTGATGAAAAATAAAATATTTATATATAATCATAATATTATCTTTATAAATGAGGTGAGTAATATTATATTGATTGAATTTTTGAAGGTTTTTTTGAATATTTTGTTAAAACTTATAATAACACATATATATTTTTTAAAGTAATATAATCAATCAATTTTTTTTTATAAAAATTGGCATTTATACATAAGAAATATATAATTAAAAGTGATCTTAGATGTAATTTAGAGATTTAAATATTAAGTGTGGAATGATAGAGTGATCTTTTTAATTCTTTATAAGGGTAAAATAATGAATCAAAATTTTTTCATATTAAGATACTTTTATTAGTAGTATAGATATAGATATAGATATAGTTTAGATATTTCATTAAATTTTATTTATTTATAATTTAAACAAACTAAAAATCGAGCCGAACTAAATGCAAAGCAAACTAAGATCCTTGGATGTCAATTTGAATATTTTGTGATGCCAGAACAAGAAATTACAATATCAAGAACTTCAAAGGCGGCAAAGTTGCCATCCCACCTATCCAGTGATTTTGTGATATTCTTATTAGTCTAGGATGAAATTTCATCTTCATATAAAAGGCTATTACCTGTTTTTGGATAAAAATGAAAAACAAAAATTAAAAGATGTTGTCTTATGTGAAAACTAGTAATAACCCATAACTGAAGACACGATTTAATATAAAATCCGAGAGTTCAAAAAATAAATTCCTTTATATTAAATAGTAATAAATTCTTTCTTTCTCTTTTTTTAATTTCTACCAATTATTTTTTAAAATAAAAATAATAACATGAGTACACTATTGTATACAAGCCACAAATTATATTGAGTCACAAACTAATAAAAAATTAAATGATTCAATTTACAATAGAAATAAGTAATGTGTGAAGATAAAATTATAAAACTTGTATTTAAATTTGAGCCCAAAATAGTATTTAATTAACGTTAATTCATTCAGTCTTATTTCTTATCTTATTTTTCAGTCACTACAAATATTGAGATAACTGAAAAAAGGCTTATCACATATTTTCCCTGCTTCTAAGGATGCTTATTGGTTAGAGAATGACCAGTTGACAAAGTCAATCTCAACACAAGAACTTGGAAAAATGGTAATTTATAATATCATGATAATATATGGTACTCAAAAAAAAATTTAGTGCCATATCAAAAGTTATTATTTTTCAAAATCAAGTTACATTTTGAGGCAATTCATGATCGATCGTAAAATATTATGATTGATAAAAAAATAACCCTTAAGAGCATCTACAATCTTGACTTAAATTTGAGTCTAAACGATCAAAAAATATTCTCTAACCTTGGACTAAAATTTAGACCAAATGAAGAAAAAATTCATTCTGGACCTAAATTAAGGAGACTCAAATTTTATACCTAAAATTTTTAACAGTCACTTTTTACCCAATGCAAAGCCCAAAAAACTTCTTTGATGACTTGTTCTCTACTTGTTACTGTCTCTCTCTTCTACGCTACTCTTGACGCCGATCTTCATTGAAGCATTCACAGATCTTTTGAAGACGTGTATATAAGATTATTCCTTTTCATCTTCTTGATTACTTTCATACTATATAAACTATAAATATGTCCATCAAATTTTTCTTTGATTTCATCAAATTATACACGGTTGGTGATGCATGCCTGACCCACAAATTATTGATTCTTCCAGAAATTTCAAGTTTTTACTATTCACAAATTTAGAACAGTCATTATTTTATTTTTTCAATCACCCATTTTTGTTGAAAACGATCAATATTTTGTGTTCTTCAGATCAAACCCATGTTAAAGTAATTTTTTTTTCTTTTTTGTTATTTGGATTTACAAAAAAAAAAGAAATTAGAACAATCTGTGAATTCTGTGATAGTTTTCTTTTGTTTTTGTTTGTTGTGTTGTCATTTTTTGTTCACTTTAACTTTTATTAGATTTCATGATTTGAATAATACCAAAAAAATGAGCTTTCGGACAATAATAATTTTTTAAAAAAGATTTGAATAGATATTTGAATTTACTCGTTGGAATTTTTCATACTAAATTAAGCTTTTTATTCAAATTTAAACTCAAAATAGAATCTAAATTTAAATTATGATTAAAGATGCTGTAATCAATTATAATTTCACTTTAAAAGGTGAAACTTAACTTTTAAAAATTATAATTTTATCTTTAAAAGTTATAATTTAAATATTATTGTGTCTTTCTCCACACCCACTGGCCCTCTCCCCTTCCATATTCATATTTTGCACAGCATTCATAACTGGAGTCAGTATTTCTTCATATAGGTACTGCACACTCAATTATAACATTTAGTTTACTCAAAAAAAAAAAATTATAACATTTATGATCAATTATATTTTTTACAGTTGTAACTTGAATTTTAAAAGATCTTAACTTGGCAGTAAAACATTATAAATTTCGATATCATACCGACTCGGTACCACACTCTTCCTCTATAATATCATACTTAACATTGTAAAATAAAAACTAAACAAACCCTATGACATTTCATAAATAAGGCCAGTTTTTTGAATAAAAGTTTTAAGTAAATGATAAAATCTCAATAAAAAATCTTAATATTGGATATACTATCCTTTGACCCGTCAAATATGACTTTTTTATTATATTATTTCTTCAAATATCATATTTTTTTATATTGTACATTTAATTATATTATTAATTTCCCTCTCAATTTGTGTATATAAAATAGAGTCAGCAGTTAACGGTGTTGAACTGTAATTGACCCAATGACACGTTAGAGAGAGAGAGAGAACAACCCCGTTTGCCTGCGCTTAATCCCCTGTAGCTCCATCTCTCCTCTGCCGCGAAAACGAAACCCACCGCCCATCACGGACTTGAGCACCACCGTGTCACCACTGCAAGTGTGTTTCACAAGAGTTATATACCAGTGCGAGTCCCAGCCTGGTTGAGCCCACCCTATTTTCTGCCTTTAAAGCCCTCGTGGAGGTGGAAACTAAGTCAAACTTCAATCGTCTCCAAGGACTCAAATCTCTCCTACTACCTCACCAACCTTAAAAACCCTAATCAAATCTTCGCTTGGATGGGCCGGAAGACCATCATCAACCTCACTATACCTTACAACAATCCATCTCTTTCTCATACCAGCTGTCATCTTTTGCCCTATAGAGTAATGTAAGTTTCTTGAGCTTTGATGACTTCTTGTGGAAAATAATGGCAACGTATTGCTTGCTGGAAATTGGTTATTTTAATTGGAATTGAACTGAATCTTAATTTAGAACTGGGTTAGAATGTGGAAACTTTCAGTGTATTTGATAGCTGGGAATGTGGTTGTGGGTGGGTGTTATATAGTCAAGGGATGACATGAATTTCAAACCTGTTGGGTGTGTGGTTATAGTTTACCAAAAACAAATTGTTGCTATATATGCTTTTTATTTATGTATACGCATATGGTATTGTCTTTAATTTGTCATAATCAAATCTCACCACCTAATTCGACTAGTGTCACTGGTAGCTTAGTTTGAATCGTGTATTAAAAAATGCAAGTGAATCATAGACTATAAGAGGATTTCCAACCACCCTCAACAAATTAGCTACTCAAAATATATTTAAATATTAAATTCTCTACTTTAGCTAGCTACTTTTTAAAATTCACTTCAACCACGCTCTTTATTTTAGCTAACTACTTAAATTAACTTTAACTAATTTTCAATAATATAATTCAAAAATACCACGTGGCGTAATACATAAGCGTCATAATGATGAAGTATCGTGTCATGTCATCAAATTTTTAAATTTTAAATTTTACAATGGTAATTTTTTTTTAAAGAAAGAAAGAATCTTATTGAATGAAAATCAAGAATTACAAGAAGCAAGAACTGAAACTGAAGCAAAGCAGAGCAGCACACCAGACCAGCAAAAAGTCCACAGCAACCCTCCAATCATCAGCACCCCAGCAGCATTTCAAAAAGTCATCCCAGTAAAAGGCAAAACACAGTCCAGCTACCTCTAATGGAAGCCAGTATACTATGATACAGAAGAAACCTCCACTAAGAGTAGGCTTTAATCCTTCAAGAGAATTAAAGCAAATAATTCTGCTCCTGGAAACACAAATCCTCCAATCCCCTACTGCAAAAACAGACCAGACAGACAGAATGCACAATAAATGCACTCAGCCCTAGCACTACCCTCCAAACTCACAGCAGAATCCTGATGCAACCTGACAGAAAAACACCTCCATACCAGAAGTAGTCTGCCATGTAAGCAGAACACCACTGATACAGACCACTGTCCAAATAAAAAAACCAGCTACAACCAGATAAGGTCAAACAGACTTAACTAGATCATCACTCCTCTACCTCAACCAATCAACAACTCAACACAGAACACAATATCTCATCAGCTTAACCAAAAACAATAACACACAGCTTCACCACCAGTCAGTCAGAACCCATGGAGTGCCTCTAGCCAATTCCCTGGTGACCCCCCAACACAGACCTCCTCCTCCTTGCAGCAGGCAACCTGAGCTGATCCTGAATTAAAAGCAATCTCCCAGACAAAGGCAGAATACCTATGTCTGAAAAATCAGTAGAACAACCAGTCCTAACTGCAGCAGCAGCCAAAATCCACCCAATGTAACATGCCCAAACCTGCTTGTTTAAGGACAATTGACTCAATTATATCCTTTTAATCTGAAAATTCAAACAGAAGACCAACGAGATGAAAATAACATAGGAACCAAACTCCAAAAAGAGAGAGCCAACAAATTAAACTGGCCACAGTCTAAACAGACCATCCCATAACAAATATCTGAATTACAATCTCAAGATTTTCCTATACAGTAATAAACATATCTAAATTATCTTCTAAAAGCCACCAATCCAAAATACTAACAACACACAACCCAAATTCATTACAATTGTAAAAGTAGCCTATACAGTAACAAACATTTGAAGTAGTTGAAATCTTCTAATCTAAAGACAGTACTATTAAGGGATAAAGTCAGAGTGAGTAAAAATTGACCCTTTCAAGTATTAATGAACAATACATTGCCAAAGATATAACCAACTCCCCATACACCCAAAAAAAAAAGCGCAGCAAAACTACGTTTTATTTCCCATGATTTCCATCTGAAGACGCTTAAAATATTCAGCTTGAAGCGGAGGCATGACACTTGTGTCCACTAACATTATTTTCTGTTCCTCTTTCATTTGTTCGAGTTGTATCTTCTCTTGTTTAACAGCCAACATTTTTTCCATGAATTCGACTTTCTTCTCCGCCATCCTCTGTTTCTCCTCCTTCATTTCTTCAAACAATTTCACGAAAAAGGTTGAACCTAAATTATCGCCTTCAGAGATTCTGCTCTTTGACTTTCTTGCTCGCTCTTTCGCAGTCTTCCTTTCAGTTGGCCTCTCCAAGCCCCATTGTCGTCTCCTATGTTTACCGATTCTGGTGTTGAAGGATTAGAGCTGCTAGGAGTTGCACCATTTTTTATTTTTTGTTTCTTGGACTGAGAATCCTCCATCTATTTTGGATGATACCGTAACCCATTCCAACAATGTTCAAATGGAAAAGAGGATTTATAAAGTTCCTTTTACACTTTATTTGCATCACGGACCTGAAAATTGTACAATAATGTTATGTATCATAAAAGAAAAATGTCCTATTTTCACACTTGTAATTAAAATAAACTCATACCTTGTCTTTTTCAGTCAGACCACTTTGATTCAACCTTTCAATTTGGTCAAAGCATCCACAAAATTTATTGGTGGCTAGTTGAATTGTCGACCAACGATTCATCAAAAAACTTGATTGTGATTAGAATCTGACTGGGGTTTGTATTCGTTGAAGTACTCTCAAACCCTTTGTCAATACCTTTTAGATTTTTGTTCATTCCCATGCACGGCATCCACGCTAATTTTAAGTCAACCAGAGATTAAAACTAAGTCTTCCTCAATTGAAAAGTTGCCAACTCGAACCTTTTTTGTGGTGGATGCTATTTGAGGTGATATTGGTGAAGAATAACTTATTTGGTCTACTGAATTGAGTGTTAAATTCATCTACATTTATTCCGTCGTTTAAGAGATTGGTGAAGTAATATTCATGTTCATCCACCAGAAATCTTACATTGTTGATGAAAAAAGTTCAAAAGAAAGGTGCATAAAGGTTCACTGCTGAAATTGGGCAGAAAATGACTAATAAAAATCATGCTGCAAGAGCATTTGGAAACCTGAACAAACACTAAGAAAATAAACCAGTAGTGGAAGATTGTGAACTCATATCCTATTAGCATGCTGCCAACGGCTATAATTGAGGGCTTTACTATCAATGATCATATTCCTAAGAAAATTATTGCTCAACTAGTTAGATGCAGCACATACCAGGATTGAATGGCAGGTTTGAGTAGGTCTAAGATTCAACATTATATAAATGAAGACCAATAATGAAGCATACCAACAGTAACTATTGAACAAAAACTGAAAAATAGAAAAACTGTTGCAAAAACAGAAATTCTATTTTATCAGCACTGCATCCTTTCACAGCACTGCATTAGTCAGCACTGCATCATTTCAGCACAAAAGCATCCTCACAAAAGAATTTACAAAATTGTAATTACTGAAAGAAGCTGCATAACAGGTGGTGATCTTATTTCAATATTCATGGAAAACAATAGATACCAATGGAGAAAATGAAGCAACCACCTCAAAGGCCAGAAACACCAAGGACATCACTAAAAATGTTTTGATGATTTTGAGAAGCAATTTACCCTTACCCAACTTCTCACTAGCTAAAGCCACTCCTTGCCTAAAAATCAACCTTTTCTTGATAGCTCCAAGCAATGTCCACAGAATGGTTGCTAGCCAAGCAACACAACCCACAGCTCGGTTAGCCTTAAGGAGGAGGACCCAAGTGACTTGCTTGACATTCTTGCTTCGTGTTTTTTCAACTGGCCTGAATGCAACATCAGGGGCATCAATTTCCACAACAGAGAAGTTTGGGTTCTCCATGGTCACTATTACTTGTGTCTCCCTGTATCCTTTGCCCCCCAATCCAAAAACTCAAATTTTAGAGCCATTTTTTTCCAAAATGGGTAGAACAGGTAAAATACACACAACCCAAGAATCAAAAACCTCAAAACTCCAATAAACCCAAAAAATCTTCACAATCCAGATCTTGAAACTAAGAAATTAGCAAACTCATTTGAGTATTTAAGACAGGGATGTGGACTTACCAAACAAGAACTCAATAATCCATTCCAAAACTCTCCATTGTACACCAAATGCAGAAAGGAAAAGGCAAAGGAGAGTGTTAAGATTTGGTGAAGTGGTGTGGGGGTCGTGGGGTGGTGACAATCGGTGATGGTGCTGGGTTTTGGTGGATGCCAGTGGTGTGTGAGAAGAATCTGAGAGACAGAGGGAGAGTCACCTTACCTAGGGTGGCGGTGTGGCTGGATCTGGATTGAAGATGTTGGCCACGAACAGCGATCAACGTTGGTGGTGGGGAATCTGGTGACTCCTGGGACGCTTCACCGGCGGAGAGAGTCTGAGAGTGTAGGGAGAAAACTCTATGAGGAAGAAGAATCACAAAATTGGCTCAAAAATTTGATGAAGAACAACCAAAATTGGGGGGAGAGAGCTCTAATGAGAGAGAGTGTTGCTAGCCACAACTGATGAGTGAGAATGGGGGGAGGCAGATTAGCGAATGATTTGTCGAGTCGGTTGGAGCCAAAAAAAATTGATTGGCTCAGCAAAATAGCTAAAAGGTCCCCTTTGTTGAGCCGGTTGGAGTTGATCTAATGCATGACGTAGATAAAAAATGACCCATAAAATATATCACTACTCTTTCCCTAAAGAAATCAAAGACAAGTTGTCTGGTTTCCATGAGCCGGGGGCAAAGTCAGAGATTCCGTCTAGAGTGGGCACTTTATTTAAATACTTTTAAGTTTTTTTCCTCTCAATTAATAAAAATAAAATAATATATTGAAATTTATTGCATTGTATTTGATACTTATAGATTCATAAGATACAAAAAGGGTTAAATGTTGATAAATGTAACATATATAAATAAAAAAAATTAAAAAAAAAACGCTAATAACAACCCTTCACAACAAATGAGACTAATTGCATAAAAGATACTATAGTCTTTCTTTATATAACTAATTAAACTATTAGTCATTAATCACTCATTCAGTTATGGGACCTAGTTTTTATTATCTATATAGCTCAAAAAATGAGTTGGATATATAAAAAATTTATCTAAGTATATCCATAAAGTATCTAAAATGCGTCCAAAAGTTTATAGTTATTTAGTTGTGTGACTATACTAATTGATAGAACAAAAAATAATAAAGTGGACACACTTAAATATACTTACAATTATTTGAAATATACAAGAAAAAGTTAGGGAGGACCTATCCCCCCTCTGGCGGGGGGGTTCCTCATGTGGCTCTGACCATGCCTCTACCCTTGCTGGCTTTGGTTCTATGATCTTGACTTTGGGTCAGGGGTTTAAGTTTTGTGGAAATAGAAGCTATTCAAAGTTATGTTTGAGCAAACATGTTTTTTGTTTTATTCACACATGATTGATGACAGGGGAAAACAGAGCAGCTGGGAAAGATCTTAGCCATTATCTGCCTCTGTACGAAGCTGCACTCCATGGTGACTGGGGGAAAGCCAGCACAATTTTGAAACAAGATCCAAAAGCTTTCAAGGCAAGAATCACAGGAGCCTCAGAAAGGGCTTTGTTCGTGGCGATTAGATCACCGAGGAAAAACCATTTTCTAGAGAAGCTGGTGGAGCATATGTCATCAACCGATCTGGCTTTCGTTGACGAAGATGGCTCAACAGCTCTTCATATAGCTGCAATAGCTGGCAACATCGAGGCTGCCAAGTTGCTGGTGAATAAGAACTCTGACCTGCCTAATATTTTGGACAATAATAACTCACTACCTCTCCATTCAGCTGCAGCTTGTGGCAAACGGGAGATGTTTCTCTACTTAATGACAGTTACCAACGCAAACATGGAGCCGAAGCCATTCGAGGATGAATCAGGTGTTAGACTAGTTCATGCTCTGATAACTTACGGATATTATGGTGAGTGGCAGGTTTTAAACACTAAATGAAGAATAATACTTATAAGAAACCAGTATGATTTCATCATTTTTTGGCTATTATATATTTAATACTAATGAAAAAACAGTTAATGTGCCAGAAAGAAAGCTTATATGGTGATTGATTTCTCATTAATCTGTCTTTCCTATCAATGTTACAGACCTGGCTCTCATTTTGGTTAAGTGCTGCCCTAAGTTGGCATGTTGGGATCCATCTCCTTTGCAATCAATTACAGTAAAACATTATGCTTTCCGAAGTGGAGCACGCTTAAAACACTGGCAAAGATTGATCTACAATTGTTAGTCTTTTCAATCTTTTTCCTCTTTTGTGTTTCTTATTATGCAAATATTTCTTCTTTGAACACCGTTTGCATATTAACTTCTGTACCTTTTTTTTGGTCACATCCTAAATTTGCAAAGTAGGATTTGCTGTTGTATATAATTCTAATATATATACCAGTTCTCAATGTCCAAACCTGGTTAAATCTGATGATCTGTAATGACTGATGGCTCTCCCATTATCTACAAGATAGAAACTGATCCAATGTATGGCAGAGCTCACCAGTAATGGATATTTTGACGTGCATTCCTGGCATCCTGACCTCCATTTTCTCTCTAATCCAGCTTAGTAAATTTTTATCTAGAGGAACTGAATGCTGGCTCTTATATTAACAGTGCAACTTGCACCGGTGGATCACAAACCTGGGAGAATTTTTTGATTGTTGACTTCCATGTTTTAGCAGGAACAAATGACGTCCTAGAAATGTATTTCAGATTTTTAGAGGGCCTGGGTTGATTTGAGAGAGCCATCTCGCTGATTATGTGTTTTGATTGATATGAAAACAATGACAATTTGCCTTTCACATACATTGTCAAATTGATGTTAAAAACTAGTTAGACCTAATGATTGGTAATGGTTGATGGCTCTCACATGATCTGCAAGACAGAAACTGGTCAAAGGAGTGCTGAGGCTCATCAGTATGAGCCGATAAAGACTCATTCATACTTAATTCAGTAAAAGAAACTGATATTATAAAGAGGAACATTAGGGTCCGAAGGCTGAATGACAAGCGTGTATTGCATACCTCAGCTATGAAGGTTCATCCCCTTTATATAATGGATGCCCAATGCAGGCAAGACTATACAAGATGTTGGATTTCATGGGATGCTCCTGTCCTGGAATCCTGCTCATGTCTCTCTATCTTGTATTGTGCTAACAGACGAGGTGAGGTGAGCAGACATTTTAAGTAAAAAGATGAGGAGGCAGCTCCTAATGGTCAGATTACCACATTTATGTACTGTAATCATAAGGGGAAATTTCTATTCTCTGCCACTACGACATGCAACCTCGTATATTCAAACACTTCGAAAGGATGACTACTAATACACGATTTTGGCCTTTCTTTTGACCACTACTAGCACATCACCAGTATGTTACACCAATTGCAGGGGATTTCCTCCTCCAACAGATTCTGGTTTTCATTTAACCACTACAAACTGGCACCACCCAGCTGAACCAATCAGAAACAAAAGGTATCATCTAGTAAAAAACCATATGGAAACTCCTAAATAAAGTTATTATGTCTACATTACACAGGTATGAGATGCAAGCTTAAGCAAATACGCAGATCAGAGTCTGCTTTTATAACTTCTACCCACTCCCCTATCTCTAAATTCACGAAGCATGCAAGAGTTGATTTTTCCTGTAGCCCAATGTCTCACTTTTATTTATCTTGAGTGTCAGAGATCCTTATCATGCTAGTATATCAGTATCTCTGGCTGGTTCAGCATTCCGCTTTTCTTTTCTCATATTTGATTGGGTAGTAGTCATACTCATACGCATGTCCTCCTTGTGATCTAGTTTTGGCATCAACAATGGAAATATTATTAACAAGACTATAAATTTATACTCGATTGAGTAGTTTGTGTTTGAAAGAGCATTATACTAACCTTTTATTCTGTGACCTTCGTTTTGCATAAGCATACTTACATTAATATTTTCTTCTGTCATATAGGTGTTCCTGCACAGTTGGAAAACCTTGCGGACCAACATAGTGGACGGGACATAGAGAATCCCGTCCATGGTTGCATTTCAGGTTCGTCAAAGTTCAATCAATGTAATTTTTCTTTTCTTATGCTTTCCCTTCTCTTTTATCATTACATTTTTATTTTCCCTACTTCTTTTTTAGAATTAAAGAAGGCATATAGGTATGGATCTCACACTATAGCTATTATACCCAATCTTTGACGCAATTACATATTACTTAATTTAGTTCTAAAAGCCAAATGCCTAAAGAATACATATCATACAAAAACTCTGACATCAATCAAAACACAAACACCCAATACACGTGAATTGTTGCCCATAAAGTAAGAAAGTAGAGAGCATCATATAGTATGTGTTGGTTTTGTGCAACGATTAATCACCATTGATACCATTGGTGGGAGATAGAGGTGTTCATGGGTTGATTAATCACGTTTTAAAGGGTAGAATTGTACAAATGATAGATATGTGGGTATGTGTTAACCAAGTTGGAATGTGCTCATTCTATTATGATGTAGTTCCCCCCATTAAAATTAAAATTATTCATTATTTTTTTTTTCTCCATTTTGACTATAATTTTGATTCAAAAATATTGAGTTACAAAAGTATTCATTATTTTTAAATGAAGTTGTGTATAAAAAAGCCCGCAAGCAAGCTTGTCAGGTCCGCCCAAAAAGTCCCCCAGCAAGCCTACCCAATAGGCTTACGGGTACTCCTTGTCTTGTGAAGACTTTGATTTCTTGACATCAAGAGTTCAAGTCCCCGCCCCC
>CM042185.1:12832099-12849167 GCA_023539305.1 Ilex asprella | reverse complement strand
GGATGGGCTATGAATAGCCTACTCTACCTGAAGGTCGGCCTTGCCCGTCCAATAACTCATCTGGGTGAGGGCTTGAGCCTACCCTACCTAGACTCAACCCGAAAATAATTTTGTTGGCCTAGCTTGACTCGGCCCATGGACACTCCTAATGTGAGTTAGGAAAAACAATAAAAGAAAGCAAAAGGATATATGTAGTTACATACAACGTACTTGTGTTAGTATACCATACCTACATTTATAGACAAAAAAGTTATATCGGTGCTTTTTGTCTGATAATCTGGTAATTAATTACAGTGCATTCAACCCCATTTATAGAGTAAAGAATTGATAAGGTAAAGATAAAATAGTCACTCATGATTAATGACTATTCAAACATTTTCAGATCTCTATATTTTATATCAAGTCAGTGGTAAATTTGTTGTACTTTTCCTCTTTGATTTTGGGTTTGACATGTAGTTACTCAACAAATTACCACTCATGTGTGAAGCACATCACTTTTAGCTCCCTATTGTTTTTGATCCACTTATTCTTTTCAAGTATCACGTGCAAATCCTCTCTTATGAGTCTACCACAATCCTCTCTATATTTCAAGATCCTTTGTCTATGCATCTCAGCCCGCATCTTACCTATTCCTAGGAGGACTCAGCGGTAAACTACTTCATCAATCTATCAAAGTAAAAAGTCTTAACCCGTAAACCTATGAGACACCATATCAATATTGACTGGATATCGACCTAGTATCTCCCTAACCGTTGTCTTAACATAGTTATAACTGTAAAAGCCCAAATTCTTGAAGAACCATCTTCAACATTAGTACACTACATCAATTGAGTTCTACAACAATTCATCAGTCACATGTTTTGATGATATTTGTCCGGGATCCATAAACTTCATCAAAAAATCTAAGATTGCTTCCTTAATGTATGCCGGACAAAATCAATCTTCTCACAACGTTGTACACACGTGGCTAAAGGAACTTCTCCTTTTTGATTGCTTATTACAATAAAAAAGTATTGAACACCTAGAACTTCTATTGCCAAAAGGCATGAAGAAGATGACATAACAAAAACAAGTCTTGTTGTTTAACAAGAATCGCCTATATTTCTACTCTAAAAGTTTCTCTATGATTGTCAATCTGATATGATAAAGTTGACCCGCGATCATCAACAATTTGCTCTGATTGGGTTGTTCTAGGATTGTCAATTGAGCTCTAATAACTTAGGGTTATCAATCTAGCATTGATTAAGTTGACACGAGGTGGTTAACAACATGTTCTGATATCACTTGCTAGTTTTGCACTGCGATTACTCAACATGGATACCACTTTTTGGGAGATAGGGATAGGAAAAATAATAAAACAAAACCAAAAAATATCTATGGTTCAATGCAATGTAATTATGTCGGTACACCGTACTTATATCTATGAACCAAAGAGCTATATAGATGCTTTATAATTTGACAATTTGGTAACTAATTAAGTTGTACTTGGCGCCATTTATAGGGTGAGGAATTGATAAGATAAAGATAAAATAGAGACCCATGACTATTCAAACACTGTCGGACCCCTATATTTCCTATTACCAATAAATCTACTCATGGTCGAGGATCAAAATTTCGTTTCGAAACGGTCAAAACGTTCGAAACGAACCAGTGATGGAATCAAAATTCTAATATTTCGAGGTATTCCATAATATTTTGAGATCTTTTGTAATATTTCAATGAATTTTCAAAATTATTTTTGGAATGTTTCAAGGTATTTTAAGATATTTTGATATAATTCGATCAATTTTTTTGAAAAATTATTTTTAAAATTTTTATTTTTTCATTATATTTCCGAAACAGATCGAAATGTTTCCAAAACACGTCGAAACGTTTTTGTTTTTTAAGTGACCAAAATAATACACCGTAATAAAATTTTGATCTTTGTCCCCGATATATTGTTGCCCTTTTAATTCTTTTCCTTCTTGATTTTAGATTCTCACGTGTAACTACCCAGCAATTTGGAATGCCCTATTGAATAGTGGAATTGAAATAACCAATTTTACCATTTTCTCCCTTTATTTTCATTATAATATCATTTAGGAGTATAGAAGATTGGGTCTACAAATATTAGGTTAAAAAGACAAAATTACCCTCCATCCTAGATGTATCTGCCAACAAAGATATGCAAAGATGCACCCACCACCATCATTAACAACCCGCCTTCCTACTAGGGTTGGGCTCTGACTCCGACAAAGTCAGAGAGCACACATCTAACCTCTGACTCTGAACTACTATAACTCCGCCTTAACTCCACCTTCTTGGAGGTGGAGTAGAGTTTCGAAAATAGATACAATCCAAAAAAATAAAAAATAAACAATCAGAAATTTGTCAAATGTTTGTCACAATATATCTAAGTTCTACTCATCGACTGGAGAGATGAACGACTGTTTTTCTTCGACTCAACTGTATGTGAGAAAGAGAGATTCAAAGCATCCTTGTCATTTGAGAAAGACAAAAAGAGAGAGAAAGAAACATAAATGTGGCCACAAATATAATATATAAACATATAGAAAGAGAGTTATTGTCATTTGAAGATTTGAGAGAGATTCAATCGAAGATCTGAGAGAGCTTCGCTGGTGCTGGTTTGTTGAAATCTTAGATCTACTTTTTGACTAGAGAGAGATGGAGGGTGTTCTTCGTCAATTCAATTGTGTGTGTGCGTGTGAGAGGGAAGGAGAGAGAAGAAGAAAAATAAATGTGGACCATGTGGGTGTGGGTTGCAGAGGTGGAACTAAGTTCTGTCCTAGGGGGGCCATGGCCCCATCAAGTTTTGCAAATTATATATCATATATTTAAAATTTTTGTTTTTGATTACAATTTATATGTCCCTCAAATTCTTTAAATTATACTTTATACCCTTGAATTATATCAATCTTAATTTTATTTTATCCTCGACTATTTATTTGACCACATTGAACCATTTTGCATACATCGGTAAATTTTGGTATTTTACAAATCTTTTAATTTTGAACTATGTTAAACGGTTAATGGTGCACTGTTTTCAAATTAATAATTTTGTGGTAAAATAAAAGTAATGTTAGATTTAAGAGGACAAACTATGATATATTCAAACACCATATATATAGAGTTTAAAACCGTTACAGAATATGTATTCGAGAGATTTACTCTCCTTCTGTCTCTCTCTTTGCATTTTTCAAAGGTACAATGAATCTAGTTGTACTCAAGGATTCCAATGCTCATGTGATGAGTTGATCTAATTTTTATGTCCAATTGTTTCAACTGATTTCAATTAATTTTACCGATTTTATTAAAAATAAAAATACAACAATGTTTCGTATGATGTCAATTTGAATAAGTTCTATACATTTGAAAATTTGACATTTAAATGTCTCTATTTGCCCCCTCTCAAAAAAAAAAAAAACTTGAGTCCATCCCTGGTGGGCCGGGGCATTGGGCTTAGATAGAAATATGGATTTTAGAAACAAACAAAGTTAGGGTTTTTAGATTTAAATATTATATAATTTATAATTTATATAAAATTATTATTTAATAAAAATCAAAGTTAAGAGTCAGAGGTTTTTTTGGAAAGGATTTATAACTCTGACTCTGATTCTGGTAGAGGCGGACCGAAGTCGGAATTTTGGATTCTTACACACCCGTACTCCCTATCCATCATCATCAATAGCATCCCTCTTCAACAAACCCACTTCAAACCTAGCACAAATAAAATTAAAAGGAACAATTACAAATGGACTTGCAGGGGCGCGCACAACCGATGAAGGATGGTGAAGGCAAGAACCAGTCACACATGCAGAATGAGTGACGTTGGTGATGACAGAATAGAATAGGAGTTGACTGCTTCTCTGATTTTGATTTCAATTCATATGCTATTTTTCTTCTATTCTATTTTGGTTGCAATTTGGTGCGGTTCCATTTCAATTCGATTTCATTTGATTAGTTTTATGGAATTTGATTTGTAGTGGATCAAATTTGATTTCCAGTAGGTTGATTTGATTTAGGTTCGATTCACTTTCCAGCTGTTTCATTTTTCAAGTTTTGATTTAGATGTTCGAAAGTTGCCGTGAATTATGGAGAGTGGGGATTTGTTGGCAGAATTAAAAACCGATATTGTGCAAAGGACTTGTTTAGCTTCCACTCAGCTGCATTTGGTTGCTACCTAATTTTTCAAAAAATAATATTTATTGGTCAGAAATTCTAAAAGTTTGGTGAATGCAAGTGAAGATGAGATCTGCGCAGGAGCATATTTTGATATGCACAGGATGATTATTATTTGTTTCACTGGGCTATGGGAAGCGGAGGCGGGAGCTGCCAGAGAAGAAGCGGGGTTATAGGTCTTTCCCTTAACGGCGTTAAGTAAGTGTTTTAGTCCACAAACTACATGAAGTTTATGTGGCTTTTTGAAGGCGGGGGATCTTCCCTCGGGCTGTTATAGTCCGTAATCATGTCGATTTGAGCACCGTAGTATGTCCAAATCTGTTAGTATGGGACCGGGGCTTGGACAAAACTAGCTATTTTCAGGTTCTCGTAGTCCAGGTTAGCTGGCTCGACATTACTTTATTCCTTGTGGTAGACTAGGCACTACACATGGAAAATTGTATTCTTTGTTTACTAAAGCCTTCTACCAGATTTGGTACATACGAATTTTTTGTTTTTTCATTTCAAACGATTTAATTCTTGGTTGTTATGGTTATGTACAGTGGTGCAAAATTTGCATTCAAAATTCTGGAAACTTACAGGAAAATTAGGTATGTAATGGGCTAATGGCTACTTCATGTTTCATATCCACATTAAATATTGTTGATATCTTGCCTTGAGTTCATTTGATTGCAGTGCCACAGATCAAGCACATCCAAGAGAAAAAAGTGATACATCATCAAGCAGTTCAACTTGTGAAACTCCTTTGTATGGAAATTGTGAAATTGGATTACTCAAAAGCTGCGTCAATATTTGGAGTTTCACTGAAAGTTGCAGCAATTACTGGGGTTCGTGAAGTTGTTGAAGAGATTTTAAGTTCATTTCCTGGTGCAATTTATCTTAAAAATGAGTTTAACCAGACAATTTTCCATCTTGCAATTGCGAATCGTTGGGAAAATATTTTCAATCTGGTTTATCAATTCAAGGAATTTAGCAACCTATTTATCTCCACAGTAGATATCACAATGAATAATGGTCTACATTTGGCTGGTCATTTGGAAAGTCAACAAAAACTGGATCTCAGAGCTCGTGCCACTGGTGCAGCTCTACAGATGCAGCTTGAATTACAGTGGTTTAAGGTAACAAATGAATCTTTTTTATAATAGTAATAGAATATATTTCATGTTATTTCCATTGTGCTTAAGCAAGCATTGCCCTACTTGGCGTAGATTGGTTAACTACGCTAGGTAGATGTGATTATTGAACAATGCTCCTTAGTGGTTGGTGTCTAGCCCCCTTCGCTGATATGATAAGCTCATAGGTTATTGGATAATATGAGCAGAAGAAAAGTTAGAGAGAAGCTTTATCCTCTCGCAACACTAAGAGCAGGATTCGAATATTTGATCTAATCAACGCTCAATACTAAGAATAGGTATTAGGATTAACAGATAAAGTAATCTGGAATCCCAACATCATTACCCAAGTAGATAAGAGCTTACAGGTTTCATTAAACATATCTTTAATATGTATCTTCAAGGCTTCAGATCTTCGTTTTCCTGAAACTTACATAGTAGATTCATATTAGCAAACCCATAATACAAATTTAGATAGAATCTTAACTCACTTATGGCTCATGCTGCCGTTCGTCTTAGCATACATATTGAATGTCACCTAGTTCATACCTCCATAGCAATGGAAACAAACATTATATCAGTGTAAGCGAGGTAAATAAACTTAGACTTAACAAAACAATACCATGTAGTGCATTTAACACTAGCCTATGACTTCAAAGCAATTGATTCACATATTTTCACATTATAGTGATAATCATAGTTGAAATCCGTTTGAGGATTTTCAAAACATAGTTAACATCATTTGTGGTGGGTTTAAACAAGTACGACAGCACTCTTTGTGATGAAAGCATTGTATGAACTTAATCCATATACTTTTAATAGCCTAAGATACCACACATAATTGTGAAAATAACCTTCCTCTTATTGACTTTTCATGAACACACAGTCCACACACACACACACACACACACACACACACACACACATGCACATGCTGCACGCAATTATACTAATTGAATTAATCTGCCGTCTGAAACATGTATATGGTTGAAGTAATTAGTAATTTTTCTTTGTATACTGTGTGTCTCAGTTGGACTAAGTTGTTATAATAGTAAATTCAATGACAAATCCTTATATATGAGTTGGTTATCTGATCACATCCTTGTTGACATAAATGATTGGGATGAAATTACTTATTTACCCCTAATTTGATTGCTCAATTTTATTTTATTTTTTGAAAACAAGAAAGCACATAGAAGAGAGCAACAATCAAACCCTTCCTTCTGCCTGCCGCAGCAATTCTCCTTCCAATCTCACAACAACCACTACTTTCTGCCATCGGAAATCAGCAATCAATCCAACCCCTCCAGCCTATGGCTGCACCAACAATCAATACATTACTATATTGAGACCAATCTAAGCCCAACAACATAGCCACCACTAGTACGAACGCATTTATTCTAGACTCTTTCTCCCCCCTACTCCCTCTCTCTAACCACCTATCTATAGCCATCTACTTCTGTGCAATCCTCCCAACCATATCCACCAATTTGTGGGTTTTAGAGTTTCCAAGAGACCGAGACCCACTTTTGTATGAGCTCAAACATCGCAACTCGAGAAAAAACACCACCATTATTCTGTTGTGTGTTGTTGTATATCCTTGTGTATGCCGCCCGCCCAGGGAGAGAGAGAGAGAGAGAGAGAGAGAGAGAGGAAGAAGGTGTTTGGATATGGGTTATTTTGTTTCAATGCTAAGTTTTGGATTTTGAGTTAATGTATTTTAAATGAGAAAACTGGCATTTTTTGATGAATTTTGATGATGCAAGCCATTTCTGTTAACATTACTAATGTTTGTTCCAAGGAGAGAGTGGTGTTGTTAAATCTTTGAAATGTCTGAAGTATTAACATGATAAATCTAAATTTATTAGGGAGTCTCATTGCAATTTATTTTGTTAAATTGTACACGTTTTATGTGCATGTCATTTAACTATTAATTTATGGAGTAATGATACCTACAAAAGAAATGTTGTCTTGGATATTTATAAAGAATCACTCAACGCATTGCAGACTTGCTTTCTAATTCAAAAATCCCCAATTATGTAGGAAGTAGAAAATTTTACTCTGGTTCCAGATAGAGAACGAATGAACAACGTGGGGAAGACACCAAGGATGTTATTTACAGAGACACACGAGGAGTTAGTTAAAGGAGAGCAATGGATGAAAGACACATCCAATTCATGCACAATTGTAGCAGCATTAATTGTTACAGTTGCGTTTGCTGCTGCCATTACTGTACCAGGTGGAAACAGTAGTGCTGGCCTTCCAGTTTTCTCCCAAGAAAAAGCCTTCACAGTGTTTGCCATATCAGATGCCCTTGCTCTTTTCTCATCAAGTTCTTCTGTGTTAATGTTCTTATCCGTCCTCACTTCACGTTATGCAGAAGGTGACTTTCTCTATGTGCTACCCAAGAGACTGACTATAGGTCTTGTGACCCTATTTCTTTCCATAATATTTATGATGGTAGCCTTTGGAGCCACACTTTATATTGTTTTTGGAGATAAAAAAACATGGATTCTTGCTCTTGTGGCTGTGTTGGCTAGTCTACCTGTGATCTTGTTTGCATCCTTGCAATTTCCCCTCCTTGTAGATATGATCAAATCCACCTATGGCCCCAGCATTTTTGGTAAGCAAAGCAATCGTGTCATTTTCTAGGCTATGCACATTCATTGGTGCAAAATTACGCACCCCAAATATGTATTGGTGATAATCCATGAGTGATGAATAATTTAGCATTTTTTTGGAGTGTAAATCTGTGTAGCACTTATGTAAAGAAAACAAGCTTGGAAAATAAATTGTCAGCTAATTGTGTTGTTTTAACTGTTCATGTGGAAATTAGTTGGTATTCTTATGTTTTAAGTGCTCGTTTGTTATTATTCTGTCACAGTTGGTGGGTTTTCAAGTTTTAACTGCTCCTTTACATATTTTTGTTGCTGTCAACTTTGCTGGGCAAGACTGGGAAGCAAATGCACTAGTTATGTACTTACAGGGTATACAGTTCAAGTTACAAGCAAAAGGAGATGTAAATTGAGCGCTCGTGAAAAGCATGTTAATTCAGCAACAATTCACATTAAAGAACTGAGAAACAGTCGGATCACTTTTCACTCTGCTTAAAGGCTATGTCGAGTTTCTATCAAGTGTAAACAAAGTCAGTAACCAATTTTTTAGTTTTTTTTTTCTATCGAGAAGTGTTAGAATTAGATGCCATTTGAACTTGTGGAAATAATGCAAACGCGACGTGAATGCAATCATCTTAGTCAATATTCTCTTGCAAGTCTCGAACATGAAACTTTGAGAGAGCAATCACTGAAAATTTCCCCTTTGAGTTACACTAACGTATTACCCTGCTGGTTGAAAGTTAAAATGCAAGCTTTGAGATACAAGCATTTGATTCCTGCACTCCATCATCAGAACTGCACCCCCACAGCATAACTCTTTTTTTTTTTTTTTTATGACAAACAGTTGTACATAATCCATAGATAAGGTTACGGTACCGTAGAGATATGCTACAGAAATTAATCTCCAATCATTGATTGTAAAAATAACAAAATAAGAGAATTTTGCCCATGTTATTTTTTTATAGGATGGCAAGTGGAGATATGGTACTGAAAATAAGGGATTAAAAAAGCCTAACATCCAAAAACCCTACAAATATTATTGCATGAAATTAACACCCAACATTCAATCAAAAAACACTAAAAAAGTATATTGCAACCCCCATTTAATGATAAACCCCAATTAACACGCAAATTAACCATCCAATTTGATCACCCTAAAATACATCAATTTATAATTTCACAAAAACATCTTTCAGAAAAAACACAAATTTTAATTTCACAAACCCAATTTTATGAAAAATCCCAAATTGTGTGTAGATGTTTGTGACTCTGTATGTTGTCTGCTTATGTTTGTGTGTGCTATTTGTGTGCGTGGTGCGTGTGTTTGTGTGCATGTGTGTGTGTGTGCGCGCGTGTGTCGAGTGTGTTGTTTGTGGTATTTCAAATATAATAAAATCACTTAATGAAATTTTTGATTTGAAACACGTAATTTAAAACAAAACAGTAACAATGAAGAACAAAACAATTACAGGTACAAAACAATTACATATACGAACAAAACAGTAACACAATAAATTTGCAATTTAAATAATGGATAACAAAAACTGTTATTGAATTTTAAGTAGATCAATGCTAATGTTTAACACTATGTCCTTAAGACAGATTTCACCTCCACACTTGGTGATTAGGGAAATCAAAACGTCTGCCTCCCAAGATACAATAATCTTCACGCAAATAGAAGTAGCATTCCAGGATACAATAATCCTTTTGGGAATAGGAACCACCACCTTAGTCAAACACCCCCAAAATTTTAAATATTTGTAAGAATGACTCCGACCTTTCCATAATTCATAAGAGATTTTGTTTAAATTTTTGTGGGATAATTTTTTAAAAATATAATTTGCTGAAAGCAACTCTTCCCCCCAATAAGTTCTGAGGTAATCCCGAACTAATCAACATGACATTCATCATCGCTTTCAATGTTCTATTTTTACGTTCAGTAATCCCATTTTGTTGTGGTGTATAAAACGTAGAAGTTTGGTGAATGATACTATGTTCTTGACTGAACCTATCGAAAAGTGCGTCATATTCATCATTTCGATCACTTCTTATTGTCTTAATTTTTTTGCTAAGTTGTTTCTCATCCTTATTCTTATAATGTATAATATTTTTCTAATACTTCATCTTTACTCTTTAGCAAATATGCATAACAATATCTTGTGTAATTATCAATAAAAGTAATAAAGAACTTTTTTCCACCTCTAGTTTAAACATACTTCAAATTACATGTATCACTATGAATTAACTTTAGAGGTTCAATACTTCTTTCAATATTATGAAATGATGATCTATTTAATTTTGATTCAACACATGTCTCACAGTTATAATTTGCATCAATATTGAATTTTGGCAACAATTCTAAATTCATTAATTTACACAAAGTATCAAAATTAACACGTCATAATCTACCATGCCATACATTAGAAGACTCAAACATATAAGCAGAAGATGTGTCCTTATTATTAAAATCAGATACAATTGTCATTACAATAATCTTAAAGAGCTCATCGCTCATATATTCCTTGCCTACATAAATCCCACTATTGGTGAGTGAAAATTTGTCGGACTAAAAAATCAACCTAAAACCCTTCTTACTCAATAATGATCAAGACACAAGATTCTTTCAAATTTTTAGATCATCTAACACATCATTGAGAGTAAGTTATTTTTCGAAAGTCATCTTCAATATAACTTTCCCTTTGCCTTCAACTTTGGAAGTAGAAGAATTTCCCATGAATAGTTGTTCTCCATTATTAATTTTTTTCATATGAAGAAAACATCTTCTTACCGATTATATGTGTCTAGTGGCCCTGGTGTCCACCCACCATTCCTGGTATTTCCCACCAAGTTCACTTTGGATACTAAAATAAAAAATTCATGTTAGAAACATTATTAGAAAGTCTTTTTACCTCGGTAATATTGGCTTTGCCAGCCTTCATTTTGTGGTTCTCTTGTGCTTTATGGCTTTGGCAATCATTTGCACGGTGCCCCGATTTGTTGCACACAAAGTAGTTTCCTTTGAACCTTTTGAATCACCACCCTTGACTCCTTGTTGGCCAACATACTTCCTTTTCTTATTAGTTTTATGTCCCTCTTCAATCACATGTGCCTTTGATTTTATGAAATGATTATCAACTTTCTTTTCTGAGACTTTGCAGTCACTTGGAAAAATTCACTAATCGCCATCCATTTGGGATGAATCTCATGTAGGATCACTAGAAAATCTAGACTTGACTTATGATGGTCTTGGAATCCACCATTTTTGTATTCGAGAAATTTGCCCACAACGAATTTCTTCATTCCAACATTCTCTATTTTGTACTTTTTATCCAAGGATTCTCACAGCTCTCTAGCCGTTTTGATTGGACTATACACATTATATAATGTGTTATCAATTCCATTGAGGATATAATTCTTGCATAGAAAATTAGAGTGTTTGCATGCATCCACCACCACAATAACTTGTCGGTTAGCCTCATTCTCACTACAAACACGAGTATCCTCACGAAGAAACTTTGCAAGATTCAACATAGGGAGATAGAATAACATTTTCTATTTTCATCTCTTGAAATCGTTCTCATTGAACTTTTCAAGCTTCTCCCCATGAGACACATGAGTAGATACAAAAATAGGCACCACATGATTTGTAGTAGTAGGAACATTATTATCATTTGCGGCCATTTCTAATAAACACAAATTACCAAATGTTCAAAAATAGGAAAACAATAATATTTTATAAAGCAAGTTACTAAAACAGAGACAATCTATGTTACTGTTCAATATCACTGTTTTGTGTTACTGTTCAGTGTCACTGTTTGAAGTTACTGTTTCAACTTTATTGTTTAGTGTCATTGTTTGATGTCACTATTTCAATGTCACTGTTTGGTGTAACAATTTAGTGTAATCGTTTGAATTAAACACATAAACATAACATACTACTTTTCACAAAACTTTCAAGTCTCTTCAAAAATACCACAGATTATAAAAAACAAGTTTTAACAATTTGCAATATTTTAGAATAGTATAAAATACTAAATTATATATCAGAAACACAACAAGTAATTATACAAATAGAAATCTATCTTAAGATTGTTGTTTGTGGTATTCTAAATATAGTAAAATCACTTATTGAAATATGTAATTTAAAACAAAACAGTAACAATGAAAAAGGAAACAGTTACAAGTATGAAACAGTTATTGATACGAACAAAACAATAACACAATAAATCTGTCATTTAAATAATGGATAAACTATCCCGTTTACAAAACAGGAACTGTTATTGAAGTTTAAATAGATTAAGGCTAGTGTTTGACACTACGTATTTAAAACAAATTTCGCCCCCACATTTGATGCTTATGGAAATCAAAGCATCTGACTCTCATGATACAATGATCTTCACGCGAATAGAAGTAACACTCCAATTTACTTGCCCAACGAACCAGAAATTAGGTTGTGTAATCTCCAAATGCAGACCGCCTTAATACCGAAATGTAATGTACTAATGTCTACCTTAACTTCGAGAATGATATATGTAGAGTGATAACGAGTCTGGGTTTATATAGACAAACTAGTGATTGTTCCAGACAGTCACCATGCGAAAAGACACAGCCCAGAAGACACCAAAGTGTAATTGTTCTCCATGAACATACATTACTCAAAAATTCGGACTAGAATGAATACAAAATTTGAACCAGTGCAAATTCAAATCCAACAGGTATCGAAATTAAATATCGATTCAGAAATTCACATCCAATTCATTAAACGAATTTTCTCCAAAAAGATAAGGCTTGGTATAAACAACACTCACACTCACACCCACACCCACAACCACAACCACAACCGTACCCGAGGCCGGCCCGGCTAGGCCGAGTCATGGCGAGGCGAGGCGAGGCGGGTGGGTGGGTGGCACGCTTGTGTGTGGTTAAACCGGAAGCATGTAGGTGCTCGCTCTGCTCACAAAATAGTGATACCCTTTAGGGGCACACATGTAGAATTTCTTCCTTAACCAATATGAGATTGGTGTCAAATATCACATTACAGAACCTCTATTTTTCACATTCCAAGATGGGCACTTTGAAGCTTATTTTTTCATTCATTTCATACACGATTTGAGCAAGTGAATATATTACGTTATTCTCCTCACGGAGTAGAGCACGAACCCACGAAATTTTACTCGAAACAACGAGCAGATTCCACTTTAATTTAATCTCAAAATCAACCAAAAATCAGATTTTAGTAACTAAAATTTGTTTTAGTCCAATAGTATGGGTGTTTTTGAAGAAGGAAACAAAGAGAGAGAGAGAGAGAGCTGAGATCGCCAGGGTAAATTGGTCGTCGAAGGTGGGCTGGCCTTTGTTAGGGTAAGCCATGGTAGAGAAGAGTTGGAGAGAGAGAGAGGCCACTGGTTGAGACAGAGCGAGAGAGAAGAGCATGGGGAGCGAGAGAAAGATAGAGAGAGACAGTAACAGCTACAGCTGTGTTGAAGTTATTTACCAAATTGCCGTTATTTTAACAATTTTACCAAAATACGACAATTTTGAACTTATTTATGAAACTATAATAGTTTTCAAAAGCGGAGTCAACCAATACATTTTTACTGAATAAACGGAGTTAATAAATCCATCTTCATTACTTTATGTGTAAACAATAAAAGAAAGAGTGGATGTAGATTCCACCTTTAATGAAAAAGCGGATTCAGTAAATCCGTTTTTTTTTTGTAATGAAAGCGTAATTACTGAATCTGCTTTTAAATTACAAGCGTCATCTCCATCCATGCTTTCAGGAGAATGAGATAGTGTAATAAATTTGTGTTGACCATGGAAAATTGATTTATTGAATCCGCTTCTGCATTAAAAGCGTATCTGACAAGTCCACTTTTAATAAAACATATTCAATAACCCCGTTTTTGGGTAGAAACAATATTTTCCAACTTTAGTATTTCTGTAGTCCAACGGACTTTGGTGTTTTTTTTAAAAGATTACACAAAATAATAATATATCTACATTCTTATGGATGACACAAAATGAGGGGTAAGTTTTTTTTGCAACTATTCAAAAAGTGGGTGGTAAATTATTGGACAAAAAATTCCACAATCAGCTTAATCTACAATGTAAATAACATAATAGTTAATTTATTTATCTGACATAGATATACAAAATGATCATGTTCATACGAAATGCAAAACAAATACAACAATATATGTTTTCTAATGAGAACCACATTTAAACAACATAGTGGTTTGTCATGTGTGCACATACTAGGATACATTGATGGAACCTTGTCTCTTCCACTTGAATACCTCTTACAAAAAAAAAAGATGGAAGCACAACCAAGATCCTTAATCCTCTCATCACTCTCTAAATATGCTCTCTGTCTCTCCCGAGTAGTTGGCCTGACCACCTCAAAGGATGTATGGAGCACTTTGGAAAAACACTTTGCTCCTCGTACACAGGGACAGATTATGAAACTCAAATTTGAAATTCAAACCCTTAAAAGGGTGATCTACCTATGACAGATTATCTCCAAGAGGCAAAATCCGTCTTAGATAATCTCCTTTCAGTGTCGCATACAGTTTTTGACTCCGATTTGATTGTCTACATTCTCAATGGTCTCGTACCTGAATATGATCCATTTTTTTTCACTTCATGCTAGACCCTTTGAATTTCCACTCCCTCTTGATGATCTTCATGGCTCACTCATCAACCAAGAAATCCTCCTTCAATGCAATATCCAAAATATAATTCTTGATTCTCTGCAAGCTTATGTTGGGGAACTATCCCATAATCATTCTCGTAATTCTGCTTGCAGACGTTGTTATGGTCGTGGCTATGGCCGCAGTAGTGGACAAAGTCGTTACCTCGACCAATTTTCTCCCTCTTCCTTGACAAGTCGCATTCAATGTCCACTTTGTGGTCGCTTCAATCATACGGTTCATACTTGTTGGTATAGATTTGATTAGACGTTTCAACCAATTATTGCTCCAGTCATGCCTGCAAAGCCCCGAGCTGCTGCCTTTCTAGCCACACATATGCCTCTCTTACACATGGTTCATGTTACCCTAATTCTGGAGCTACAGATCATATTACTGCTAATCTTGGAAATCTTTCCATTACTTCTGAATATTATGGCCCTGATCAACTTCGAATAGGTAATGATTTTGGACTCCTGATCACACATATTGGTTCATCCACTATAAATGGACCTCACTGATCCCTTATTTTGAATAACATTCTTGATGCCCCATCTATCACCATGAATTTGTTATCTGTTTCAAAATTTTGCACTGATAATGTTGTCTTTTTGAGTTTCACCCTTTTTTTGTCTTTGTCAAGGATCGATGTACGGGGACTCCTCTACTTCAAGGACCGAATAAGGGTAGTCTCTAGTGTCTTGAAGTTCCTCCACGTATCCCCAAGTCTTCTTTCCAACCTACAACCCATGTTGGTGAGTGAGTATCGTTGGATATTTGGCATCAACGTCTAGTCCATCCTACATCTCGCATCCTACGCCATCTTCAGTCAGTCAGTCTTCTTCCGATTTCCCATAAGAAGTCTACGAATTTTTGCTCTACTTTTTCTATGGGAAAATGTCATAAACTTCCATTTAATTTTCATTTTTCAAATGTATCCTCACCTTATAGTGAATCCATTTTGATTTATGGGACCTTCACCTGTTCCAACTTTTAATGGTTTTCATTATTACCTTCATTTTGTTAATGATTATAGTCGATTCACCTGGATTTTTCCACTTGTCCAAAATCTGATGCTCTCCAAGTGTTTAGTAAGTTTAAATTGACGGTTGAAAATCGGTTTGGATGTAAAATCAAAGCTTTTCAAAGTGATGCTGAAGGCGAATTTCATTAGTTTAAATCCTTTCTCCCAACACGTGGCATTATTCATCGTACCTCTTGCCCCCACACTTCTGAACAAAATGGTATTGCTGAGCACAAACATAGACATACTGTTGAAACCGGCTTAACTTTAATAGCCAAAACTTATATTCCACAAAAATTTTGGACTCTTGCTTTTGACACCGCCGTCTATCTCATCAATCGATTGCCTTCCCCTTTTTTAAAACATAAATCTCCATATGAACTACTCCTTCGATGTTCACTAGATTACAATTTTCTTAAAGTGTTCGGGTGCGAATGTTTCCCATTTCTTCGTCCTTATAACTCCCACAAACAGGCACTTCGATCTCTACCATGTGGCTTTTTGGGTTATTGTGGTCAACGCCATGGCTATCTGTGTCTACATATACCCATTAGATGCATATACATCTCTCGTCATGTCCTCTTCAGTGAGACCAAATTTCCTTTTGCCCCATCCCCACAATCATCCCCTTCATCTCCTATTCCTTCCCCTCCGTTGCCTACTATCGCACCTTGCCCCATTGGTCATCCACCTATGTCATCTTCCGAACCTGTTTCAATTATGCCCACAAGCCCAAATAGCCCAATCCTTCCTACAACAAACAATCCTCACCCATCTTTGCACTCACCTTCAACTTCTGATCCCTCTACCACACCGAAGCAATTACCTACTCTCCTTCCTCTTTCTATCCCTCCTGTCTCCAATAATCATGCAATGCAACTAGAGGCAAACTAGGAATTTCCAAACCCTTCGTCTATACTGCAACTCGATACTCTATTCCCACCAATGATGAAGTTGAACCAACATGTTTCACAACAGCCAATAAACATCCCTACTGGCGGCAACCTATGGTTGATGATTTCAATGCCTTAGTTCATAACAGTACTTGGGAACTTGTTCCTTGCACTCTTGAGCTCAGGGCCGGCCCAAGAGCATGTGTAAAAAATTTTGGACTTTAGGCCCCAAATTTTTAAACATGATACATAATCCATGTAAAAAAAAACTTATAAAAATATAAGCCCAATCAATAGACCCATAATTCAATTCAAACATTAATATAAAAAATGAACAATATAAAAAAAAATTGAAAGATCAAATCAAAGCCACCAAAAAAATAAAAAAGTCAAATCATATCTTTCTTTTACAATACACAATCTCTCTCTCTCTTTCTCTCTCTCGGTAAACCAACCACACCAAAAAAACCATTCCTTTTAACACACACAATCTCTCTCTCTCTCTCTCCATCGGTAAACCAACCACACCAATAAAACCATTACAATTATTTTTTTT
>CM042185.1:12800387-12817099 GCA_023539305.1 Ilex asprella | reverse complement strand
ATCATTATACATATCCTCATTTTCACAATAATTACCTATCCTATAACTATATACATTTATAAAAGAAAATGCGGGGTGTTACATATCTCAATCTCATTATATTGATAAAGTATTTGATAAGTTCAAGAAGTATGAGATAAAACCTATGACAATACCTGTCGTTGTTAATATCCATCTTTCTAAGAATAAGGGTAATAGAATATTATAGTTAGAATATGAACGTATAATTGGTAGTTTAATGGACATAATGAATTGCACATGTTCGGATATAATATACTCAGTGAGTAAGCTAAGTTGACATACGAGTAATCCTGGAAAAGACCACTAGAAAGCAGTTATTAGAGTTTTGAGATATTTAAAACATACTCAAAATTATGGTTTGCACTATATGAAGTACCCAACAGTACTCGAGGGATATACCAATACTAATTGGATATTTGATACTAAAAATTTAAAATCCACGAGTGGATATCTTTACATTGGGTAATACAGCTGTGTTTTGAAAATTCTCAAAGCAAACTTGTATTTTTAGATCTACAATGAAATCTGAGTTCATTGGTGCCTACACTCAATGAAAAATCGTCACAACAGTTGCTTGTTAGATTCGCAAATTAATTTTTTTTTAAATTCTGACAACTTCATAAAAGACAACAATTGAATAAGAATGTACATTTTTTTAATGGGTGGCACTGTCATTTGTTGTCTGCTGAGCATTGAATATTTTCCTCGTTCTTGGTGACAAACAACTTTATTTAATTTTTGCTTATGAAATATTATTTTATCGGTTAAATTACATTGTTGATCTCTAGTTTCATCATTTACTATACTTTAGTCATTAAAGTTTTAATCTTGTTAATTTGGTCCTCGAGTTCTGAAATTGGAAAAATATCACTTTGGCAATAACTTGCATTTGAAAAATAGGCAGAACATAGTGTTGGACTAAAATAGATTTTAATAATTAAAATCTAATTTTTAGTCAACTTTGTGCCTAAATTAAAGTGGGACCTGCTTGTTGTTTTGAGTAAACTTTCGTGGGTTCATATTCTACTCTGTGAGGAGAATAACATAATATATTCACTTATTCAAATCGACTAAGAAATGAATGAGAAAATAGGCTCCAAAATGACTCTTGAAATGTAAAAATAGAGGTTGTGCAATGTGAGATTTGACATCAATCCTACATTGGTTGAGAAAATAGTTCTACATGTACATATATAGGTCATGTTTGTTCTATAGGATTGGGCCACAAGGGGTACCACAATTTTATGAGCAGAGCAAGCGCCTACATGCCTTCGGTTCAACCATACACGCACGTCGCCAACCTCGCCTCGTCACGACCTCGACCTTACCCGGCCAGTCCAAGCTCGGGTACGGGTGTGGTTTAGACCAAGCCTTATCTTTTGGAAAAAAATTCGTTAAACGAATTGGGCATGAATTTATTAATTGGAATTTAATTTCGGTACCTGTTGGATTTAAAATTCGCACTGGTTCGGGTTAGTGTTCCCTCTAGTTCCGAATTTTAGTTGTGTTTGTTCATAGATGAATAATTAATGAATGGTGTATTCTGGCTGCATATGTTTGCTGAGTTGCATCCGTTCCATATGGTGACTGTCTGGACTAGTCACCATTCTTTCTATAAATAACCTAGTCTTATAATCATTTTGCATCTAACAAATTCGTAGTCATTTAAGGTAGTCTCATCATCATTAGCAGTCTACATTTGAAGAGTACACAATGTAATTTATGGTTTGTTGGACAAGTAAATTGGAGTGCTACTTCTATTCGCATGAAGATCATTTTATCCTGAGAGGCAGATGCTTTGATTTCCATAAAGCATCGTGTGTGGGGGCGAAATATGTCTTAAAGACATAGTGTCAAATTTTAGCCTTGATCTACTTAAAGTTCAATAACAATTCCTATTCTGCAAATGGGTTAGTTTTTATATTGTTTAAACACAGATTTATGGTGTTACTATTTTGTTTGTATTTATTATTGTTTTATACATACTACTCTAGTTGTTTGGTTCTTGACTGTCACTGTTTTGGTTTTGAACTACATGTTTCAAATCATAAATTTCAATAATTGATTTTACTATATTTGGAATACCATAAATAACAATATTAAGACAAATTTGCTATTTGTATAATTAATTGTTGAGTTTCTGATACGTGTTTTAGTATTTTAAACTGATATAAAATATTGTGAATTGCTCAAACTTGTTTTTTATGATCTGTGATATTTTGGACAGACTTGAAATTTTTTTGTGAAAGATTGCATGTTCTGTTTATGTATTTAATTCAAACGATTACATTAAACAGTTACACCAAATAGTAACTATGTTTATGCATATAATTAATATAGTTACACTAAACAGTAACATTGAAACAGTGATACTGAACAGTAACATAAATTATCTCTGTTTTAGTAACTTGCTTTGTAAAGTGTTACAGTTTTCCTATTTTTGAATATTTGGTAATTTGTGTTCGTAAAAAATGGTTGCAAATGATAGTATTATTCCTACTACTATAAATCATGTGGTGCCTATTTCTATATTGACTCATGTGTCTCATGGGGAGAAGCCTGAAAATTTCAATGAGAACGATTTCAAGAGATGACCACAGAAAATGTTATTCTATCTCACGATGTTGAATCTTACAAAATTTTTTCATGAGGATGCTTATGTTTGTAGTGAGAATGAGACCGACCACCAAGTTATTGTTGTAGTGGATGTATGGAAGCACTCTACTTTTCTATGCAAGAACTATGTCCTCAATCAATTGGATAACTCATTATATAATGTGTATAGTCCAATCAAGACGGCTAGAAAGCTGTTAGAATCCTTGGATACAAAGTACAAGATGGAGGATGTTGGAATGAAGAAATTCCTTGTGGGCTGATTCCTTGACTATAAAATGGTGGATTCCAATGCTATCATAAGTCAAGTTCAAGATCTTCAAGTGATCCTACATGAGATACATGTCGAAGGGATGGTGCTTAGTGAATCTTTCCAAGTGACTGCAATTATTGAGAAATTACCACCAAATTGGAAGGACTTCAAAAATTATTTGAAGCACAAACGAAAAAAAAAATGAAACTTGAAGACTTGATTGTGAGATTGAGGATTGAGGAGGACAATAGAGTCTCCGAAAAAAAATTTGGTAATCATTCCATGGAGTCAAAGGCACAAGTGATTGAAGAGAGACATAAGACCAACAAGAACATGAAGTATGTTGGCCAACAATAGGCTAAGGGTAGTGATTCCAAAAGGTTCAAATGGAACTACTTTGTGTGCAATAAACTGGGGCATCATGCAATGGATTGTCGAAGTCCTAAAGCACAAGAGAATCACAAGGGAAATGATGCCCAAGCCAATATAACCAAGGTAGAAAATCTGTCGGAAAATATTTCTAACCTGAATTTTCTGCTATAATATTCGAAGTAAACTTTGTAGGAAATACCAAGATATGGTGGGTGGACACTATGGCCACTAGACACATATGCTTGGATAAGAAGATGTTCTCTTTATATGAAGCAATTAATGATGGAGAACAACCATTAATGAAAAATTGCTCTACTTCCAAATTTGAAGACAAATGAAAGCTTATATTGAAGATGATTTTCGGAAAGGAACTTACTCTTAATGATGTGTTACATATTCAAGAAATTCAAAAGTGGGATTAGAGTCCAACAAATTTGTTCTCACCAAAAGTGAAATTTATGTAGGCAAGAGATATATGAGCGATGAGAAGATGAATGTAATGACAATTGTATCTGATTTTAATAATAAAAATACATCTTCTGTTTATTTACTTGAGTCTTCTAATGTATGACATGATAGATTAGGACTTGTTAATTTTGAAACTTTGTGTAAATTAATGAATTTAGAATTGTTGCCTAAATTCAATATTGATGCAAATCATAAATGTGAGACATGCATTGAATCAAAATTAACTAATGCATCATTTCGTAATATTGAAAGAAATACTGAACCTCTAGAATTAATTCATAGTGATACATGTGATTTGAAATATATTCAAACAAGAGGTAGAAAGAAGTATTTTGTTACTTTTATTGATGATTGCACAATATAGGAGTAAAGATGAAGCATTAGAAAGTTTTATGCATTAAAAGAATAAGGTTGAGAATCAACTTGACAAAAAGATTAAGACAATAAGAAGTGATTGAGGTGGTGAATATGACACACTTTTTGATAGGCTTTGTCTAGAACATGGTATTATTTATTAAACTTCTACGCCTCATACACCTTAGCAAAATGAGATTGTTGAATGTAAAAATATAACATTGAAAGAGATAATGAATGTCATGTTGATTAGTTCAAGATTACCTCAGAATTTGTAGGGGGAAACTTTACTTTCAGCAAACTATATTTTAAAGAAATTACCCCACAAGAAGTTAGACAAAACCCCTTATAAATTATGAAAAGGTCGGAGTTATTCTTACAAATATTTAAAAGTGTGGAGGTGTTTGGCTAAGGTGATGGTTCATATTCCCAAAACGATTAAAATAGAACATAAAACTAGTGATTGTATATTTATTGGTTATGCAATAAATAGTAGTGCACATTTTTTCCTCGTGCATAAATCCGATATTGGCGATATACATGTCAATAAAATCATTAAATCTAGAAATGCATCAGTCTTTGAAAAAAAATTTCCTTGTAATAATGCATGTGATGGCAGTTCTCTTAAAAAAACTCATAATACCGCGACTAGTAATATAGACT
The DNA here is from genome assembly GCA_023539305.1 of Ilex asprella. Taxonomy (NCBI): domain Eukaryota; kingdom Viridiplantae; phylum Streptophyta; class Magnoliopsida; order Aquifoliales; family Aquifoliaceae; genus Ilex; species Ilex asprella. Next base: position 12,812,355 of record CM042185.1, on the reverse strand, counting down.
ATAAGTCTATAGATGAAAAAAATGAAGAGGCACTTAGACGCAGTAAGAGGGCAATGACTTTTACGTCCTATGATCCTGATGTTCTAATATATTTATTAGAAAATGAGCCTCAAAGCTTCAATGAAACAATGTCCACTTCTGAAGCACCTATATAGAAAGAAGCTGTAAACGGTGAAATTGAATCTATCATGCAAAATCACACTTAGTAACTATTGGGGTGTAAATGGATTTTCAAGAGGAAAATAAAAATTGATGGATCAATTAATAAGTACAAGGCTAAATTTATAGCTAAAGGTTACAGACAAAAAGGTCTTACTTACTTTGATATTCTCCTTTCACAAGAATAACATTTATTTGTATGCTCATAGGTATAGCCGTGTTGTATAATCTTGAGATACATTAAATGGGTGTGAAAATAGTTTTTCTAAATGGTGACTTAAATAAGGAAATTTATATGGACCAATCCCAAGGGTTCATTTCTCCAGGACAGAAGAAGAAGGTGTGTAGGCTTGTTAAATCACTTTATGATTTAAAACAAATACCAAAATATTGACATGAGAAATTTTACAAAGTAATGATGTCAAATGGTTTTACAATTGATAAATGTGATAAATGTGTTTATGTCAAAGATACAAATAATAGATATGTCATTATTTGTTTATATGTGGATGATATGCTTATTTGAGGTAGTAACAATGATATTATTACAGCTACTAAGAAAATGTTATCCTATAAGTTTGACATGAAGGATTTGGGTGTTACAGATGTTATACTAAGAATTAAAATTTATAGAACTTCTGGTGTACTTATATTATCTCAATCACATTATATTGAGAAAATACTTGAGAAGTTCGATAAAGACGAAAACAGTATTGCTAGAACATCAATTGATATAAATCTTCATTTGTCTAAAAAAACTGGCCAGAGCATATTATAATTTGAATACTCTCGTATCATTGACAATCTAATGTATGTCATGAACTATACTAGATTGGATATAGCATACTTAGTAAATTGAGTAGATATACGAGTAATTCGGGAGTAGACCATTGGAAGGCAATTATCAGGGTTCTTAGATACTTAACATATACCTTGAATTTTGGATTGTACTATACAATATATCCAGACATATTTGAAGGGTATAGTGATGCTAACTGGATATCTGATATGAATGATACAAAATCCATAAGTGGTTATATTTTTTACACTTAGTGGTGCAACTGTATTTATAAAATCCTCTAAGAAAACGTGTATTACAAGATCTACGATGGAATCTAAATTTATTGTTTTAGATAAAGTAGGAGAGGAAGCTGAATCGCTTCGCCAATTTCTAAAGGATATTCTAATATGACATAAATATGTGCCAACAATTTGTATACATTGCAACAGCCAATCTGTAATTGCTAGGGCACAGAATAACATGTATAATGGTAAGTCTAGACATATATGTCATAGACATAATATCATTGGGCAATTTTTCTCAAGTGAGAATATTTTTATTGATTATACAAAATCAAAGGATAATTTAGCGGATTTACTTAGTAAAGGTTTGAGGAGAGAACAAGTAAATTGCACATCGAGGGGAATGGGGCTACTATGACTTAGGTGTTACCTTACTGGCAACCCAACCTAGTTGACTGGAGATCCCATGATCTAGGTTCAAATGGACAACTGAATTATGCGTTATTCAAAAGAAATACTAATGAGATAATCTCTCTTACCTATTCCTATGATAAACTAATGTTGCCTGCAGAGTTTATTTGGGTAAGCTATGCTTTTAATGACTTTTACACCTTGAAAATTCAATTCGGATATTTTAAGATATTCCTAATAGGAGTCACCTATATGGGTGTGAATGGGCCGCTTCTGTGAGAATTTATAAAGGCTGAATTTTCTAAAGCACTCAAGAAAACTAGGAGTTACTCAAGGCCAAAATGACCATAATCATGAGAACCAATTGTGTTAGGAAAGAGATTGTATGAATTCTATTCAAACTGATTTATCAAACAGCTAAATAGTTCAAGACATCACATTTACTATTTAGCCGATAAGTCGATGGACCTAGGGAAGTACAAGGCAAAAAACTATATATCTCGATGCATGATCTTTCCAAAGAAGTACTCTCTATAGTGTGTTAGCATTGTCGTTTCCATACTAACAAGCAAATTTTCATTTATGTGGGGGATTGTTAGACTAAAACAGATTTTAATAATTAAAATTTAATTTTTGGTCGATTTTGAATTTAAATTAAAGTTGGACTCACTTGTTGTTTTAAGTAAACTTTCATAGGTTCATATTCTACTCCATGAGGATAATAACGTAGTATATTCACTTTCTCAAATTTAGTGTGACCCTATTGAAATGTGAAAATAGAGGTTGTGCAATCTGGGATTTGACATTAATTCTACATTGGTTGAGGAAGAACTCTACATGAACATATATAGGTCAGGTATGCTCTAAAGGATTGGGCCCCAAGGGGTACCACAATTTTATGAGTAGAGTGAGCATCTACATGCCTTCGGTTCAACCACACATGCACGATGTCTGGCTTGCCACGACCACGACCCGACCTAGTCGGTTCGGGCTCGGGTACGGGTATGGTTTAGACCAATGCTTTATCTTTTTGGAGAAAATTTGTTTAACGAATTGGGCGTGAATTTCTTAACCGTATGAACAGTTAATCAATGGTGTTTTCTATCTTCTGACTATCCTGATCAGTCAGCATTCTTTATATAAATAATCTAGTCCCATAATCATTTGGCATCCAATAAATTCGTAGTCATTTAAGGCAGTCTTATGCATCATTAGCAGTCTGCATTTGGAGAGTGCACAACATAATTTTGGTTCGTTCGGCGAGTAGATTAAAGTGCTACTTCTATTCGTGTGAAGATCGTTGTATCTTGGGAGACGGACGCTTTGATTTTCATAAGCACCGTGTGTAGGGGGAAATCTATCTTAAGGACATAATGTTAAACACTAGTCTTAACCTATTTAAAGTTCAATAACATTTCCTGTTCTGCAAAAGGGTCAGTTTTTTATATTTTTTAAACACAAATTTATTGTATTACTTTTTGTTCGCATTTGTTACTGTTTCGTATATACTACTGTAACTGTTTCGTTATTGACTGTTACTATTTTGGTTTTGAACTACATGATTCAACTCAAAAATTTGGAGCAATCTGTTGGAACATAAGATTGTTTTAGAGTTTTATTATATTATTAAAGTGTATTAATTTGGTGTGTGTTAGTGGGCAAGGGATATGAAAGTAATGGAAGACAATAGTATTAGTGAGTATTAATTCTCTAAGTAACGGTGTCTAAAAAGTTTAGGAGTTACAAGAATTAGTAGGTGCAGTGATGGGTGAATGTAATGCTAAGAGTTATATGTATGACCTATAAAAATAAGACATATAGTATAGTGTTAGAAGTAAGTAGAGTTGAGTAGAAGTTGAATAGTCCAAGTTTAATGTATGTTTTGTAATTCAAAAACATAATTAAAAAAAAGGAATGTAATTTTTTGAAGCAGCAGACAAAGAAACCCGTTGTGTTATTAAAACAAAAGCAAAGATTTTGATTCTTAAGATAAGAACTCAATAGGATCCACTTCTTTCTTTGTCCGATTCAAGGGGGAAGATCACGTTGCGTTCTTATGCTTTCATGTCTACAATACAATTCATTCGATTACTATAGGGATGAACTCAATCCAGAATATGAATGAAATTATTTTTTCATTGATTTTTCATATCCTTCTCTATTTTCTTCCATTTTATTTCTAATCCTCTTGACCCCAACAAAGTGGTATTAGAGCATTTTTCTTATTATAGAAATATTGGAGTAATTCCAATAAATTAGTATCAAAGTCAGCTTCACGATCGTTGAAATCTAGACAACTTTCTATCAAAATCAGCTTCACATCCTGAAAGTGTAGATAACTCTCCATTAGAGCCATTTTTTAATCCTAAAAGTCTACATAGCTCATTTTCAGAGCAAGTACAATCCTTGAAGTCTTGATAGATTGTCGCAATTAGGATAATGAAGATTCACCAAGAATGTGTTTTTCGGAGTGAAAAGATTATGTTCTCTAATTACAAAAGAATGAATATTACTCTTTCTTCTTATCTCAAAGCATATGATTTATGAGATGTGATTGAAGAAAAGTCAAGGAGTGGCTTGCCTAGAAGAATCTGAGAGAAGAAAGAGGAAAAGACACTCGGACTTCTTAACAATGCAATTCATCCCAAGATTTTGAAGCTTGTAGGAGATTCAAGTTCTCCAAATAATGTTTGGAAGTTGATTCAGAGAATTACCTCGAAACATGAAGGTGAGTTTTTACCCAAGTAGTATTGGGTTCAATGCTTTGAACAATATGAGTATGTAAAAGAAGAGTGTGATTTTGAAGACACGCTAATAATTGATGATCAAGAAGAGCAACATCTTGATTTAGTGAAAGAAGTTAAAAAAAATTAAAATTAAAGTTGAAGGTAAAGAGACTAGAGATGATGAAGAAAATGATGAAGTTGAAGAAGCGACTAAAAAAATGAAAGAAAAATAGGTTTGTGAAGAAATTGTGAGGAATGAAGATGAAATCAAAGATCTTGTTATGATAAAACATGGTGAGACAGAATTCTATGAATTAGTCTCAAAAGATACTTTTCCAACGAAGCATGAAAGTGGAGATTATCTCGTCGGAATTTTCAAAAATTATGTTCAAGGTGATAAATTTCTTAAAAATTACACTAATTGTTAATTACAACTTGGTGTAGAGAACATTTTTAGTGACACAGGTTTAGTGAATATAGAGAATTTTTTTTTATCCAAAAGAAATAACACGACAAATTCAAGAAGTTTGAACAAAATTTTAGTTTTTGTGGCATTTAATTAAACGCCGGTAATTTTCCCGACGGAGGTTTCGAAGGCGTTAAGAAAAAACGTCAATAATAGTATTTTGCGGCGTTTATTAAACGCCGATAAAAATCATTTTTCTTGTAGTGAGCCCCTCTATCATAAAGTGATTTGTAAGATAAAGACTTGGAGTTGCAAAATCAAGTTTATGGGACAGGGTGTTGGAAAATAAACTTGTTTTAGAGTTTCATTATATTATTAAGGTGTGTTAATTTGTTGTGTTCGTGGGCAAGAAATATGAAAGTAGTGGAAGACAATAATATTAGTAAGTGTTAATTCTTTGAGTAATGGTGTTTTAATATTTTAAGGGTTACATTAGTGGGTGTAATGATGCGTGAATGTAGTGCTAAGAATGACCTATATAAATAGGACATATAGTATAGTGTTAGAAGTAGAGTTGAGTTGAAGTTAAAGAGTCTAAATTAAGTGTATGCTTTGTATTCAACTTGAATGAAATTATTTTTCAATTGGCTGTTCACATCCTCCTCTTATTTCTAGTCCTCTTGACTCCGACAATATGGCATCAAAGCATTTTTCTTATTATAGTAATATCGAAATAATTCCAACACAGTCTTCATTATCTAAAACATTTCATATTGTGATTTCAATCAACATAGGCAGAGGCTCACGCTTGATGTTTGTTTGTTTCTTCTAGTATGTCTAAGGAATCCTCAACCAGCCTTAGCTAAAATCTTTATAAAACTTAATCCTTTTTGATTCAAAAAATGTTACGCGTTTGTTACGAAGGAATGCTTTTCAATAAAAATGAAATAGTTTGAAAATATAATGAACTTGAGAATGGAATGAAATGTGCATTACCTTTTCGATGTTTAGAAACTGTTTAGAATTAAGGGTTGGAATGGAATGCACATTCCAGTGTTATGTTTGGATAAATAAACTTTTCATTGGAAATATCCATAGTTACTACAAATAATTAATAGCAACTTTTTATTAAATTAAAACTCTATTATTATATTGAATTTGGAACTTAAAATTGGTAACATACTCCCCGTAAACACGTACACCTATTAATTCTGAAAATGTCCAATACTATTATAAATAATCACATACCAATAAATTTACCAAAAAATATATCAAAACAATGGTAAACATCAACTAATAAAAACAAACATAGTACAAATAAGATTGCTTACTGCGCTCGGACAAGTGGTCCTTTATCCTCGAACCTAGTGGGTCTCCTCATATATTGAATATGAGCCACCTACTTTAGCATGCATAGATTTAAAAGAAATCGCTGCACATATTTGACAAATTCAAAAAAATTAATTTCAAAGAAAATTAATTCTAATATTGCTACATAGGTTTCGCAAATTCCAGCAAAGTTTTTTTGAAGAAAATTACAAAATCATATAATTGGAGGTTAGATCTGAATATTTTGAACTAAATTTAGCTACAATTACCTGCAATTTGATCAGATCTAAGCTCAGTCTTGCACGAATTCTTATTAGGCCTACTTTTATATTGGTGGGTGTAGAATGATTGCTTATATGTTATATAGCCTTGGTGGGTTTGAATTCGCTTGATTTGGGTTAGTTTTATTGTTATTGTTCAGAAGAAAAAAAAGATCTAGTTTGACTATTACTTGTGATGGTGCAATTTACGCGGTGGTGTAGCAGAGTTCGGGGCTCAAAAAGAGAGAAATGAATTATAGATTTATTAGGGATAATAATGAGGATTCACTGGGACATCCATTCTAAGCTACTAGGCTCGTAGTGGTGAATAGCCAAAGACAGAGACAACAACCATCAATTGAAATCGCTAGACAAGAGATTTATAGTGGTTGACCAGCTTGAAAATTTGGTTAGTCCACTCTAACGGAGTCTATTGCTCTTAGGAGGGGGGTTTCTATTATTTGAGAAAGAAGATTACAAGGCTACAAAGGGTCTGTTTATAGATATTCAATCCTCTACAGAGGGAAATGTGTAGGAGCTTCACATAATTAGCGTGATCCCTGTGTAGTTTTCGTGATCCTTGCATAGCCTTCGTGATCCTTGCATAATAGTCGTAATCCTTTTCGAGTTCTTATGACTCATAAGGCAGAATATTTAGCCTTTAGAGGCTACATTACATGTGCGTGACATGGCCTTCTGGAAATTGTAAGTTGTCGTTGTAATACTGTGCACAAGGGTCACGTTCATGAAGATTCACGATTTGTGCCTCCAAGCTAGAAGACCCTAGCCAGGAGATCTGAGCTAAGACATTCGAGCTGGAATACCTGAGATAGAAGACCTGAGCTGGGAGGTCCGAGATGGAAGACCCGAGTTGGGAGGTCTGAGCTAAGAGGTGAAAAACCTGAGTTGGTAGGTTCGAGCTAACAGGTGAAAGACCTGAGGTGCTTCTGGGTTGAGCTGAACCTTGGATAATTTTTGGTCTCATCAGTTGTCCCTCAATCCTGAGCCAGGCCTGCCTTGCCCGACGTGGATCGGGAATGACCTACGCTTCTGGTTATGGATAAGCTCGGCTCGTATTTTACTTGAGATACTACCACATATTGCTTGAATATGGGGCCAAGCATAAAATCTATAGGACAATCCTGAATAGATGGATAAAATTTAAGATTAAACAGAGGATAAAGATGATACAAATTCTAGTTAAGCGTTTGTTAAGTAAAGTATTAAGAATTGAATAATAAGTATCAAGTCCAATATAATATTTGGTTAGATAATTTATTCAATGGAATTAAATGAGTGGACTAAAATGCCCTCAATCATCTCCAATTTGATCGCTCATAATGATCAAATATTTCGTAGGGCTATATCAATAGAACTAAAAACTATGTAAGTATTACTTATTATGAATGTTTTTAAATAATAATTAAGCAAGCATTCTTTAATTGTGTAATTGGATATATACATGGCTTATTATTAATATCGTTGTTTATCATTATCTATTTGAATGAAAAATGACGTGCATCTTTTACAGGTTCTCCATATTAGGGGGACATCAAGTCATTGTAAAAAAGTTAAAAGTCGGTTTGTTAAGAAGTCAGGATTCCATATAATTTTTATTAAAATAAATAAGAAGGAACTTAGGTATGTCTCTCTACATGTTGATCTATGGCAAGACCTGTCATTTGCCAGTAGAGATTGAACACCGAGAATATTGGACTATAAAATCATTGAATTTTAATTTGGGTCTAGCTGGTGAGCACAGGAAACTGCAATTGAATGAGAAACCCTATTTTCACTACCCAAGATTTAGGGTTTCTCCCTGAGGAAGATGAAGCGGTTTTTGAAGAGGAAGAAGAAGTGGCAAACGTTTTATGAAGATGAAGCTTTTCGCAATTGAATGTTCCTTAATCCAGTTGTTATGCATTATCATTGTATATCTAATTAATTTTAAGATATACTCCTAAAATCGTTTTTAGGAAAATAAATTTTAGAAAATGGGTAATTAAATCTTTGTATTTCAGCATTGTATTTTTTTTACAATACATTTTTTCTGTGTATTTTTTTATAATTATATCTAATTTAGTGTACCAAGTTCCAAATGACCCATTAATTACTCTCTTTAACCGGTCAAAATAGTCAATCATATCAATTAAACACTCATGTTAATACATCAACTCCTCTCTCTCTCTCTCTCTCTCTCTCTGAGTTAAATTTTTTTTTCATCTAAAAACAAAAAAAATGATTCTTTCTCTCATTTGGCTTGTGACCACAGACCACCTTTCTAAATCACACAACCAACGTCACCAAATCAGCCCTAGTATATTATTTGACTAGGGGTAATCCATATATGAAGGTACGGTACAATATGAATGATTTTAAGAGGGATGTTGGTGGCTGTTGGATGAATCTATTTGTTATGTTTTATATTATAGATATTCACACTTTCTCTTTTTCAGTTTTATTTTGTAAAAAATATAGTGTCAATTCACTTATTATTTTTATTTTATTTTTTTGACTGGTGATATTATAGGAGAATCACATTATAATATCCTAAGTTTAAGGAACACTAGTGATAAAATTAAGTTTTATAATTTTGATTTTTATTAAGTTTTTTTTCTTATAGAGAGAATTTGATTGATTTATATAAAAAAAATTGAATTGTCAAAAATTTGTGGTTACTAAAAAAACAGTAGTTCAAACACGAGGAACTTAAAAAAAAGAGAGAGAAAAACTAATTGAATGGTAAAAAAAAAAACCCTTAATAAATTTAATATTAGTAATAAAAAAATATAAAAAAGACTTAGGTGAAAGTTCTGAAATAAACAATTGATAGATCTTAAAGAATTAGAATATATTAAAACTATATACCCAAAAAAATAATAAATAATTTTTTTAGGATGGTTAAACATGAATTTGAAAAAAATAAAAAAATTTGAATAAATCTTTTATATTAATAATAAAAATAAAAAATACTTCTTTAAGAATCCTCGCTTTAAACCCCAAAAGAGCTCGGGCCGTCCCTTTATTTTATTTTTGCCACAAGGTTCACCGTAGTTGAGATTCACACAGTATTGATATTGAGCACTCTGACGTTGGTACTAGAGTTTCTAATCAAGACTCTTCAAATCTTCAGCCTTTCATCAATGGCTTATCCAAAGTTCATCTAATGGTGCTCCAAATTAATAGGACCAGGCTGCAGAATCGATTAGGACGTGATTTAGAAAATAAGTGTAAATGTATATATGTTAGAAAGTGTGCTAAATGTTAGATGTATGATGAAACAATAATATGAATGATTCACCCTAGTCGAAGGACTGGAGTTATGTCTACTGTAAGTGAGTCTTTTGCTCCTTAGAACTTGTATTGTTTGGAAAAGAAGATTGTTGTTATAAGGTATTTGGTTGGAAGTCTTTTACGGAGTATTGTCTGGGTTTATTTTAGGTAGTTTTTCTCAATCTATCTGTATGATATTGTTAGCTATTTATACATCCAGTTGCTAAGGTTTCATGGTGATTCATTTTCTGGCTGATTTTGTGGTTTTCTCTATGTTTGTCCTGTTGATGAATCTGCCATCCTTGACGTTTTTCTGCACTCATACGCGTCGACTGGAATACATGAACCATTTCCACTACCGGTAGATATTTGTTCGTTAGTATTGTAGGCATTGTGCCCTTGTCTCTTGTCCACGTGTTACGTTACAACTCTTGCTGAATAGCTTGGTGCCATGCTCCCATTTTCCGAGATGATACTTATACTGAACTTGTCGATGTCTAGTTGTCACCTATTCCGAGCTAGTTTGTTGTAGGTTTTTATGGAACTGGGCACAGTCCAGCTCAAGCCCAATGAATTCTATTTGGATGTGACATTTGGATCGCCTTATGTAAGCCCAAAGGGTTTCGGACTCTGAAGGGGGGCCAAACTTAAATCCATCATTATCACCGTCAAAGATTGATGTGGGAAACTTGGTTTCTATTAAGCTCTCTGGAACTTGGTTTCTATTAAACTTGGTTTCACTTCGTTGGGTTTTTTTTTTCATCTCAGCTGGACTCTTGCTACTTGCCTCTTTGCTGGATTAGCAGTTATTAGCGGTTATTCAGCTGGATTTTCTGCCTTAGCTGGAATTCCTACAGCTGGAATTTAATGCTTCAGCTGGATTTTTTTACTAGCTGGAATTCTGTCATTCTTGGACTCTGCTCATCAGCAATATATGCATATTAGACTCGTTTGGTTGCCGTTTTAGAAATGGATGGATTAAATATAATAATTCAGTTTAATACAATACGGAAAGACAAAAGACAAAATTAAATAGAGTATTAGAATAATACGTAATTTTATCAAGTGTTTGGTAATACACAATATAGGCGTTGGATAGTAATTATTTAATCCAATCGGTTGTTTGGCTAGAAAATTATTTCATCGTATTAATGTTGAATTAACAAAAATATCCTCAATCAGTGTTTGTTACATTGATGACAACTTGATTTTATCAGTTAAGGGGTTATAATAGTAAATGTGTAGAATAATACGTTTGAGTTGAATTATAATGCCACATCTCTTAGTGGTATTAAAAAACCTTCATAATACAGAGTTATCGTATAAAAAATATACGATAAGTATACGATCAATATACGTTTTAAAAATTAATATTGTATCAAATTTGCTTATCAAACAAAATATTAACCCCGATTAAATAAAAAATAGTACAATCCAATGTTTAATCCTCTCCTAATACGTCTACCAAACGAGCCCATTAGGGATAACTCGTGCCTAATCAACCGATTAATTTGGAGAAGTGAGGAGTGAAGATCCTTAATAACAGTGGCGGAGCCAAACATATGATCTAGGGTGGACACACTTTAAATATAATAGATAAAAATAATGTAATATATTTATATTTTTTATATCAAATTTGATACTTAAAAATTCATTAAACATAAAGGGTTTGTTTGAAAAAAATTAATAGAATAACATCTATACATTAAGAATCGATTATATAATTTATTTGACACAAATAGAAGTAATATTCTATAATTTTTAATCTTCTTACAAATTCCACATTTTACTCATTTTTGGCTATATATTCCATAAATTTTTAACTAAATGAGAATTCAACAAATCATACCTAATTTTAAGAGATTATAATTTTTTGATCATTGGATAAATGAATTTGAGACCATAGGATCAACTTATTGAAGTTGCCCGCTTTATATTATAGATTGACTTAAAAAAATATTAATTTATATACAAGTAATCAAAATCAAGTTAAATCTAATATAAACTAAAAATTTAATTTATCAAAAAGCATATCGGCAAAATATTTCCTATCAAAAAATTATCTGCAAATATCATTTATAAAATATCATTTTTTTAATTAGTATAAGCTATTACAAAATTATTAATGTATAAGAATATATTAGCGTTGAGTTTTCTTAATAGACAAAAAAAATAGTCTTGAACTTTTGATTCAAGATATGTGTAAAACATGTTGGTTTGAGATAATTAATTAAATAAATAAAATTAAAATTAATTATATTCAATATAAATGTCAAAAACAACGTCATTGTTTTTTTTTAATCTTAAATTGGTAAGATTTTTTTAATCAAAATACTATCATTGTGTCTTATACAAATTCAAAATGTTACGCTACACAGATG
>CM042185.1:12757244-12799768 GCA_023539305.1 Ilex asprella | reverse complement strand
ATATGTTCACAATCCTAGATGGAATTGAACAAACCATTGGTGTGATTATAATGTAATATTCTAACATAGTATGTCTTGAATGTAGGAGACTGTGTGATGTCTCAAATTATTGTACTAGTACACTTTGAGGTTGGTAAATTTTTTTGAGGATTGAGTATTGACCGAAAAATTATTGAGGAAAAATTATTGCACTAGTACACTTTCAGGCTGTGTTATGTCTTGACGTGGACCCCTGAAAAGCCGTTTTTGAGGATTGACGGAGTTCAACATAGCTCACGTGGAGGTTGGGAAAAATTTTGCACCATTATATATATAGATATATATACATACATACATACAAATATATAAGTTACATATATACATGAGAGAAAAAACGTGAGAACATGAGGGAGAGAGGGAGGGAGAGAGAGACATATACGAGAGCACTAATGGAGCTACATACCTCAAAAAATTATATACATTTATATATTTTAAGAATTATACAAATATTTTTTACTTCAATTGTTTAGTCATTTTTATTGTATTAAAGACTTTCTAAAGATGATCTTAATATTTATGTTAAGAATTTTTAATTTTATTTTGTTAATTTGAAGTGAAAATACTAGCAATTGACATTCAAATAAATTTTATTTTTCTGCTCTCTATTTTTTTTTTGACAATTGATTGTAGTGTTTATTATTTCTTAATTCAATTTCAAAATTTTTACGATATTTTGTTATTAAATTTTAGTTTAGTGACTTTACTATTTTAATATCTCAGTGATAGTGTTTGAAAAAGATTTTATCGAATAAATGTAATGGATGGTCAGTGGATAACTGGTAACTTTTTAATTACACAATAGTAACTAACTTAAGATTTTTATAATAATGGTACTTAGTAATTTTATATACATACACAGTATGTATTATTTTTTGGACTTTTTTTTTGGTCTTTTTATATCGAACGGACTTGAAGTATCCATATATATATATATACATATATATACATATAATAAATCTACTAGCAAGTTCAATATTATCCCCTATACATTTTTTTCCAAAAAAATCACATCGTTCAATTCTATTACATGCTCAATCATTTAATATTTAGTTAATTTGTAATTTAACATAACTTTTATTTCATATATTATTCATACACGATAGTGTATACATGTTGAAAATTTTTTATCAAGTTATTCATTTTGAAAAAATTTTGACACTATTTTGAAGAAAATAATAGGTGAAAATTAATTTCAAATGATGTAAACAAAGAAATTAATTTTAAAGTTAGTATAGTGAGATCAATTTTTGAACGCTTGAATTTTATATTGCATCCTGCCTTTAGATACGTGTTATAACTAGTGATATGATGAATGAAAATGTATCATTTTATTGTGATTGGTTAAGAGGAGAAAAAAATTAAACACAGAATTAAAGTGTTCACCCTAATGAAAATTCTTGGCTCCACTCCTGTGCGTCAGAATTTGAGAGAGAGATTTCCGTGACAAGAAGGAGAAAGAGAGAGATATTGGATGGGATCGCTAGTAAAAAGAAAAGTCAACATATAAATTGAATAAGAAAATATATTTATCATTATTTGAATTTAATTTATTAACTTAATGTATAATTTACAGCGAATTTCAATGAATATCGATGCTCATTATCGAACAAACAAGGGCAAATTTACTAGTGGGCTTAGGTGGGCCGAAGCCTAGAGTAAAAAAAAAAAAAATTTACCACTAAGTGCCAGCCCACCCCAACCCCCCCCAAAAAATCCCATCCAACTCAACCCAACCCAGTCCACCTGCAAAGCTTCCCCAAAATCAGTCGATCTCTCTCAGTCTCGATCATTTCCCTCAAACTCAGTCGGTCCCTCTCCATTTCTTCTCTCTCTCAGACGGTGCCTCTTAGTCACTTCCCCCAAAAACATGTCGAATACATGCTGGTAATATCTTATCTCAGGCGGCCAGTCACTTCCCCCAAAATGGAGTGACTTGGGAAGATATGGAAATGGATGCAATTCATTCCTTACATCTGATACCGAGAGGATCTTTGCAACATTTGTTCTCAAAGCCTGTGCGGGTTTACAGGATAAAGAAAATTGTATGAAAATTCATGAGCATGTTAAAAGAGCCGGGTTCGAGTTTGATGTATATATATGCACTGCTTTGATCGATTCTTATGTGAAATGCGGGTGTTTGGTTGAGGCACAAAAGGTATTTGATAATATGTCTAACAGAGATGTTGTGGTGTGGAATGCGATGATTTCAGGATGTACATGGTTTGTAATTGCAAGATGAGATCGTAGCTAAGCTAACTGGATTGGATATACAACAAGCTATTTTTGCAAGGTAATTACTATTTTTGCTTTATTTTTTATTTTTCGCCTTTGGCTTTGCGCTTCCATGCATTAATATTGTGACTTGTTTGATTGATTTTTATAATGAACTTTTTCCCCAATATTAAATGATATGCTTTAACATGTTGGGTGGTTAGACTTCTTTAATTCTACTCTAGAGTCTTTAATGGGCCGGTGGAAATATGTGCAACAAACTTACAGGTACAAAAAAGGAGTCTTTCTGCACCATTTTGGAGGATTTATGATGGAATGTTGGAGAACAGAATGCACTTTAGGATTCTTAAAGTTTGAAGTATTGGAAAGAAAGATACAGAACCAATTCAGAATGTTGATAGTAGTAGTACCCCCCATATTTTGAAGTGCTATACTGCTGGCCTAGTCTACATTGTAAATTGAATATTATGCAGCTATATTTTCTTGCAGATTGTGCATAGTATAAGATGAAATGAGAAACATTGGTTTTCTTTCCTTTTTTGTTTGATTGAGAGATGAGTTCCATTGATTCGAATAGCGTACTTACTGAAAACAAACAATCTTGAAATAAGCACCAAGATGGTCAAACAATATAGCAGGCTAAAGATGATATGTTCCTAGGTGATTTTTGGGGCAGAGGAACATAAAATTAGATTTGGTAGTGAAATGAGTGAGATGCATTTTGTTCTAAAAAGGATTGAAGAGTCAAATTTTAGATTAAGATTCAATAATAGATGTCTTTTGTTCTAAGAATGATCGAAAAATCAAATTTCATTAGTAAGTATTTATGAGTTTACATTTGTATTATTAAATATATGTTTATGAGTTTATATTTATATTTTGTTAATCGTATGAATACTTAGCTTAACTCGGGATAAACAAAAATCTTAGCTCCGTGAAGAAATAGTTGTGATTGATTAATACAGTAAATTACACTCAAATAATATTGCTCTAAATTTAATCATCCGCTGTCCAGTTGTTTCTGGTGATGGCATGCATGCACACGCGCACACATACAGATGGCACGCACAGAGGGGATAATATCAGCCACGGTATGCATTGATAGTTGGGTCAGTACTTGAACGTTCACAATAGTTTGACCTGTGAGAGGGACCCAGATTTTGCCGTTGAGAACTCTGATTTTGATTTCCATCAATGGCTTCCACATCTTCGAAGTATACATACCCATCAGACGTCGATGTGCGAGACTTCGTCTCCATCAAGCTCTCTCAAACCAACTACTCGACCTGGAAAACCATAATGCACCGTTTTATCGAGAGTCAAGGTTTTGTTGGTTTCGTCGATAGCAAAATATCACCACCCCCTGAGAGAATCAGTGTCTCAGAAGATGATGCTGATGGTTCTGTCAACGGCAAAAACGAGATACAAAACACCGATCACGAGGAGAGGAAAAAATCAGACGAGCTGTTAAGAAATTGGATCCTAGCAACGCTAGACCAAGATGTTCTTAAACACGTGGAAGGATCGAGAACTGCTCAAGATATGTGGGCAAGGCTACGAAAAGAATTCACTCCCTCTTCGTTGCCGGAAACTGACACCGGTAAGGGAATTCTCTCTCCGAATTACATTGTGTAGATTCGCTTTAGAGTAACATTAAAATCTTCCATTTTGTACGAGAATAGCATAAAAACTTGGGTCAACTTTTATCTTATATGCAAACCCTTGATTGGGGTTTTGATTGGATAAGTTTCAGAATGTTGCTGGTTAGAAAATTTTCTATTCTTGTTTATTCATTGATCATGAACAGATTTTTATTAAATAAATTTGTTTACTTGAATTCTATAAATTGCAGTTTTAGTCACTTCAAATTCTTAAGTGCTTTTAGAGTGTTAGTATGTTTTTTCTGTAGTAATTTTTTTTTTTTGGGTTTCTGTTAATTAATTTTTTATGTGGTGCTTGCCATGTTGTGTTAGTTAGTTTTATGTTAACCACATTTGTGATCCTTGAAGCCCTGTCTATGATTCCTTGTGTAGAATTTTCTTGTTCTCGTTCACGTTCACATTTCCATTGATTTTATGGTAATAATTAAGGGTAAAATAAGAAATCAAAAAATTTTCACACATGTTGACATTTATAAATAGATATATATAGATATTTGTTTATTTATAATAAAGTAGCTAGATTGTTTATCTCGAGTTTTTCGCGGCTCAAATCGTTTGGATCTCATAGCTCGAATCCGGATTAGTCGGAGTCCAAAGTGACTTTCGGATACTGGATGGTCTGACAAAAAAAAAAAAATTAGACTTTCATTCTTTTTACAATTCTAAAACTCTCATCTTTCATATAACTCTCTATTTATCTCTCTCTCATACTATTATCTTTTTTTTTTCTATGTGTTGTTTTTGTTATTATTTACTTTATAAAACAGATGAAACTACATGTTATACAATTATTTATTTTATGAAACTAATTCAAAGTTTTTATATATCTGAAGGCATATATTTTGCCACTTGCTTTTTAATTTATAAATAACATTTAATGTAAATAAAAAAATAGTAAATTGACTATAAATACTAATTAATATTCAACACGAATTGAACCTTAAATTGTAAATTAATATATAATTTTATCAAAAATTGACATTTAATTTTGATCAATTTATATTCAACTCTGGCAAATTAATATCGAATTAATTTTTATTGTTATTAAATTAATATTAAAATTTATTTAATCAAAATTTTGGGGTACTAAATTATATCAAATTTTTGGGTACTAAGTTAAATTTTATTTGATTTTATTAATTTTTTAATTTTTTTGGGTACTAAATTTGAAAAAGGACAATTATAAAATAATAAAGTTTTTTAGGATGAAATCACTAATTTTCGTTAGCAACATTGACGGAAGGGAGACAGAAGGGGTCTCTATATAATGAATTTCAAACTTTAGGGGGTCTCTATGTTATTTATAAAATGTCAGAAGGTGTCCGTATAATATTGTCAAAACTCAAAGGATGTTTATGATTTTTACCCTTTTTTTTAATTAGACATTAATTTATTATTATATTATCTTAAAAACTTGAATTATTGTATTTCTAATAAAAACAATTATTGGTTATGAGGGTTTGCTGATAACCAAAAAAAAAATGTGTGTGCGTGTGTTTCTGTATATATTTATATGTGGAGCATTAGACATTTAGTGATTAAATTTATAATTATGTTGTGTCATTTACAGTTGAATGCTAATAATAGTGATGAATTCATGAGTTTTATAAATGAGCAATGTTTGGTAGATTTTATTTATCATTTAAAAATTATGAATTTAATTATATTATGTTAATAATTTTTAAATGGGGATATGGTGGATTGAGAATATGATGATTGAGTTTATAATTATGTTGTGTTATTGGATTGAGTGGTAGTAGAAGTGATAAATTCTTGAATTTTATAAATAAGTAAAATTTTATTTATTTGTTTAAAAATTATAAATTTCAATGAGTTATGTTAGTATTTTTTTCCCCTGAAAGCATTTGTATAAGATTTTTTTTTGAGGTTATTACTTTTGAATTTAGACAATTGTTTAAGATTTTATTGTTTGTTGTATATATATATACTAGTAATAATCTGTGTCTGAAGACACGATGAAATATAAAATTTGAACGTTCAAAAAATCTATCTTACTATATTAAATAACAAAATTTTCCCTTCATTTCTTTGATTACATCAATTAATTTTACTGATTATTTTAACAATTTTCTCAAAATACATAATTTGACAAAACAAATTCAACATGTGTATACTATCGTGTATGAGTAATGTCTAAAATAAAAACTATGTTAATCTACAAATTAATCAAATTTTAAATGATTGAATATTTGATAGAAATTGGTGATGTGATGTTTTTGAGAGAAAAAATATGTAGGGGATAAAATTTAAGTTGCTAGGTATTTTATTATATAGATAATATATATATGTATGTAGATATAAAAATACAATAATTCAAGTTTTTAAGATAAAATAATAAATTAATGTTTACTTAAAAAACAAGGTAAAAATCGCGGACATCCCCTGAGTTTTTGACAATATTATACGGATACCTCCTAATATTTTATAAATAATACGGAGAACTCATGAGATTTGAAATTTATTGCACGGAGACGTCATCTGTCTTCTTTCTATCAATGTTGCTAACAGGAATTGATAATTTTATCTCAATTTTTTTTTTATTTTTATAATTGCCCTTCTCTAAATTTAGTATAAAAAATTAAAAATTTAATAAAATCAAATCAAATTTGATTTAGTACCCAAAAATTTGATGTAATTTAGTATCCAAAAAAATTGATTAAATGAATTTCAATATTAATTTAATAACAATAAAAATTAATTTCATATTAATTCTACAAAGTTAAATATAAATTGAACAAAATTAATTCAATATTTGATAAAAATTATATATTAATTTACAATCTAAATTTCATTTCATGTTGAATACTATTTGGTGTTATTAGTCAATGTGATTTTTTTTATTTACATTAAATGTTATTTACAAATTAAGAAACAAGTAACAAAATATATGCCGTCAGATATATAAAAACTTTGAATTAGTTTCATGGAATAAATAATTGCATAATATGTAATTTCATCTGTTTTATGGAGTAAATAAATAATAACAAAAGCACGGGAACCAAAAACAAAAGATAATATTATGAGAGAGAGGGTGGAAAAGTATAAGATAGACAGAGAGAGTTATATGAGATATGAGAGTTTTAAAGTTATAAAATGAATGAAATTCTAATTAGTACTATCTGATCAAAACGATTTGAGCAACGAAAAACTCAAAATAAATAATCTAAATACTTTATTATATAGATATTAAGTGTTCACATCAAATCAAAATAGTATTTTTCAAAAAGATAAAGTCACATGATAAAAACAATGTGCTTTTACTTTAAGGCCTTACTATAATCACTTTCATAGCACCTGATGTGTGATGAGACAAAAAAAAATGGAACAGACGTTAGGTTTCTGACCACATTGCTATTTTTTTAATCAAATTGAATATGTTATGTGAATTTTTTTATTTTTTAGAGTGTAAATTAAAAAAATTTAGAATCTTTTTAAAGCATAAATTATGATTCAAAGTAGTGTTGACCCGGTGAATTAGAGCCTGAACCGGACCGGTTTAGCTATTGGGTCACTCAAGGAACCGGGCAAAACCCATTGACCCGACTGGTTTTATAACAAAATGTTGAACCGGGCAATTTAATTCAAATGTTATAAGACCTGATTCTAGGACATTTTTGCTCAAATTCCATTTATCTTTGTCTCTTCTTCTCCTCGACTCCGATGAGGCGACGGGTCCTCACTGGTGGTCACCCCAGCCCAGCCCCAACTCCCCTTTCTCTCTCTCACAACACAATAGCACCTCACTCAATCAAAGACTCCAAACACTCAGATTCTTCCACTCAGCTCTTCGACTCAGCTCTTCGACTTAGATTTTCGACTGACAGGCTCACACTACACTGCTCATCAAGTATTACGTTTTTGTCCCTCTCCTCTCTATCTCTTCCTGCTAGTATGCTTCTACTATGATATTTCAGAATTAGTTGATTGGTATTTGTATGAATTTTGGCCTATTTCAATTAATTGCAGGGCTTAATTAATTGTGGGTTGTTGATTTTGATGCTAATTTTAATAGTTGTATATGAAATTGAATGTATTAGATATATGTTTGATGATTTTGGGATTTTTGTTTGATCTAATATACATTATGCATTCTATTTTCATAATTATTATGATTTTTTAGACTATTTATAATTATTATTTTTATTTTTTTATTATATGATCAGTTCGGTAAATGACCCAATGATTAAACCAGTGATCTATTGACCCAATCTCTTTATTGAGTTGATGACCGGGCCAGATTTTAAAACTATACTCTCTATATACTATCTATTTGCTTGTAGTAATGTTGAATTTGACAGCAACAGTACTACACCACTGGGTAAGGGTAAGGGAACTATCTTGTTTAAGCTCACAGTTCACAGTAGTAAAAAGTTACGAGGATTTGAGTTGAACTCGAGCCGAAGTCGACATCAATTGCTAATGAAAATTTCAAAAATAAGTCCAGGTATAGAATGCAAAAAAATTCATAGCTAAGATAATTATTTCTCAACAACAACCAAACAAAATTAGTTACTCAATTACAAAATTAGATTCTAGACATTCAAATTTCTAAAGAATAAAATCTATTCTAGAGTAGGGAGATCAGGTGTGTTGCATCTGAAGCTGTTTGACGATAAATTTGAAGTTATTCGTCTTTTAGATCATGTCAAAAATTACAATTATTAATAGACAAGAACATACTTAACTTGTTTTCGTCTCATTTACAAAAATAGGTTAGATATTTCACTATATTTTATTTATTTATAATTTAAACAAACTAAAAATCGAGCCAAACTCAATGCTAAGCGAACTAAGATGCTTGGATGTCAATTTGAATATTTTGTGATGCCAGACCAATAAATTACAATATCAAGAACTTCAACGGTGGCAAAGGTGCCACCCCACCTATCCAGTAGTTTTGTGATATTCTAGGATGAAATGTCACCTTCATACAAGGGCTATTACCTGTTTTTGGATAAAAATGAAAAACAAATATTAAAAGATGTTGTCTTGTGTGATAACTAGCAATAACCCGTACCTAAAGACACGATTTAAAATAAAATATGAGCGTCCAAAAAAACGATTCCCTTATATTAAAAAAACAATTTCTTTCCTTCTCTTTCTTTAATTTCTACCCATTATTTTTTAAAACAAAAATAATAACATGTGTACACTATCGTATATAAACTACAAATTATATTGAGTCACAAACTAATAAAAAATTATTTAAGTCACTTTAAATTTGAGCCCAAAATATTATTTAATAAACGTCAATTCATTTAGTCTTATTTCTTATCTTATTTTTCAGTCACTACAAATATTGAGATAATTGAAAAAAGGCTTATTAGATATTTTTCCTGCATCTAACGAAGCTTACTTGTTGGAGAATGCCTAGTTGGCAAAGTCAATCTCAACACAATAACTTGGAAAAATGGTAATTTATAATGTCATGATCAACAAAAATTTTGGTACTATATCACGAGTTATTACTTTTTAATATCAAGTTACAATTTTAGGTAATTCATAATCGACCATAAAATATTGTGATCGATCATAAATAATCCCTAAAAGCATCTCTAACCCTGACTTAAATTTAAGTCTAAATTATCCAAAAATATTCTCTAACCTTGGACTCAAACTAGACCAAATGAAGAAAAAACTTAGTTTGGACCTAAATTAAGGAGTCCCAAATTCTATACCAAAATTTCAAATGTAACTTTTTACCTTGTTCAAAGCTCAAAAGACTTCTTCGACAACTTGTTTTCTACCTATTCCCGACTCTCTTCTAAGCTGCTTTTGTCGCCGATCGTCATTGAAGCATTTACAGATCCTTTGAAGATTTGTATGTAAGCTTCTTCCTTTTCATCTTCTTGATTTCTTTTACACTATATAAACCTCAAGTATGCCATCAAATTTTTCTTTGATTTCTTCGAGTTCCACACCACTCTTTCTACCATGTCAACAAGGAAATATTCCATGCAAAAAAATAATTTCTTTACACAAAAATCATATTGGTGACCGGAACACATCACTTTAGGTTTAAACTGAAGTAAACTCTCACCGTGGAGCTGATGTTCATCACATGGGAATACCGTTCAACAGACATAAGCTTTTCGACATTCACGGAACCAGGCTTTGATACCTACATCAACCAACTGCATTAAAATAGTGTTGGTGCAATGTATCTTCAAAGATGAGTTAACAAAATTTAGGAAGCATAAACAAAAGAAAGTCATAGTACAGCTTCGATGACACAAATACAGGACAGGAAACACACATGGGTAAATAACAATATCCATCTAGAGAGTTTTTGCCCTAAAATAAGCATCTTGTAGTTAGCCAGGAAAATGCTGACAATACTATATCCAAACTAGGAAGAAAATATTTCAAAGTAGGATACTTCAGCTTCATATAGACCTGACCAAAATTCAGCTCCTATATATTTAGATGACTTGTTGGCTGGAATTTTCCCCAATTATGCATCTCTAATATTTGAATTTACAAAAGAAGATAAGAGATTAAAACAATCTGAGAATTCTGGCGTAGTTTTATTTTGTTTTTGTTTGTTGTGTTGTCATTTTTTGTTCACTTTCACTTTATTCACCGGTGGTGTTGTATGCTTATTCAATTTTTTTGAATTACCCATTTGTGTATGAAAGTTTCATTTATTTTATTAGATTTCATGACTTGAATGACAAAAAAAAAAAAACGAATGAGATTTCGGACAATAAGATTTTTTTTTAAAAAAATTTGGCTAATAATAAGTTAGAGAGAGAGAGATAAAGAGAGAGAATAACCCCGTTTGCCTGCGATTAATCCCCCGTAGCTCCACCTCTCTTCCACCGCGAAAACGAAACCCACCGCCCATCATTGACTTGAGTGCCACCCTGTCACCACTGCAAGTGTGCCTCACAAGAGTTACATACCGGTGCGAGTCCCAGCTTGGCTGAGCCCCTACCCTATCTTCTGCCTTTAAAGCCCTCATGGAGGTGGAAACTAAGTCAAACTTAATTGTCTCCAAGGACACAAATCTCTTCTATCACCTCACCAACCTTAAAAACCCTAATTAGCCTTTCGCTTGGATGGACCGGAAGATCATCATCAACCTCACTATACCTTACAATAGTCCATCTCTTTCTCATACCAACAGTCATCTTTTGCCCTATAGAATAATGTAAGTTTCTTGATTTTTGATGATTTGATGTGGAAAATAATGGCAACCTTTTTTTTGCGGGAAATTGGTTATTTTAATTGAAACTGAACTGAAACTTAATTTAGATCTGGGTTAAAATGTGGAAACTCTCAGTGCATTTGATAGCTGGGAATGTGGTTGTGGGTGGGTGTTATATAGTCAAGGGATGACATGAATTTCAACCCTGTTGAGTATGTGGTTATAGTTTTTTTTTTTATTTGAACAGAGTGTGGTTATAGTTTACCAAAAACAAATTGTTGCTATATATGCTTTTTATTTATGTACACTCATATGGTATTGTCTTTAATTTGTCATCATCAAATCTCACTACCTAAATCAATTATTGTCTCTGGTAGCTTAATTTGAAGTGTGTATTAAAAAATGCATGAGAATCATAGACTGAATTGCATGAAGTCGATAAAAAATAACCCATAAAATATATCACTACTCTTTCCCTAAAGAAATCAAAGACAAGTTGTTTGTCTCCATGAGCGAGGGGCAGAGAAATTCAGTGTGCACTTTGCTTAGATACTTCAATTTTTTTTCCTCTTAACTAATAAAAATAAAATAATATATTGAAATTTATTGCATTGTATTTGATACTTATAGATTCATAAGGTACAAAAAGGGTTAAACGTCAATAAATATAACATGTACAAAAAACAAATTTAAAAAAGGCTAATTACAACTCTTCACAACAAATTAGACTAACTGCGTAGAAGATATTAGTCTCTCTCTATATAACCACTTAAACTATTAACCATTGATCCCTCATTCAGTTATGCAACCTAGTTTGCATTATTGCTATAGCTCAAAAAATAAGTTGGACATGTCAAATATTTATCTAAATATATCCATAAGTATCTAAATGCATCCAAAAGTTTATAGTTATTTAGTTATGTGGCTATACTAATTGATAGAACAAAAAATGATAGAGTGGACACACTTAAATATACTTACAATTATTTGAAATATACAAAAAAAATTTTTAAAAAAATTCAGGGTGCCTTGACCCTTGCTGGCTTTGGTTCTATGATCCTGACTCTGGGTCAGGGATTTAAGGTTTGTGGAAATAGAAGCAATCCAAAGTTATGTTTGAGCAAACATGTTTTTTTTTTTGGTTCATACGTGATTGATGACAGGGGAAAACAGAGCATCTGGGAAAGATCTTGGCCATTACCTGCCTCTGTACGAAGCTGCACTCCAAGGTGACTGGGAGACAGCCAGCACAATTTTGGAACAAGATCCAAAAGCTTTCAAGGCAATAATCACTGGAACCTCAGAAAGGGCTTTGTTTGTGGCGATTAGATCACCAAAGAAAAACCATTTTCTAAAGAAGCTGATGGAGCATATGTCAACAACCGATCTGGCTTTCGTTGATGAAGATGGCTCAACAGCTCTTCATATAGCTGCAATAGCTGGCAACATCGAGGCAGCCAAGTTGCTAGTGAATAAGAACTCTGACCTGCCTAATATTTTGGACAATAGTAACTCACTACCTCTTCATTCAGCTGCAGCTTGTGGCAAACGGGAGATGTTTCTCTACTTAATGACAGTTACCAATGCAAACATGGAGCCAAAGCCATTTGAGGATGAATCAGGTGTTAGACTAGTTCATGCTCTGATAGCTTATGGATATTATGGTGAGTAGCAGGTTTAAAACACTAAACGAAGAATAATACTTATAAGAAACCAACATGATTTCATCATTTTTTGGCTATTATATATTTAATACTAATTAAAAAACATTTAATGTGCCAGAAAGAAAGCTAATATTGTGATTGATTTCTCGTTAATCTAACTGTCTTTCCTATCAATGTTACAGACCTGGCTTTCACTTTGGTTAAGTGCTGCCCTAAGTTGGCACATTGGGATCCTTCTCCTTTGCAATCAATTACAGGAAAACATTATGCTTTCCGAAGTGGAGCACGCTTAAAACCCTGGCAAAGATTGATCTACAACTGTTAGTCTTTGCAATCTTTTTCCTCTTTTGTGTTTCTTATTATGCAAATATTTATTCTTTGAACACTGTTTGCATATTAACTTCTGTACCTTTTTTTTGGTCACATCCTAAATTTTCAAAGTATGATTTGATGTTATTTATAATTCTATCTAATATATAACAGTTCTCAAAGTCCAAACCTGGTTAAATCTGATGATCAGTAATGACTGATGGCTCTCCCATTATCTGCAAGGTAGAAACTGATCAAACGGATGGCAGAGCTCACCAGTAATGGATAATTTGACGTGCATTCCTGGCATCCTGACCTCCATTTATTCTCTAATCCAGCTCAGTGAATTGTTAGCTAGAGGAACTGATTGTTGGTTCTTCTATTAACAGCGCAACTTGCACTGGTGGATCACAAACCTGGGAGAGTTTTTTGATTGTTGGCTCCCATGTTTTAGCAGGAGCAAATGAGGTCCTAGAAATGTATTTCAGATTTTTAGAGGGCCTGGGTTGATTTGCGAGAGCCGTCTTGCTGATGATGTGTTTTGATTGATATGAAAACAATGACAATTTGTCTTTCACATACATTGTCAAATTGTTGATGTTAAAGACTAGTTATACCTAATGATTGGTAATGGTTGATGGCTCTCACATGATCTGCAATACAGAAACTGGTCAAAAGAGTGCTGAGGCTTGTCGGTATGAGCCGATAAAGACTCACTGATGCTGAATTCAGTAAAAGAAACTGATATTATAAAGAGGAACATTGGGGTCTGATGGCTGAAAAACAAGCGTGTATTGCACACCTTAGCTATGAAGGTTCATCCCCTTTATATAATGGATGCCCATTGAAGCAGGCAAGATAATACAAGATGTTGGATTTCATGGGATGCTCCTGTCCTTGAATCCTGCTCGTGTCTCTCTATCTCGTATTGTGCAGACATTTTAAGTAAGAAAATGAGTAGGCAGCTCCCTAATGGTCAGATTACCACATTTATGTCCTCTAGTCATAAGGGGAAATTTCTATTCTCTGCCACTACGACATGCAACCTTGTATATTCAAACACTTCGAAAGGATAACTACTAATGCACGATTTTGGCCTTTATTTGACCACTACTAACACGTCACCAGTATGTTGCACCAATCGTAGGGGATTCCCTCCTCCAACAGATTCTGGTTTTCATTTAACCAGTACAAACTGGCACCACCCAGCTGAACCAATCAAAAACCAAGGTATCATCTAGTAAAAAACCGTATGGCAACTCCTAAATAAAGGTATTATGTCTACATTACACTGGTATGAGATGCAAGCTTAAGCAAATACACAGATTAGAGTCTGTTTTTATAACTTCTACCCACTCCCCTATCTCTAAATTCATGAAGCATGCAAGAGTTGGTGTTTCCTGTAGCCCTATGTCTCACTTTTACTTATCATGAGTGTCAGAGATCCTCAACCTGCCAGTATATGGGTATATCTGGTGGGTTCAGCATTCTGCTTTTCTTTTCTCACATTTGATTGTGTAGTAGTCATACTCATACGCATGTACCCCTTGTGATCTAGTTTTGGCATCAACAATGGAAATATTATTAACAAGACTATAAATTTATACTCGATTGAGTAGTTTGTGTTTGAAAGAGCATTAGACTAACCTTTTATTCTGTAACCTTCGTTTTGCATAAGCATACTTACATTAACATTTTCTTCTGTCATATAGGTGTTCCTGCACAGTTGGAAAATCTTGCAGACCAACATAGTGGTGGGGACAGAGAGAATCCTATACATGGCTGCATTTCAAGTTCGTCAAAGTTCAATCAATGTAATTTTTCTTTCCTTATGCTTTCCTTCTCCTTTATCATTACATTTTTTTCCCTACTTTTGTTTTAGGATTAAAGAAGGCATATAGGTATGGATCTCACACTACAGCTATTGTACCCAATCTTTGATGCAATTACATATTACTAAATTTAGTTCTGAAAGCCACATGCCTAAAGAATACATGTCATACAAATAGTTTGACGTCATTCAAAACACAAACACCCAATACATGTGAATTGTTGCCCAAGAAGTAAGAAAGTAGAGAGCATCAGATAGTTTGTGTTGGTTTTGTGCAGCAATTAATCACCATTGATACCATTGGTGGGAGATAGGAAAAACAATTAAAGAAAACAAAAGGATATACGTAGTTAGGTACAACGTACTTGCATCGGTCTACCATATCTACATATATAGACAAAAAAGTTATATCAGTGTTTTTTGTCTGACAATCTGGTAATTGATTATAGTGTATTCAAACCCCATTTATAGAGTAAATAATTGATTAGGTAAAGATAAAATAGTCACTCATGACTAATGACTATTCAAACATTGTTGGATCTGTATATTTTATATCAAGTCACTCATAAACCAATCTGATGTACTTTTCCTCTTTAATATGCGGTTTAACATGTAGTTACTCAACAAATTCCCCCTCATGTGTGAAGCAATCTTGATCCACTTACTCTCTTCAAGTATCACTTGCAAATCCTCTCTTATGAGTCTACTACAATCCTCTTTATATTTCAAGATCCTTCGTCTTAGCCCACATCTTCTATGCGTCTCGGCTCACATCTTACCTATTCTTGGGAGGACTCATTGTAAACTACTTCATCAATCTATCAAAGTAAAAAGTCTTTTAATTCCTAAACCTACAAGACACCTAATCAATATTGAGCGAGTAGGGAACAGTATCTCCCAAACCATTGTCTTAACATGGTTACAGCTGTAAGAGCCCAAATTCTTGAAGAACCATCTTCAAAATTGGTACACTACATCGCTTGAGTTCTACAACAATTCAGCAGTTAGATGTTTTGATGATATTCATGTGGGATCCATACACTTCATCAAAAAATTCTAAGATTACTTTCTTAATGTACACATGACGAAATCAATCTTCGCACGACGTTGTACACGTGGCTAGAGGAGTCTCTCCTTTTTGATTGCTTACTGTAATCAAAAAGTGTTGAACACCAAGAACCTCTACTGACAAAAGGCAAGAAGAAGATGACATAACAAAAACAAGTCTCGTTGCTGAACAAGAATCACCTATATTTCTCTTCTGATAGTTGCTCTATGATCGTCAATCTGATCTGACAAAGTTGACCCACAATTGTCAACAATTTGCTCTGATGTCACTTGTTAGTTTTGTGCAGCGATTACTCAACATGGATACCACTTGTTGGGAGATAGAGATAACAAAAATAATAAAACAAAACCAAAAGATATATGTGGTTCAATACAACGTACTTACGTCGGTACACCGTACTTATATCCATAAACCAAATAGCTATTTCGATGCTTTATAATTTGACAATCTGGTAACTAATTAAGTTGTACTCGACGCTATTTATTGGGTGAGGAATTGATAAGATAAAGATAAAATAGACACCCATGACTATTCAAACATTGTCGGATCCCTATACTTCCTATTAGGTCTCTAATAAACCTATCCACGGACCACGGTATATTAGTGCTCTTTCAATTTTTTTCCTTCTTGATTTTGGATTCTCACATATAACTACCAAGCAGTTTGGATTATTTGGGATGCCCTATTGGGTAGTGGAATTGAAATAACCAATTTTACCATTTTGTCCCTTCATTTGCATTATAATACCATTTAAGAGTATAGAAAGATTCGTTAGTTAAAAAGAAAAAATTACCCTCCTTCATCCTAGTTGTATCTCTCTCTCTCTCTCACTGTTGGTCTCTGCCAACAAAGATCTACAAAACCGCACCCACAACCATCATTAATAGCCGCCTCCCTATTAGGGCTGGGCTTTGACTTCGACAAAGTCAGAGAGTATACATCTGACCTCCGACTTTGAACTACTATAACTCCGCCTCCAACTCCATCTTGTCGGAGGTGGAGAAGAGTTTTGAAAATAGACACAATTCAAAAAAATAAAAAATAAACAATTAGAAATTTGTCAAATATTTGTCACAATATATATGCAAAAATTTTCAAATGTTTGTCACAATGTATCTGAGGTCTTCTCATCGATCGGAGAGATATAGGGTTGCTGTTCATTGACTCAACTGTGTATGTGTGAGAGAGAGAGATTCAGAGCATCCTCGTCGTCTGAGAGAGAGACAAAAAGAGAGAGGAAGAAACATAAATGTGGCCACAAATATATTATATATACATATATATAAACATATAGAGAAAGAGTTATTGTCTTAACTTCAACGGGAGATCTGAGAGAGCTTCGCTGGTGTTGGTTCGATGAAATCTTAGATCTACTCGTCAACTGGAGAGAGATGGAGGGCTGCTCTTCGGCAACTCAATTGTGTGTGTGTGAGAGAGAGAGAGGAAGAAAAATAAATGTGGGTCATGTGAGAGTGGGCTGCAGAGGCGGAACTAAGTTATGGCCTAGGGGGGCCATGGCCCCCTCAAGTTTTGCAAATTGTATATTATACCTTTAAAATTTTGTTTTTGATTAAAATTTATGTCCCTCAAATTCTTTAAATTATACTTTATACCCTTGAATTATATTAATCTTAATTTTATTTTATCCTTGACTATTGATTTGACCACATTGAACCATTTTACATACATTGATAAATTTTTGTATTTTACAAATATTTTAATTTTGAACTATTTTAAACAGTTAATGGTGCAATGTTTTCGAATCAATAATCTGGGGGTAAAATAAATTAATGTCAGATTTAAGAGGACAAACTATGATATATTCACACACCATATATATAGGGTTTAAAAGCGTTATAGACTATGTATTCGAGAGATGTACTCTCCTCTCTCTCTTTGCATTTTTCATAGTTACAATGAAATCTAGTTGTAGTCGGGGATTACATTGCTTATGTGATGAGTTGATCTCATTTTTATGTCGAATTGGTTCGACTAATTTCAATCAATTTTACTGATTTTATTGGAAATAAAAATACAACAATGTTTTGTGTGATATTGATTTGAATAGGTTCTATACATTTGAAAATTTGACATTAACAATTTTATTGAATGACTCACTTTTAATTAAATTATCTCATTCCATCTCTATTTTGGCCTCCCTAAAAAAAAATCTTGAGTCCATCCCTGGTGGGCTTGGGCAGTGGCCTTAGATAGTGATTATTTATAATTTATATAAAATTATTATTTGATAAAAATCATAGTCAGAGTCAGAGTTTTTTTGGAAAGGATCTATAACTCTAACTCCGATTTTGGCAGAGGCGGACCGGAGTCAGAATTTTGGATTCTTGCACACCCTTACTCCCCACGCATCATCAAAAGTAGCATCCCTCTTTAACAATTCCACTTCAAACCTAGTGCAAATAAAATTAAAAGGAAGACTTGCAGAGGCGTGCACAACCGATGAAGGATGGTGAAGGCGAGAACCAGTCACACATGCAGAACGAGTGAAGTTGGCAATGGCAGAATAGACTAGGGGTTAACTGCTTTTCTGATTTTGATTTCGATTCATATGCTATTTTTCTTCTATTTTATTTTGGTTGCAATATGGTGCGGTTCCATTTCAATTCGATTTCATTGGATTAGTTTTTTGATGGAATTTGATTTGTAGTGGATCAAATACAAATTCCAGTGGGTTGATTCGATTTAGGTTTGATTTGCTTTCCAACTGTTTCATTTTTCAAGTTTTGATTGTAGATGTTCGAAAGTTGTCGTCAATTATGGAGACTGGGGATTTGTTGGCAGAATCAAAAACCTTTATTGTGCAAAGCTCTTGGTTAGCTTCCGCTCAGCTGCATTTGGTTGGTACCTATTTTTCAAAAAATAATATTTATTGGTCAGAAATTATAAAAGTTTGGTGGATGCAAGTGAGGATGAGATCTGCGCAGGAGCATATTTTGATATTTACAAGATGATTATTTTTTGTTTCACTGGATTTTGAGAAGCGGAAGTGGGAGCTGTTGGAGAAGAAGCAGGGTTATGGGTCCTTCCCTTAATAGCGTTAATTATGCGTTCTAATCCACAAACTACATGAAGTTTATGTGGCTTTTTGAAGGCGATGGAGTTGATCTGCAAAAGGATCTAACGTCAAGATGTTGTAGTCCGTAATCATGTCAATTTGAGCACCGTAGGATGTTCAAATCTGTTAGTATGGGACCAGGGCTTAGACAAAACTAGCTATTTTCAGGGTCTCATAGTCCAAGTTAGCTGGCTCGACTCGACATTACTTTATTTCCCTTGTGGAAGACTACGCACTACACATGGTAAAATTGTATTCTAGAGATTTGTTTACTAAAGTCTTCTACTAGATTTGGTACATACGAATTTTTTGTTTTTTTGTGGCAAACGATTTAATTCTTGGTTGTTATGGTTGTGTACAGTGGTGCAAAATTTGCATTCAAAATTCTGGAAACTTACAGGAAAATTAGGTATGTAACGGTTTAATGGCTACTTCATGCTCATATCCACATTAAATATCGTTGATATCTTGCCTTAAGTTCATTTGATTGCAGTGCCACAGATCAAGCACATCCAAGAGATAAAAGTGAGACATCATCAAGTAGTTCGACTTGTGAAACTCCTTTGTATGGAAATTGTGAAATTGGATTACTCAAAAGCTGCATCAATATTTGGAGTTTCACTAAAAGTTGCAGCAATTACTGGGGTTCTTGAAGTTGTTGAAGAGATTTTAAGTTCATTTCCTGGTGCAATTTATCTTAAAGATGAGCTTAACCAGACGATTTTCCATCTTGCAATTGCGAATCGTCGTGAAAATATTTTCAACCTGGTTTATCAATTCAAGGAATTTAGCAACCTATTTGTCTCCACAGTAGATAACAGAATGAATAATGGTCTACATTTGGCTGGTCGTTTGGAAAGTCAACAGAAACTAAATCTCAGAGCTCGTGCTGCTGGTGCAGCTCTACAGATGCAGCTTGAATTACAGTGGTTTAAGGTAACAAATGAATCTCTTATAATAGGAATAGAATATATTTCATGTCATTTCCATTGTGCTTAAGCAAGCGTTGCCCTACATGGCGTAGCTTGGTTAACTGTGCTAGGTAGATGTGATTATTGAACAATGCTCCTTAGTGGTTGGTGTCTAGCCTCCCTTGTTGATATGATAAGCTCATAGGTTATTGGATTATATGAGCAGAAGAAAAGTTAGAGAGAAGCTTTATCCTCTCACAACACTAACAGCTGGATTCAATTATTTGATCTAATCAACGCTCAATACTAAGAATAGGTATTAGGATTAACAGATAAAGTAATCTGGAATCCCAACATCATTACCCAAGTAGATAAGAGCTTACAGGCTTCATTAAACATATCCTTAATATGTATCTTCAAGGCTTCAGATCTTCGTTTTCCTGAAACTCACATAGTAGATTCATATTAACAAACCCATCATACAAATTTAGGTAGTATCTTAACTCACTTATGGCTCATGTTGCTGTTTGTCTTAGCATACATATCGAATGTCACCTAGTTCATATCTCCATAGCAATGGAAACAAACATATTATATCAGTGTAGGCAAGGTAAATAAACTTAGACTTGACAAAACAATACCATGTAGTGCATTTAACACTAGCCTATGATTTCAAAGCAATTGATTCACATATTTTCACATTATAGCGATAAGCATAGTAATGTTTTTCTGTATACTGTGTGTCTCAGTTGGACTAAGTTGTTATAATAGTAAATTCAATGACAAATCCTTATATATGAGTTCATTATCTGATCACATCCTGGCTGACATAAATGATTGGGATGAAATTACTTATTTACCCCTAATTTGATCGGTCAATTCTTTTATGCATTGCAGACTTGCTTTCTAATTCAAAAATCACTAATTATGTAGGAAGTAGAAAATTTTACTATGGTTCCAGATAGGGAACGGATAAACAACGATGAGAAGACACCAATGATGTTATTTACAGAGACACATGAGGAATTAGTTAAAGAAGGAGAGCAATGGATGAAAGACACATCCAATTCATGCACAATTGTAGCAGCATTAATTGTTACAGTTGTGTTTGCTGCTGCCATTACTGTACCAGGTGGAAACAATGGTGCTGGCCTTCCAGTTTTCTCCCAAGAAAAAGCCTTCACAGTGTTTGCCATATCAGATGCTCTTGCTCTTTTCTCATCAAGTTCTTCCGTGTTAATGTTCTTATCCATCCTCACTTCACGTTATGCAGAAGGTGACTTTCTCTATGCGCTACCCAAGAGATTGACTATAGGTCTTGTGACCCTATTGCTTTCCATAATATTTACGATGGTAGCCTTTGGAGCCACACTTTATATTGTTTTTGGAGATAAAAAAACATGGATTCTTGCTCCCGTGGCTGCATTGGCAAGTCTACCTGTGATCTTGTTTGCATCCTTGCAATTTCCCCTCGTAGATATGATCAAATCCACCTATGGCCCTGGCATTTTTGGTAAGCAAAGCAATCGTATCATTTTCTAGGCTATGCACATTCATTGGTGCAAAATTACACGCCCCAAATATGTATCGGTGATTATCCATGAGTGATGAATAATTTAGCATTTTTCTGTTGGAGTGTAAATCTGTGTAGCACTTATGTTAAGAAAACAAGCTTTGAAAATGCATTGTCAGCTAATTGTGTTGTTCTAACTGTTCATGTGGAAATTAGTTGGTATTCTTATGTTGTAAGTGCTCCTTTATTATTATTTTGTCAGTTGGTGGGTTTTCAAGTTTTAACTGCTCGTTTGCTATACATACTTTTGTTGCTGTCGACTTTACTGGGCAAGACTGGGAAGCAAATGCACTATTTATGTACTTCAGGGTATACTGTTCAAGTTACATGCAAAGAAGACGTAAATTGAGCGCTCGTGAAAAGGCATGCTAATTCAGCAGCAATTCACATTAAAGAACTGAGAAACACTCGGATCACTTTTTACTCTACTTAAAAAGCTAGATGGAGTTTCTATCAAGTTTAAACACAGTCGGTAACCAATGTTTTAATTTTTAATTTTTTTTAGCGAGAACTGTTAGAAATAGATGCCATTTGAACTTGTGGATACAATCCAAACTCGAGATGAATGCAATCATTCTAGACTACACATATTGATAATTCTAGATTCTCTTGCAAGTCTCGAACATGAAAATTTGAGAGAGCAATCCCTGAGAATTTCCTGTTTGAGTTAACTAACGTGTTACCTTGATGGGTT
This sequence comes from Ilex asprella, assembly GCA_023539305.1. NCBI lineage: Eukaryota > Viridiplantae > Streptophyta > Magnoliopsida > Aquifoliales > Aquifoliaceae > Ilex > Ilex asprella. The sequence goes on along the minus strand of CM042185.1, from coordinate 12,777,538 downwards.
GAAAGCTAAATGTAAGTTTGGAGATCCAAGCAATAGATTCCTGTAGTCCATTATCAGAACCGCACCCCCACAACATAACTTTTTTTTTTTTGACAAACATTTGATGCTAACCATTCCTTATACATAATTGCACGAGTGTAGGAATTCCTAGATAAGGTTACGATATTATAGAGATATGCTACAAAAATTGATCTCCAATCATAGATTTTGGTTTGAATGATTTATAATCATTGATTGTTAAAATAAAAAAATAAGAGAATTTTACACGAGTTACTTTTTTATAGGATGAAAAGTGGAGATATGGTACTGAAAATAAGGGATTAAAAACCCCTAACATCCAAAAGCCTTACAAATATTATTGCATGAAATTAACATCCAACATTCAATCAAAAACACTAAAAATGTATATTGCAACCCTCATTTAATGATAAACCCCAATTAAAACCCAAATTAACCATCCAATTTGATCACCCTCGAACAATGATTCGATTGATGATAAAGAAAGAGAATTCTTGGTTCAGTTCTCTACCTTAACAACAGAAAAATGATTGATCAAATTCTATTGAGTCTGACTCATAGTGATCATTTATCAAAGAATGACTTTGATTATCAAATATTTGAACAACTGAGAGTAATTTACTTACGATACTTAGTTGACATTTATAAAAAGTATCTAATAAATTATGAGTTCAATACGTCCTGTTTAGTGGAAAGATGGATATTCGTTGCTTATTATCAGACAATCACTTATTCACAAACTTGTGTGCGTGTTGTGTGTGTGTGACGAGTGTTTGTGTGTATGTGAAGGAGAGAGAGAGACAGAGAGAGCAATAGAGAGGAGATCACTTGGGTTAAGTCGTCGTCGTGGGCTGGTTGTTGTTGGGGTGAGCCATGGTAGAGAAAAGGTAGAACAAAAAAGTCAGGTGATCTTCCAACGTCCTTTGGTGTTTTTTTTAAAAGATTACACAAAATAATATATCTACATTCATATGGAGGACACGAAGTGAGGGGTAAGATTTTTTTTTTTTTTTTGCATTTGTTCAAAAAGTGAGTGGTAAATTATTTATAAAAAAATTCCACAATCAACTTAATCTAAAATGTAAATAACATAATAGTTAATTTATTTATCTGAAATAGGTATACAAACGATCATGTTCATACGAAATGCAATACAAATATAACAATATAATATTTTCTAAAGAGGATCATATTTAGAACACATAGTCGTTTGTCACGTGCGCACAAACTAGCAAAGAGAAAATTTTCATACTCATCATCAATTGATACGTCGAAGTCATAAAGTTCATGGTCAAAAGCTAGTAATGGATCAGATAGTATAACATTAATACCCTTAGTAGGATTTGAATGCTCTCTCTTTGTCTTACTGATAAAGTGGAATCAATCTAGACATCGTTGTATCTGATCAATTTCATATTCAAGTTTTTGCTATGATATCATCATAGTTGCCTGTGCACCATTCTACATACATTTCAGTTGAACGTGCCTATGACACTTGTAATCCATGCCAAAGGTAGTATACTTCAAGCACAAAACGCTTGAAATAATATTTCAACTACCTTGGTCCCCGTAGGTGGTAATAAACTCTAGAGGTGGAACAATTGTTGCAGGTTCGATAATCACATGGCCGAATTATGTGAAAGGGTTATGAATGTTGATTGGCTCATTGTGAAAGTCGCACAAGTTTTTATACTACTTTACACTACTAGGATCTGTGTAGTTACCAGGTTATGGTAAATTGAATGACAACAACATTAGATCTTGGTGTGCAGCATGATGTTGACAATCGTTGCTCGAGGATGAACCATTAGTTGTTCAATCCAAAGACCTGGATTATGACCTTCTAGGCATTTCACTGTACGATTTACATTGTGAAAAAATATGCATATATACATAAAAGTAATAAATAGACACAACATAGATCAATAATGTTCAATAACCACTGGAAACACAGAGATGGATAGTCGCTTATTGTACTAAAAACATAAGATGACCAAACACTTACATTGACTACACAGTGATGACTAAACACTGAAATTGACAAGTGAAGCCAATTCAATAGGCAATACGGACAAAGTAGAATATGATTAAAGACTCACATGTTTAGTTTGTTCAATAGACAGTACTCACACATTAGGATATGATTAAAGACTGACAAGGTCAAATTATGACATTGATAACACTGAAAAAATATATATCACATAAACAAAATAAAAATATGACATTGATACCACTGAAAAAAATATATATGACATAAACAAAAACCCCCATCGCATGGGAGCACGAAATTTTGTAGATGTTCCACTTTCCACATGTACACGTGTGTTCTACAATATTTAGTGCATGCGCATTACCATGTTTAGTGACAACATATGCCTCCCCTGTGCTTCAGTTGAATGTGGTGACATTCTGACCCCTCATTTTTAAATCAACACACAATATCTTCTCCACGATTTCGGGAGTGAACAAAGAACCGCAATCTGATGCCAACCCACACATGTCATTGAAATACTAAACAAGTTTATAAAATATCGTTTTGACACATGTCGTGATTAATAGATGTATTGCATTTTTTTGACAAAGTTCAACACCTCAGAAATATTAGTTGTCATAACTCCGTAACACCGTCCACCATCATGTGCAAGTGTCCATTGTTCTTTTCGTATCCGATCAAAGCCACCGAATAGCTCGAGGAAAAGTTTCCTTGATTTCCTCCATAGTCTTGTCATACTTGCGGATTTGATGTGCACTACCAACATTCCATACAAGATGTTTCATATGGGTGTTCTTATATTTACTGTTGAAGTTGTTTTGGACATGACGTAAGCAAAATTGATGATATGCATAAGACACTTTCCATCCGGAATCATGAGCAGTAGTTGATTGAATTATACCTTGATGGTGATAAGATATCAAGCATATGCCCTCTTGGTCATCGACTGTAAAACTCAGATAAATTTGAATTTTTACGAAAAAAGGGAAAACGATAATTTATACTTCGGTACGGGTTGAAAACTTGATTTTTTTCAAAACTCGGATGATGAAACGGACCTCACCATTGGATTCGTCTCGCGAAATCTAGTTACCTTGCTAAATTTCATCGAATTCCGAGATAATCGAATTTTTCGCCTTTTATGAAGCGGTTGAGTCTCGGGTGACCCAAAAATAAAATTTTTAATAAAATTTCAAAAGTTAGAAAATAATTTAAATCAAGTTAAATTAAAAATATTTTGAACTTGAACCGGAGCAAAATTTAATCGTTTCGGAGAAAAAAACGGACCCGGGGAAAAAGAGAACGTGTGGCGCATTGTGAGCCAAGTGTTTGGAGACCATAAAAGGGGAAGAAAAGTAAGATTTCTTCCCCACATTCTGTTGGTCTTCAACGTTGGAGAGAAAGAGAGGAAAAAAGTGAGAAATCTAACATTTTATGTACGATCAACGGCCTTACGGTGCTCGAATCAACACGAGCCAAGAATTAAAGTTGTTTTACTCAACGAGGGCTACGCATACGTACCAAAAAAAATGAATTTCACTAAAGTTCAAGAAATGGAATTTTGGAAAATCAAAGGCTAAGAACTTGGGTTGTGTTCTTGAAGCTTCCTACAGATATTTTACGCTTCAAGAGGTAGAGTTTTCTCCTTAATGAGGTTTATTTCCAACCTAGGGTGAACATATGGAATGGATAGGTTGTTAGAAATTATTAACAATTGCCTAATGTGATGAAATGAGTATTGAAAATGAAAGAAATTAATCCTAGTATGAATTGATAATTAGAAATTGCTAAGCATGTAATTTCTTGGACAAATGTGATGTGTGGGCATGTTATGTGTTTACATGATGCCTTAATGATTTTAGTGAGTTGATATCATGATTATGTGATAACATGCTTGAAAATTGTGTTGTATGAAATGTTGATATATACATAGTTGTGAATTGTTGTTGGGTATAAAATGTTAATATATGTTTATTGATATATTGACATTGAAATGGATAATGGTGAGTATATGCTTGGGATATAAATTGCCATGGAGTATGTTGATGTGTGGTTAATTGGGCCATATAACATTTATAGCATATTGGACATGATTGTTGAATTGCAAATGTACATTACATCGCATTATGCACAGAGACATCACATTCATGAACATCGAGCATGGGTGGGGGGGATGTATACATGGTTGTAATCAAACACCGCATATAGGGAATGATGGGTGGGCTCGGGAAGGTTGGATTAAAGATCCGACTGAGTCGCACGGTTTGCATGGTAAATAAGGTCAAAGTTAACAAGAAGGGCTAGAAGATCCCTCAGTGGAAGGGCAAGACCCGGTAGTTGGGGTACGCACTCCCTTGGTTCGGTCCATAAAATGTGTGGGTGTATGCGGAATCCTCGATGGAAGTCTATAAATTCTGCGTGGGTTGGGTTACCCTTGGTGTAAGTCCATAAATACCCACCCCAAGAAAGACTCGGAGATTTTAAAATGGTCATTGGATGTACAACATCTATGGTGGGGCTTGGAATGTTCGGTTTTAAATACATGACATGACATGTATTGTGGGAGCTAGTGAGGGCTTGGGTTGAAATTGCATGAGTGAGTCTGATCTCATTTCATGGCATGACATGATAATTCTTATCATTGAATTGCATATTCTTGATTGGAATGATTGTTGCTTGTTAAATGTTACATGTGAACATTTCATATACATCTAGGTTGGGGTGTAGTCTCTTTAGGAGATACCTTATTGAGCATGACTCACTTTTTGTGGGAAAATATTTTAGGTGCAGGATACGCGTCGGCAGACGGCTTTCAATCGGGCCCCCATGGTTGAAGAAAATCCGACATGTGGCTTTTAAATCTTATTTTTGTAAAACTTCATGAAAATTCGTTTTGGACAAGTAATTGTATGTAAAAGAATTGTAATCGAAGTCATATGAACTATTTTAATGTAACATTGCATGTTATTATATGAGTATGGATAAATGGACCTGGTGTGGTCAATATTTACTCATAAATGGACTCGGTGTGGCCAATGTTATATGATTACACTGGTTGTATTTTTGGGTAGAGCTCCCCACACAAAAGAGACTCTGCTCGAATTTTATTAAATTAAGGACTCCCAATTTTTTGGGCTTCACACCGACAACATGCCGCTTGAGTATCCTAAGAAACCACCCCCATGTGCTTATACTTTCCTCATCCACGATTGCAAAGGTGAGCAGATATATCTAATGATTCCTATCGAGGCCTGTAGCAATTAACAGCTTTCTCTTGTACTTTTTGTATAGGAAAGTGACATCAATACTTAAAGTGGACGACAAGATTTGAAACCTTCGATGCATGGTTGAAATGCCCAAAACACTCTGTCAAACACTATCGTACCATTCCCAAGGTTGGGCAATTGCCATCTGACTATTGTGCCCTCATTATACTTTTGCAACGCACCCATAAATTTTTTTTTAAAAAAACATGTGACTCATCTCAGTCGCCAAAAAGCCTAGCTATCATTTTTTGCTTTTGCAATCCATGCCTTCCTATACTAAATATCATATTTATACAACTCTGAAATATGTTCTACTATCACAGTAACCTTTAAAGATGGATCAGCTTTCACGAGCCCTTGAATTTGTTATGCAACAAATTTGGAATCTAATTGCACATAGTCCTACTTGGCCGAGGCATGTAGATAAGTGTAAGGATTTTCATATTTAGTAATTTGAAACATCCCATGCGTTATCCTTTGGCAAGTCCTGAGCCTCGACTTGCACCCGAATTGGTATTTTTTGTATCGCAAACCCAATAATTTTCTCTCACTCTCAGCCACCTCGAATTAGGCATGGTTTGTAATAGAATAAATTTTTACTGCATCCTACAACTCTGTTTTTTGACTTGAAGATTAGTCCTTTGGATATTTCAGGTTGGCGGGGATCCCATATGGGAGTACGGGATACATTGTTGAGGCTGGAACCATGTGACAATTCATTATTAGTGAATAAGGCAGACACTGGCTCATGGAAGCGAACATTAGCATCCATTGCATGCCACCAAATAATTATCAAACTAAACAAGTTGTCTAATGACGTCGGTACATGTTTAAGGCTGATGTTGGATGCCAAAATTTGAACAAGATGTGGTGTATCCCATCGACATCGACAACATCTGAGTACTAGGTCGAATTTGTAATTTCGGAACATATGGCTTACCATCTCTAGTTCTATGGTCCGTATTGAAATCTACAACATAAACATCATCCACCATAAAGCCATGCGCATAATTACTTCTCCCTTCAACATAATAAGAAAGGCCAATAGCGAATTGTGCAATAGATTCATGCTCTCCTAATATGTTACTTGATGATGATGGATTTAAGTCTAGGCCCCACTTCGAGTCCAAAACCTCCAATGGGCTCCTGAAAGACAATCCAAGCGATCCTTCTGGATGACATCTCTCATATCTGGGCTGGACCATAGCCCTGCTCCATGAAAAGCCTAGGATCGATCAACCTAGACCATTGCCTAGGTTGGCGTCTTCTCGGGGAGTTGAGCTCGGCACCAAGCTGACTCGATATAACCCAATCGCACACACGTGGATAGGAGTCGGGGTGATAGTGCACCGGCTCAGCGTAGATCCCAACTATAAGCCCGTCAGGCAGAAAAGAAAAAGCTTCACCCTAGAGAGACAAAAAAATGATCAATGAAGAAGTGGCCAAATTGTTGCGAGCGAAGGCCATTAAGGAGGTCGACTATTCGACCTAGCTAGCCAACGTGGTGTTGGTTAAAAAGGTCAATGAAAAGTGGCATCTATGAATCGACTTCACAGACCTAAACCATGCGTGCCCCAAGGATAGTTTTCCCCTGCTTAGGATTAACCTTATAGTCGATGCCACGGCGAGGAAGGAGCTTCTCAGTTTCATGGATGCACCAAATCAAGATGCATCCTAACGACCAAGAAAATACTTATTTTGTCACAGAGCAAGAGATTTTTTTCTACCAGGTCATGCCTTTCGGGTTAAAGAATGTCAGAGCCACTTACCAAAGGCTGGTTAATCACATGTTTTGGGAGAAGCTTGGTTCAATAATGGAAGTGTACATCAACGATATGCTAGTCAAATCTCTTAAATCCGAACTCCACATCCAGTGTCTCCGAGAGTCGTTCGAAATCATGCGTCGATACATGATGAAGTTGAATGCATCCAAGTGCGCTTTCAGAGTATCAAAAGAGAAATTTCTCGGGTTCATAGTCAACAGCCAAGACATCAAAGTAAACCCCAAGAAGGTAAAGTTCATCTTGGAAATGAAGTCACCAGCTAATACTAGGGAAGTATAGCGCCTCACCGGGAGAATTGCGGCACTCAATCAGTTTGTTTCATGCTCCAGTGACAAGTGTTAGCTGTTCTTCAAGGTACTAAAGACAGCTTTCCAATGGGATGAGAAGTGTGAGGAAGCCTTCCAAGCCCTGAAGACATACCTGGCTTCGCCTCTAGTGTTGGTCAACCCGCGTGAGGGGGAAGTCCGGACTCTATATCTTGTCGTATCTGAATTCTCGGTTAGCACAACCTTAGTAAAGGACAAGGAGAGGGTACAAAAACCCATCTATTTCTGTAGCAAAGCCCTCAGAGGAGCCGAGGAGAGATACCCAAAATGGAGAAGCTCATCTTGCCCCTCCTCATCGCTGCTAGAAGGCTAAGACTCTATTTCGAAGCACACACCATTAAAGTACTGACCGATCAACCTATGAGACAAGTGTTGTATAAACCCGAGGTGTCTGGGACACTGGTAAAGTGGGCAATGGAACTCAACAAGTTCGATATCAAGTTCAAACTAGGGATGACAATTAAAGGCCAGGTACTCGCGGACTTCCTAGTAGAGTTCACAACTCCATTCGAAGACCAACCGAAAAACCTTGATCTTGTCATTAACGTCACAACATGGAAATTGTATGTAGATGACACCTCAAACGCCCAGGGGATTAGGGCCGGCCTTATCCTATCCTCACTAGAAGGATATAGTCTTGAATGCGTACTAAGGTACAACATCTAGGCCTCTAACAATGAGGCCAAGTACAAGGCCCTTATAGTTGGCTTGAACTTAGCCTTATCAATGGATGTGCAACAAATCATTATCCATAGTGACTCTCAGTTGGTAATCATGGAGGTGGAGGAAGAGTATGTTGTTTGGGACAAAAAATGGCCTTATAAATGAGAAAGGTGCGAAGCCTCTTTAGAAGATTTGTGGTCGTTAAGCTCGTCCAAATTCCTCGAGAAGCAAATTGTCAATTCGATGCACTAGCTAAGCTAGCTACTACAACCCAACAAGATTTGCTTGGAATAACACCCGTATAGGTCCTGCTCGAGCCAAGCATCTAGCTTGACGAGGATCAGGTCATGCTAGTTGATGAGACCACGTCGTGGATGGATCCCATCATCTCCTTTCTACAAGACAAACACCTCACACTCGACCAAAATGAGGCAGCTAAGTTAAAGAGCAAAGTAGCAAGGTTCTCCATGGTGCAAGGTAAGCTTTACAAACAAGGCTTTTCTTTCCCTCTATTGAAATGTGTCACTAAGCTCAAGGTAGATTATATATTGAGAGAGATTCATGAGGGCATTTGTGGGAACTACATTGGCGCATGAACTCTTGCCAGTAAAGGACTCTGGCAGGGGTACTTCTGGCCCACAATGGCGAAAGATGCTAAAGAGATAGTGAAGAAGTGCCAAGCGTGCTAGATCCATGGGAACTTGCCACACTGCCCCCTAAGCAACTCACATTGGTTGTCGGTCCTTGACTTTTCCTACAGTAGAGGTTGGACATTCGGGGACCTCTCCTAGTTCACGTCAGAGCAATGTAAGTTCGCCATAGTTGTTGTGGACTACTTTACCAAATAGGAAGAAACGGAGGCTTTAGCAAAGATAATTGAGCAGAAAGTAAAGAATTTTGTTTGGAAATCAATAATCTTCCGTTTCGGCATCCTAAAAGCGGTGGTTTCAAACAATAAAAACACTTTGACACTCCAGGATTCATAGGTTTCTGTGTGGAATTAGGAATTAAGAATTATTTCTTTGCACCCGCACACCCGTAGTCAAATAGGCTGGCTGAAGGCACCATTTGAACTATCAAGCTGGCGCTAAAAATAAAACTAGAAGCTTCTAAGGCCCAATGGGTTGATCACTTTCCAGCGGTGTTGTGAGCTTATTGAACCACTGTGAAGACTTCCACCAATGAGACCCCTTTCAACCTTACTTATGGGACTGAGGCCATGGCCCCGGTTGAAGTTGGGCTTCATTCGGTAAGGATCGAGCTCTTTGATCCCGAGCAGAATGATTGGTCTTTGTTCGTCAACCTTGATCTCCTAGAAAGAAGAGACGAAATGCTACACCTGATCTTCTCTTATTAAAGGAACACTGCGAGGTACTTCAATCAGCGAGTGAGGAGGATAAGTTTCAAGTCGGGCAATTTGGTCCTCAAGAAACTACTTCCAGCAAGGAAAGACCTCACACATGGAAAACTCAGTCCAAATTGGGAAGGGTCATACATTGTGAAGAGGGTGATCCAACTAGAATACTATGAGTTACAAACTGAAGAGGGGAAGGACCTACAACACTCTTGGAGTATAGATCATTTGAAGTGGTATTACCCATAGGATCATAAACAACAAGATGGTGTGAAAGTAGAAAGGCAATTGTAAACATCCAGCTCTCAATCAATGAAATTTGAAATTCTAGCTAGCAAACTTGTACAATGGATGATTCAAGGGGTTTTTCAACTCCCCAAAGTTGTGAGCTCTTCAGTCGCGTGACCTCAACTAGGCTTTTCAGCCTAAGATCTTTTCAGGTCAGTTTTTTAGCCTTCAAGGAGTTTCCTAACTCCCCCAAAGCCGCGAGTTCTTCAACCACACCACCTCAACTAGGCTTTTTAGCTCGGCTATTCAGCCTTCAAGGAGTTTCTCAAATCACCCAAATCCGCGAGTGCTTCAATCTCGCAACCTAGACTACGCTTTTCAGCCTTCAAGGAGTTTCTCAACTCCCCCAAAGTTACGAGCTCTTCAGCCGCGCGACCTCGACTATGTTTTTTCAACCTAAGAGCTTTTCAGCTCAGCTTTTCAAAATTCAAGGAGTTTCTCAACTTCCTCGAATTTGCAAGCTCTTCAGTTGCATGACCCCATTTAGGCTTTTTATCCTAAGAGCTTTTCAGCTTGGTTTTTTTGCCTTCAAGGAGTTTCTCAACTCTCCCAAAGTCGTGAGTTCTCTAGTCGCGCGACCTCGACTAGGCTTCCCAACCTAAGAGTTTTTCAGCTCGGTCCTTCAGCCTTTAATGAGTTTTCAACTCTCTGAAGGTGCATGCTGTAACAGGATTTTGAGCCTAGCATCTCTCGAGATTAGGACGACAACAAAAAATAAAAAATGAAGAATTAAAGGTAAAGGCCATATTTTATTTAGTAAAGGTTAAAATTACAAGAAACTTATAAGGAAACACAGGGCTTTTGAATCTTCAACTCTAGGACCTCATCCCCCAGCCGCGCATTCTCTGCTTACAACTGAGCATTCTTAGTCTTCAACTCATCCCTTTCTTTCCTGACCTCAAAAGCTATTTATTTAGCACCGCCTTCACTAATGCCAGCTTCAGCTCACCAGCTGTGAACCTCATCTCACTAGAAGAGGAGTCTGACAGCTGTAGGGACAAAAGGTCCCATTTTTGCTTCCTTTCCATCATTGAATAGGTAGCAGTGTCCTCCTCTGAGCTAACTTGAGAAGAGTCTACGTCGACGACGAGGGGAGGATGAGCCAGAATAGTATCAAGAATAATACTCGAGTCGGGACCAATACCGAACTAAAAAAGGTTCTGAGTTGTAACAAGGGTAGAGAAAGGAACCACCTCAGCATGAAAAATTTGGCAGACTCTGACAATCTCTTCAAGGGTCAACCTTGGACCATCTGCATTGATACAAAAATCGTTATGCCTTGAAGTGGGAACACTCTTCATTTTAAAAGGGCAAAACTATTGTTTTCTTACCTCTGTCTAGGATGTGCCCCTAGGAGCGAGGAACTTGGGAACACTCAAAGAGTGTTTCAGCAGACTCCTAAGAATTCCCATAAATGAAGAAGAAACGCTATAACCACCCCTCGGGGGAGCCAGGAGCATTGATGACCATTGTGGGAACATGACACCTCTACGTAAATTGAGAACGACAGGGAGGGAAGTCAAAATCAAATTCAAAGAAGTAAAGAAACTCAGAAACAATGGGGAAATGATCATGGCCTTTCATGCGCCAGAAAATGAAGAAGCTTTCAAGGGTTCCCCACCCCTCTAGCGAAAGGTGTGAAGGGCTGCGCCCAAAAAAGGCAATAATTTGTCCTATGGTTGGATGGATGGGCAAACGAAGTTCCATCTCGAAGGCACCCTAAAAAATGCTCACCTCCCTCCACAGAAGGAGGTTGCAAGGTTCGTCGGGCGTAAGAACTCGAATGGTCAAACCTGGGGGAAAAAGTGTCACCTCCTAATCTCATCTGCTTTAGGCGCAGTAATAACAATAGGAAACGTAAACACAGCATAGTCTGGGTCATCAATCATGATTCGAGCACGTTGCCTTAAAAAATAAGTAGAGGAAGAAGCCATGAAGCCACAAAGTAAGCAACACTCAGGAAAAACCTCAAGGAGAAATAAGAATATGGAGAATGGAAAGTTTTTGAACTAAGTTAAATAAGTAGTCCGTGGAGGCTAAATGGCAAGCATTACACTTCTGCAATAAAGAGTCTTCATGGCAGGAGTTAATAAAGACGGTCCAAGATAAAGTTAGGTGAAGTTAGGTTGGCACGAATAACAACACATTTATTTGGGGCGAGAGATTAAGAAAGGACACGGATCAATAAATTTGAAAGGATTTGAGTTGCAAAAAGAATGAGATTCAAAACCAAATGATAAAGTGGGTGGAAATCCTTCCTTTTCGCATTCCTCTTCTTAGAGGACTCCTTAGTGGTGTTAATGAAGTTACTCTCTAGCCCAAGTAGCTCTACATTCGGTAAGTTGTGCAGAGGTGACGAAGGGTACAACAATGAAGGAGTGACAAGTGGGTTCGTAAGCAAGCAACACGTGAACAACTCAACACCAAGTATCCCAAGCCCCAAATGCCCAAACCTTCTTTAAATTCACAAAATTAACTCTCTATTTAAGGGCCTTTCCTTTGATAGTTTCCCTTAAAAAAATATTCAAATATCACACATTGAAAAAGAAAAAAAGAAAAAGAGGGCATTAGTGAAGATCATTTGTGTCACGGATAGTTAAACCTAGGCTCATTGCCTGCTCTGTGTTCCCAATTACCAGAAACAAGCAAGACATCGTTTTCATGGCCCTTGTTTGTGTTTGGAAGATGGGTGACCAGATAAGACCGATTTTTTTAACTCAAAAATAATAGTTTTTTTCTTGGATGTAGGAGTGATGATGTAGTAATAAAGGATATCCAAGAGACCCAGGTTGGTCCCCAGAAGGTTGTTTAAGGCGGAAACCTCCATGACTATTCTGAAGAGGTTGGGGCAACACTGAATGGGGTAAAGATTCACTGCATGAAGGACCCAAAGAAGAAAAAGGTGCAGTTGGGATGGGATGGACTCCCTAGAACCCATTAAGGGTTCATCCTCGTCTTCAGCCCTGATGATCACATCATCAAGGATGGAGTATTTGGATCTAAACTTGGGTATTGCTCTTTTTTCAAGGGAGCCATGGACAAAAAAATGAATAGAAGAAATTGGAGAAAAAAGGTGAAAGGAATACTTATAGTTTCTGAGGGTGTAGAAGCTTGAAGACGTCAAGAATGGCAGAAATGAGGAAATGTGGAAGAAGTCACTTTAAATAGAAGAAAAGAGGTGCTACAAAACCGTGCCAAGAACATTGAAAGATGGGTCATTTAATGTAGATCATCATTTTTCATTGAAAGGATACAAGTAGTGCATTTTTGTTCTATACGATACAAGGTAATTAATGAGTGAAATGATTGTAGCAAAGAATGTATCCTAGTGTGCCACATGGAAAAAATTCATTGGGGGCAAGTAACGGGGTTTAGAACCTCTGAACCATGGTGTGACAGCTGGACTAGGACATGTGCCAGAGTTATTTTCTAAAATAGTTTGACCCGCCAAGAACAAACAAGAGAAGCTTAAACAAGCCTACTGATAAGCCGAGCAAAATGAAAAGAAGCCCAACCATGAAGTAAGTCGACTGAAAGTGGTTTTCTTGATGGAAAACATTCTTGAGCAAGGAAGTGTGTTCCAAGCAGATCCTTATGAAGTATGCTCTTAAAGAGATACTACGAGACTAGAATTTGATCAAATGTTTGACTCTTATCTTCTGGAAGAATAAACCCTATCCAACAAGAACTAATAGGTAGTCCATCCCTAGAAACCAAAGATGGTTGACAAGATAGAGCCTAGATAGTGATGAAAACTAAAGACTGAGCAAAAAGGTAGCTAGGCTATCCCAAATAACCAACAACAGTGCTAATTAGCTAAAAAGGAAATTGTCTAAATCATAGGTGCACATTAGAAATATGTGAGCTAAGGAATCAACAAGTAATAAAGGAAGTCTGAAAAGATTGCTACATACATTAAGGAAGATTTTGCTAAGCAATAGGTCTACCACCTTGTATAGGCAATGAGAAAAACCGTAGAAGAATGATACATGTCCCTATAAATACCGGCTAAAGTTTAAGCCTAAGGTATCACTCATTTCCCTACAATTACCTAGCTTATTCTCATAATCCTTACTGACTTAAACATCGGAGTGCCTACAACTAATCAACTTCTGGTTCCTAACAGTTTATTCATTTTGCCAGAAGGATGTGCAATTTTGTTCATTTCTCTCAAAAAATCTTCTCAAACTCTACATTTCTACTAAATAAATGTGCAAAATTTTTCCTCGTATAGTACATTTTCTAAGCCAAGCCAAACATCTTTCCAGAAGTAGGAAATAGATATGTTGGTGACTCACGAAGTTTTTTATCCTTGTATTATGTATAAATTCAACTAGAATATTGATTTTTCATGATAGGTCTTCTGGTAAGGGATTGATACAAGGGGTTTTCTCTTGGCAATCCTATCTTGAAGGAAGTTACAACAATCTCTAGGTTACAAGTCTCAATTTCGTTCATCGTTTCCCAATAACGGTGAGCATATTCTCTCAGAGTTTCGTTGCTTTTCTTCTTCAGTGTTAGTAGGGCCTCTGCATCTTTGGGTTGTCTGTTGCTTGTGATGAACCGAGCTTTGAATTGCTAGGCGAACTGTGTCATCCATCTATCAAACTTTTTGGAAGATTGTCGAACCACTTCATGACTGACTCCTCGAGACTACTATGGAAAATGGTGCAGAGCAACGACTCGTTCCTCCGATGAATGGTCATAAGCTGTCGGTAATGTCAAATGTGGGAGGCTGGATCTATATTTTCATCATATAATTTAAAACTGGGGACTGTGAATTTGCTTGGGATCCGACCTTTCTCAATCCACTTGGTAAAGGGGGAAGACTCCGTACCATCTCTATATTCCCCCATGGCTTTACGGGCTAGGTCACTAGCCAATTTTTGCTCTGGTCTTCTTAGTCTATTGTTGAGCACCTCGGTTATAAATTACTTCCAAGAGTCTTCATCCCGACCCCGATGTCTTTTCTGCTTATATTCCTCTTCCTCGTTGTTATCCTTTTTACTACGTTTCTTCTCGGGACTCTCCCAACTTCGCTTCTCTCTCTTAGTCATTTCCTTCAACCTAGCTTTTTAATTCTTCATTTTATTTCATCATATCTCTTTCCCTAGCATACGATTTCTTAAACAATTTGTCATGCACATCGAGTTGGTCTGGCAGGGACCGAACCAGCTTTGCCAGAGAGTGGTTCTCCCCCTTGGTACGGAGGGATTCGCCCGTGTTGGCATCCTATTGACTTTGGTGCTTATATGGCTTGAAAGTTGCTGAGGACAACTAGTCATCCTCTCATGGCTTGGCTGGGCTTTTGTCCATATCCATCCTAATGTGGTTATCGTATGGAAGTGACACCCTATAGTTTGGATCAGAATCTTCCAAGGCCAAACGACCTACAGGTGAGCCGATGGCACTTTTTAGTCTTGACATTGGATTTTTATTTCACTTGATGAAAATCTTCTTACAGACGGCGCTAAAATGTAAGAGGCAAAAACATATGTACCTTTTACAAGAATAAAGGATTGATAAAGTGAATTTTGAGCTTGATCTCTTAGTCTTCCTTCCCTGCAAAATGAACAAATTGCCCAAGATCGAAGTGCTTTGATCAAAGACACTCTGATGCTTAAGTCAGTAATGAAACTAAGAAAATTACAAGAAGACAAGGAGAGTTCAGCATACCTTTCACTCTGGCTCCTCCTTTTTTATAAAACTCTATTTGGCTAGGGTTTCCACGATTTTTGATTCAAGGTGGCACATCTTCCTTCACTCAGGCGACTGTGTTCAGGAAATTACTGAGATCCCTCCAGCAATCCCTTCGATCGAGCCTATGATCATGCCCATTCGTTTGACCAGAATGCCTGAATTATAAGCATCTTCTTAGAACCAAGTCAACTATTTAAAACAGCTCAGTCAAGCTGAGGGTCGAACTCATTCTGTTCTTCCCAAGCTCTCTGAATAGCTCGGCTACGGTCTGATGACTGAGTATAATGATGTCTTTCTCACGTGACTGGTCTTGTCACCCTTACGTGATATCATTTAATGTGATTACATGTGTCATAAAGGGAGCAACCTTCTTCAGTAACAACCATAAAATGCAGGTTCATCTTCTACGTCTTGTTCACATAACCCCAAGTTTCATTTTTTCCCCTAGGTTGCATTCATAAGGTTCATCATCGTTGTGAGAGAGAACCATATAAGACGTTCAGACTTTCAACCTTCCATCAATGGCTTCCTCATCTTCCAATACTCTAACTTGGATCTTAGTACCCGTAATATAAGTGAGCAGGGAGGGACGAGGCGAGGATTTCTTGCTTAGAAGCCAAATAATACTATTTTGCGAGATTTTTTTTATTAGAATTATTCATTAAGTCATCGTTAATGTCAATGTCAAAATTTTTAGTTCAATAGAACCTATCAAACTGAACTTTCATGTGATAAATTATAATCTTATTTCTTTTTCATAAAATTAAAAATGTTAATTCAAATGAGTCTAATGAACACTTCTCTGGCTTCTAGAATATTAATTTTACTAACACTTATTTGGTTTCTAAAATATCACTGCATACATCTAGCTGTTTTTGTTTCCTAATGAAATACATAATTTTACTAAATTACCCTTACTAGAACTCTCATTTTACTTAATTACCCTTACTCAAAGTAATACAAAAATAATCTATAATTTTGTCAAATTAACATCAAATTGACATTTAATATTCAATTTTATTCAATTAATATTTAATTTTATCAAATTAACACTAAATCAATATAACTTAAATTCAAGAAATTTCAAGTGAAATTTACCCAATTAAAATGTATAAAAAATAATTTTTAAAAGTTGAGGAGGACCATCAGGGCGCACTAAGAATTATGTTCGGGAGGAGGGAAAGTATGACTAAAAAAATTCAACAACTAATATAATTTTTTTTGTTAAGTTCAACCATTTTAAAATGTGTTATGATTTAAGACTAAATTAGTAAATGAAACAATATTAATCAGTTTCCATTCAGCCTTAACAAAATATGATCAAGGAGAACATAAAATATTTTTCTTAGTACATTTTAGCTTAATTTATAATATAAAACATGACAGCTTCAACAAATTCATCGAACGGTTTTAAATTCATTCATTCAACGATCAAGAAATTAATATTTTATCTCTTAATATTTCACTCCAATTCCATCCCATCAAATTTTCTCTTTCACCCTCAGTCAATGTCAGACACCTTCTCTCTTTCTCCACCATTGCCGCCCTCCCAAGTATATTTCTCTCTCTTTACCCGCGATCTGCCATCACAATAGACCCACACGGGCACAACTCCTTTGATGTTGGGAAAAAAATTGCAAAATGTGTTGTTAACCATACGTCGACATTTTGGCAATTTTTGTACAGTAATTTTTTTTTTCCCCAAAACAACCCAATCAAGTTTTTCTCCCTATACCACCTTTGCCAAGCTCCTACTCGGTACTCCTTGCACAGACACCATACACTCAAGACCCAGAACATTGTCTCTCTCTTTCGCTCTTAATTTTGCCATTAATTTCTCTCTATATTATCCCCTCTTTGGAAAATTTAACTAGTTTTACCACCTACTAAAACCCTAAGCAAGGTGTAATTTTCATTGACTGCCAAACTACATGTGCCTGCTGTTAGATCTGATCTTTTAGTTATTTCAGTTTGTTAATAAGTCCTATTCTTTAGGAATTAGTGGTTAGTGTTTTGACAAATTCCTTAGTTTGTTACCACGTTTTAGGATGTTGTAAACGTGAGTTGTTATTTCAATTTTATCTCTTTATAAAAGGCTATATATGCCTTCAGTTTGTTATCAATAATAAGCTATTCATTTTTGGGGTGCTAAAATTTCTTCTGAGTGTTCCTAAAATTTGGTATCAGAGCACCATCACAGGGGCCTGATTGTGAGTGTGTGTGGAAAGAAACTGCAGTTTTCTTTCGGAGTAAGGGAGTCGAGCACAATGGCGGAAAGCAATAGTGGTGGTTTTGTGCAGCCGGCCATTCCCAAATTTGATGGACATTACGATCATTGGGCGATGTTGATGGAGAACTTTCTTCGTTCCAAGGAATATTGGGATCTCATAGAGAATGGGATTTCGGGGGTGATGACACAAGGGGTCGAGGACCAGGCAGAAGCACAAAGCAAAGTGATCGAGGGGCAGAAGCTGAAGGACTTAAAGGTAAAGAACTACCTTTTTCAAGCTATAGACCGGAATATCTTGGAGACTATACTTGACAAAGACACATCAAAGGGTATTTGGGACTCAATGAAACAGAAATACCAAGGCTCTACCAAGGTGAAGAGGGCACAGTTGCAGGCACTTCGGAGGGACTTTGAGACTCTCCACATGAAGGAGGGTGAGACTATTGATAATTTCTTTGCTCGTACTCTCACTATAGCCAACAAAATGAAGGCTCATGGTGAGACAATGAGCCAAACCATTATCAATGAGAAAGTTTTGAGGTCCATGACCTCAAAATTTGATTATGTGGTTTGCTCCATTGAAGAATCCAATGATTTGAACACAATGACCATTGACGAGCTGCAGAGCAGTTTGCTAGTCCATGAACACAGAATGAATGGCCATCGTGGAGAGGAGCAGGTTCTCAAGGTGACTCATGAAGACAACACTAGCAGAGGAAGAGGTCGAGGGGTGTTCAGAGGAAGAGGAAGAGGTCGTGGCAGACAACCTTTCAACAAGGCTACTATCGAGTGCTTTAAGTGTCACAAATTAGGACACTTCCAGTATGAGTGTCCTAGTTGGGAGAATGGAGCCAACTATGCTGAACTAGACGAAGGAGAAGAGCTGTTATTAATGTCCTATGTAGAGCTTAACCATGCTCAGAGAGAAGCGGTCTGGTTCCTCGATTCAGGATGTAGTAATCATATGAGTGGGAATAAAGAATGGTTTTCAGATTTGGATGTTCAATTCAGGCAAACCGTGAAACTAGGCAACAACTCAAGGATGGCAGTTATGGGGAAAGGAAACGTTCGAATGCAAGTGAATGGATTCACTCAGGTAATTTCTGAGGTTTATTACATTCCTGAGTTGAAAAATAACCTATTAAGTATGGGGCAGCTTCAAGAAAAAGGTGTGGCAATTCTGATTCAATAAGGGAAGTGCAAAATTTTTCATCCTAGTAAGGGTCTAATTATTCAGTCCCAAATGAGCGCGAACAGGATGTTTGTTGTGCTTGCAGCAATGATGCCTAAAGCTACTCCCTGTTTTCAAGCCGTGACAGAAGATGAGAGTTATTTATGGCACTGCAGATTCGGGCACTTGAGCTTCAAAGGGTTGAGAACTCTTCAATACAAAAAGATGGTCAGTGGTCTGCCTTCACTTAAAACACCTGCAAAGTTATGCACAACGTGTTTGGTTGGAAAGCAGCACAGGGAATCCATTCCAAAAAAAAGTCTTTGGAGGGCATCACAGAAGCTGGAGCTGGTGCATGCCGATATTTGTGGTCCTATAAATCCTGCATCAAACAGCAACAAGAGGTATCTCTTGAGTCTTATCGATGATTTTAGTCGTAAGACTTGGATTTATTTCTTGCATGAAAAATCAGAGGCTTTTACCATGTTTAGAAGTTATAAGGCTTATGTTGAAAAGGAAGCAGGTGCCTACCTTAAATGTTTGAGGACTGATAGAGGTGGTGAGTTTACCTCAGATGAGTTTGGAGAGTTTTGCAAGACAAATGGCATAACCAGGCAATTAACCGCAGCCTATACTCCTCAACAAAACGGAGTTGCTGAGAGGAAGAATAGGACTGTGATGAATTTGGTGCGTTGTATGCTCACTGAGAAGCAGGTTCCAAAGGCTTTCTGGCCAAAAGCTGTGAGATGGTGTGTGCATGTCCTCAACAGGTGCCCTACTTTAGCCGTGCAAAATAGAACTCCAGAGGAAGCATGGAGTGGTATAAAGCCTACAGTAGAATATTTCAGGATTTTTGGGTGCTTGGCTCATATGCACGTACCAGACCAGAAAAGAATCAAGTTAGATGACAAAAGTTTTCAATGTGTTTTATTGGGAGTAAGCGATGAGTCGAAAGCTTATAGATTGTTTGATCCGGTTTCTAAGAAAATAATTGTTAGTAGGGATGTTGTTTTTGAGGAGAATGAGGGATGGAATTGGAACATGAGCAGGGAAGAAATGGCTTCGGATGTGTTAGAGTGGGGTGATAGTGAAGAAGAATGAGATGCAACCGAGAATGAAAGGGAATTTGGGACAGAGGCTAACAAAAATGAAGAAGCTGGTTCAAATGGCACACATGGAGCTGGTTCAAGTGGCACTACTAGCTCACCTTCCAGTAAGTCACGTGATGAGAACTCCTCGGGTCCAGTTCAAAATGAAGAAGCTGGTTTAAATGGCACAAATGGAGCTGGTTCAAGTGGCACTAGCTCACCTTCCAGTGAGTCACATGATGAGAACTCCTCGGGTCCAGTTCAAGGGAGGGCAAGACGAGTTCCATGTTGGATGCAAGATTATGAAATCGGAGAAGGTTTGTCTGAAGAAGAAGATTTGAGTGCCATGGCGGTTCTCACAGAAGCTGATCCCATTACTTTCGAGGAAGCTGTGAAGAGCAAGAAATGGAGAG
>CM042185.1:12694956-12742244 GCA_023539305.1 Ilex asprella | reverse complement strand
TTATAAATTCTAGAATTACTTTTGAAAAGTCATCTCAAACACACTTTAGGGGGCCTATTTTCTCTATTAAATTTGAAGAGTTAATATTAACCGTCGAATTAACTTTAAAGTAAATTTAAAATGATCTCAACTGCGAAAAGTAAAAATTATTTTGTTATCTTTTGAGATTTGAATTTTCTTGTACTTTATTATATAGATATATAAACATAGAGAGAGAGAGAGTTAATGCCTGAGCTTCAATCGAAGATTTGAGAGAGCTTTGCGGTGCTAACTTGTTGAGATTTGAGATTTGCTCATCGACTGTACAGAGATGGAGAGATGTAGGGTTATCATTGACTCAACTGTGTGAGAGAGAGAGAGTCATAGAGAAAATCCTCGTTGTTCGAGAGAGAGAGAGAGAGAGAGAGGAAAATAAATGTGGCCATGTGGGGGTGGGCTGGACAGCGGGCTTTAGATAGAGACGGTTTTTAGAGACAAACAAAGATAATGTTTTTAGATTTAAATATTATATAATTTATATAAAATTATTATTTAATAAAAATTGGAGTCGGGGAGTTTTTTTTGAATCGGATCTATGGGTTTTATTTGACTCCAACTTTGATAAACTCTTCGGCGGAGGTGGAGGTGGAGGTGGAGGCTGAATTTCGGATTCTCGCACACTGTTACTCCCCACCCATCATCATCATCATCAATAACACCCCTCTTTACCAAACCCGCTTCAAACCAAGGGCAAATAAAACTAAAAGGAACAATTACAAATGGACTTACAGAGGCTTGCACAACCGAGGAAGAATGGTGAAGGCGAGAATTAGTCACACATGCAGAACGAGTGACGCTGGCAATGGCAGAAGTGATTAAGGGTTGACTGCTTCTCTGATTTTGATCTCGATTCATATGCTATTTTTATTCTGTTCTATTTGGTTTGCAATATGGTGCAGTTCCATTTCAATTAGATTTCGCTTGATTTGTTTTCAGATGGAATTTGATCTGCAGTGGATTGAATTCGATTTCCAGTGGGTTGATTTTATTTTGGTTCAATTCTCTTTCTAGCTGTTTCATTTTTCAAGTTTTGATTTTAGATGTTTGAAAATTTTCGTGATATATGGAGAGCGGGGATTTGCTGGCAGAATTAAAAACTGATATTGCAAAAAATTCTTGGTTAGCTTTCAGTTAGCTGCATTTGGTTCCTACCTATTTTTTAAAACATAATATATATTGGTCAGAAATTCTGAAAGTTTGATGAATGCACGTGAGGATGAGATCTGCACAGGAGCATTTTTTGATAAGCGCGGGATGATTATTTTTTGTTTTGCCGGATTTTGAGAAGCTGAGGCGGGAGCTGCCTGCTGCCAGAGAAGAAGAGGGGTTATCAGTTTTCTCCTTAACGTAATTAATTAAGCTTTTTAGTCCACAAACTACATGAAGTTTATGTGGCTTTTTTTGAAGGCGAGGGAGGTGATCTGCAAAAGAATCTAACCACAAGGTGTTGTAGTCCATAATCATGTCGATTTGAGCACCGTACTATGTCCAAATCTATTAGTATGGGACCAGTGCTTGGACAAAACTGGCTATTTTCAGGAGAAAAGGGTCCCGTAGTCCCAGTTGGCTTGCTTGAAGCTTCAACATGACTTTATTTCCCTTGCGGAAGACTATGCACTATACATGGAAAATTGTATTCTAGAGATTTGTTTACCAAAGTCTTCTACCAGATTTGGTATATAGGAATTTTTTGTTTTGTTGTGGCAAACCCTTTAATTCTTGGTTGTTATGGTTGTGTACAGTGAGCCAAAAGTCGCATTCAAAATTCTGGAAACTTGCAGGAAAATTAGGTATGTAACAGGTTAATGGCTACTTCATGTGCATATCCGCATTAAATATTGTTTGATATCTTACCTTAAGTTCATTTGATTGCAGTGTCACAAATCAAGCACATCCAAGAGATAAAAGTGAGACAATATCCAGCAGTTCGACTTGTGAGACTCCTTTGCATGGAAATTGTGAAGTTGGATTACTCAAAAGCTGCATCAATATTTAGAGATGCACTGGAAGTTGCAGCAATTACTGGGGTTCGTGAAGTTGTTGAAGAGATTTTATGTTCGTGTCCTGGTGCAATTTATCTTAAATATGATCTTGACCGGTCGATTTTCCATCTTGCAATTGCGAATCGTCGTGAAAATATTTTCAATCTGATTTATCAATTCAATGAATTTAGCAACCTATTGATCTCCAGAGTAGATAAGTCAAAGAATAATTGTCTACATTTGGCTGGACTTTTGGAAAGTCAACAGAAACTGAATCTCAGAGATCATGCCGCAGGTGCAGCTTTTCAGATGCAGCTTGAATTACAGTGGTTTAAGGTAACAATAAATCTCTTTTATGCTAGGAAAATAATATAATTCATGTCATTTCCATTGTGCTTAAGCAAGCATTGCCCTACTTGGCATAGCTTGGTTAAGAACGCCAGGTAGATGTGATTATTGAACAATACACCTTAGTGGTTGGTGTCTGGCCTCCTTTGCTGATATGCTAAGACTCATAGGTTACTGGATAATAAGAACAGAGGAAAAGTTAGAGAGAAGCTTTATCCTCTCATAACACTAAGAGCAGGATTTGAATATTTGATCTAATCCACGCTCAATACTAAGAATAGGTACTAGGATTCTCAGGTAAAGTAATCTGGAATCTGAACATCATTACCAAAGTAGATAAGAGCTTACAGGCTTCATTCAACATGTCCTAACTATGTATCTTCAAGGTTTCAGATCTTCGTTTTCCTGAAACTCGCATAGTAGATTCATATTAACAAACCCATCATACAAATTTAGGTAGTATCTTAAATCACTTATATCTCATGCTTCTGTTCCTCTTAGCATAAATTTCGAATGTCACCTAGTTCATATCTCCATAGCAACGAAAACAAACATATTATATTGATGTAGGCAAGGTAAATAAACTTAAACTTGACAAAACAATACCATCTAGTGCATTTAACACTTGCCTATGACTTCAGACCAATTGATTCACATATTTTCACATTATAGTGATAAGCATAGTTGAAAATCCCTTTGAGGATTTTCAAAACTTAGTTAACATCATTCGAGGTGGGTTTAAACAAGTATGACACCACTCTTTGTGAACAGGGTTTTATTAAATGAAAGCATATTATGAACTTAATCCATATACTTTTAATAGCCTAAGATACTACACATAATTCTAAAAATAACCTTCCTCTTATTGACTTTGCATGAACACAAAGAGTCCACACACACACACACACACACACACGCTCACATACACTTTTTGCATGAAAACTACAAACGTACCGAGTTTATTACAATCACAATGCACATGCTGCAAGCAGTTAGATTAATTGACTTCTTCTACCTTCAGAAACATGTATATGGTTGAAGTAATTAGTAATGTTTCTCTATATACCGTGTGTCTCAGTTGGACTAAGTTGTTATAATACTGAATTTCAATGACAAATCCTTATATATGAGTTCATTATCTGATCGCAACAATTCCCCTTCCAATCTCACAACAAGCACTACTTTTTGTGCCATCACAAATCAACGGTCAATCCAACCACTCCAAACCTTCTCACCTATGACTCCACCAACAAAAAAACCATCACAACCCACCTTTTTTGTGGATGTTCATAAAAAACTTAACCATAAAAAATAACAAATTAAATCATAAACAATCACATGTATGACGTTGACTTTTTTTTCGGAGGCAAATGTCAAATTTTAAGATTCAAATCTTATCAAAACCTTCACATTTCTGTCTTTCAATCAATACATCACTCTAGTGAGACCAATCTGAGCCCATTAGCATAGCCAGCAAATTAATAAAAGTTGAGAACGAGGCCAGAACCACTAGACCACAAGTACGAATGCATTTATTCCAGACTCTCCCCCTCCTCCCTCTAGCTAACTACCTTTCTATAGTCATCTACTTTTGTGGAATCCCGGCTACATCCACCAATTCGGTTTGAGAGTTTCCAAGAGACCGAGACCCAATTTTGTATTACAAATAACTTTGTACATTTTGGGCCTTCCATTTCAATACCAAATCAAAGCCAGTGAGCTCAAACATTGCAATTCAAAGAAAAAAACACCACCATTATTTTGTTGTGTTGTTGTATATCCTTGTGTATGCGGAGGGGGGGGGGGTGAGAGAGAGAGAGGAAGAAGGTGTTTGGATATGGCTTATTTTATTTCAATTATAAGTTTTGGATTTGGAGTTAATGTATTTTAAATGAAGAAACTGACATTTTTTTGATGAATTTTGATGATGCAAGCCATTTCTGCTAACATTACTAATGTTTGTTCCATGGAGAGGGTTTTCTTGTAAAATGTTTGGAGTATCAACATGATAAATCTAAATTTATAAGGAAGTGTCATTGCAATTTATTTTGTTAAATTCTATAAGACGTTTTATTTGCGTATCATTTAACTATTAATTAATGGAATGATGATAGCTACAGAAGAAATGTTGCCTTGGATATTTATAAAGAATTACTCAATGCATTGCAAATTTGCTTTCTAATCAAGAATCACCAATTCTGTAGGAAGTAAAATTTTTTACTCTGGTTCCAAATCGAGAACAGAAAAATAACGAGAAGAAGACACCAAGGATGTTATTTACAGAGACGCACCAGGAGTTAGTTAAAGAAGGAGAGCAATGGATGAAAGACACATCCAATTCATGCACAATTGTAGCGGCATTAATTGTTACAGTTGTGTTCGCGGCTGCCATTACTGTACCAGGTGGAAACAATAGTGCTGGCCTTCCAATTTTCTCCCAACAAAAAGCCTTCACAGTGTTTGCCATATCGGATGCGCTTGCTCTTTTCTCATCAAGTTCCTCTGTGTTAATGTTCTTATCCATCCTCACTTCACGTTATGCAGAAGATGACTTTCTCTATGCGCTACCCAAGAGACTGATTATAGGTCTTGTGACCCTATTTCTTGCCATAATATTTATGATGGTAGCCTTTGGAGCAACACTTTATATTGTTTTTGGAGATAAAAAAGCATGGATTCTTGATCTCGTGGCTGTGTTGGCAAGTCTGCCTGTGCTCTTGTTTGCATCCTTGCAATTTCCCCTCCTTGTAAAGATGATAAAGTCCACCTATTGCCCTGGCATTTTTGGTAAGAAAAGTGATCGTATCATTTTCTAGGCTATGCACTTTCATTGGTGCAAAATTAAGTACCTCAAATATGTATCGTTCATTATCCATGAGTGATGAACGATTTAGCTTTTTTGTTTTTGAGAGTAAAACTGTGTAGCACTTATATAATGCTAAGAGGTTTGAAAATGCATGGTCAGCTAATTTTGTTGTTGTAACTGTTCAAGTGGAAATTAGTTGGTATTCTTATGTTTTAAGTGCTCGTTTATTATTATTCTGTTACAGTGGGTGGCTTTAAAGTTTGTAACTGCTCGTTTGCTATGCATACTTTTGTTGTTGTAAACTTTAATGGGCAAGACTGGGAAGCAAATGCACCAGTTATGTATTTCTGGGTGTACTGTTCATGTTGCAAACAAAAGAAGATGAAAATTGAACGACAGTTGGATCACTTTTTACTCTGCTTAAAGGCTAAATGAAATTCATATTGTGCGTTTTTATGCATATCAAGTATTCTTGGTAACAAGAACCTGTCTATGAAGTGTATTTTTTTTTTTGGTCACAGTGCATAAAGGAAAGGAGGCTGGTGGACTCGAACTTTGTATTTGTGAGCAAGGTGGAAAAGGCACCTATCACTGGACCAGACTTTTTTAGCTTGTTCGTCATGTTTAAAAACACCAAAGATAACGTACATGAATTGAAAATTTTAGATTCTCTTGCAGGGGTAGAATTGGCCAAAAAATCATATTTGAGTAACATAAAGAGATACGCTGATGAATTGAAAGTTACATGTAAGTGTGGAGACGCAAGCTACTAATTCCTGTACCTCTCGTATGCTATGCGAGCATTCCACCATCTGAACTGCATCCCCACAATATATTATTTTTGATAAACAATTGATTCTTACCAATCCTCACACATAAATGCACAAATGATTTGAAATCAAAATTTAATAAAAAGTTTGGTTGGCACATTTTTTTGGCCGCTTTTAGTTACATCTTGACAAAAATAGACCCGTTTTTAAGTGATCAGGGTCAAGTCAATAATAATTATGACATTTTCCTACGATTTGAGTCTCCTTCTGATCCCGTATATCAGCGGGATTTGATCGTGGTCAATAATATGCTCAAAAAGACCATTTGTTGATAGTACTTTTGGTAAGGAAAGTGATGGGTATCTCGCACAGACAAATAATGGTAAAACTTTAAGCTCACCAAATCTGACAAACAATGTTTTGAGGAGTATATTTTTGGAGTAATACTATGTGCACTAATTGATTGTCAGTCATTGGGTGACGGTCGATCTCACAAATCTTAACCACTAATAATCCTTTGATGTAAAAATTTGGCGCATGTACCATTTTTAATATTTCTGTCTGTAACACTTGTATAGTGCCAATGGCTGTTAGAATTGCGTGGTCAACAACTTCGATTTAATTGTTTTATATACTCTTCACTACTGTTGTTTTTGTTGTTTTCAACTACTGGGCAAGACTAGAAGCAAATGCATGAGTACTGTACTTCAACTAATGATTTTCATGCGAAAAGCAAATGACCATTGATAATTGAGTTACCTTCCGAAAGAAAATTAATAAATGAGCCCTTCCAAAAAGACTTTCTACTTCGGGAACAATTCTGATAACCAGATTCGACAACAAATTGGATCAAATTTTGTTGTCCTTCAAGACAAGATGAGATTTATATCGTTCAGATGATACCCCTATATTTGTGAACGCCGTTGAGCAATATGTCTTAAGGCTAAATATAATGTGCATGAAGTAGACATTAATTTTTATGACATTAGATAATTTATTGGGAAAAAAAATCAATGATTATAGAATTTCAAAATGGAAAAAAAAAAGGAAATAACAAAATTTTCGGAATTCATAATGACCTTATGCCTTTTTGGGAGATTGAGAATTACTCCAATCAAAATCATTGGGGTTCTCTTTGGAACAAAAATATAAAATCTCAGGCATATTCAGTGTATTGACCCATATCATCCCCAGATTTGCTAATGAATTGCCACATGGCAGAATCTGAAGAAAGGTTAAAGACGATCAATTGCAGACACATTTGAAAAGAATGAAGTAACTAATTGAGATTTACCATTATGTAACCATTCAGGGATGCAAAACTCTCGAAGAAGATGGTTATAAAAAAGACATTCAGTGAAGGAAAGAGGACATGTTCAAACCCCCAAAAGACCTATGATTAAGGCATCATTAAGAGTAATTTTTATACTAGTTTAGGAGTAGTTAATACTGTAATCAAATATGTTTTATTCAATCTCTTCTAACCAAAGTCCTTTTGATTGGATTAATAAAAAAAATCTTTTTTATTAGTTCTCTGTTTTAATTTTGCCTTTTCACAGTAATAATCTCTATTGTTTTCATCCAAGAAACTCCTAAAATAAGGTATTTGAACTCATTCCAAACAATAGCCTGAAAATTGTCTGTCGATTGGGAGACTTCTATTGATCCTAGTAGATTTTGGAACAATAATCTTTTGGCATGCCCGGTGAGATAACATTACTAACTTGGATAACAAAACAAATGGTGCAAATAAGTAAGTAAGACGAAATCGTATTTAACATGGAATGAAATAAACTTGTGCAAATGATGCCAAACAGGCCATGAAACAAGTTCAAGTGCCAGCCAAATGGAATCTGCAAATTCAAAAAATTGACAGTCCAATGGTTAGGATAGTACGTAGATGTAAGAATTTGTGCAAAACCTGAAACAGGTATTGCATAATCCTAATTCTGACATAAGACAAGACTTAGTTAATGACATGCATAAGTTAATGAGTGTCCAGACACCAATGTCTAGGTCAATTGATCAAAAATCAACCACCATCATTAGAAATTAAATGATGGAAGAAGAAAACACCAACCCTATGGTGTTTCCCATGGAAAGCCAAAGGCTACCACCGATGGTACCCAACGTAAGACCAAGACCACCACATCAAAACCACTTCAACGTGGTGTTCAATGGGGAACCTGTCGAGATGTCCCTAATTTCTACACAGGTAGGAACCCTAGAGGTAGAAATTGCCCAGGTGTGGCCCCTGAATTCCCCAGAAGGAGTCGTGAAAGGTATGCCACGCATCCAATAGAAACATTGGAAGAATTTAACCCAAGGCTAAAGGGTAACTTCCTGACCAGTTTGAAAATTTTGAAGGCCACCACAATATGACCTTTAACAAATTCCAGTTGGTTGAAATGATACAATATTTGAATGGTCTTGGACTTAAAAAAATATAAAAGGCTTGTGTTTAGGAAGTTATATCCACCATGGTTTAACTTTGAGGAATTCTCAAGGGGTTATAAAATTCCTGAATTTTACTTTTTCTCTAGTGAAGAAAATTAATCAACCATAGAACACATGGGCAGATTCACTTTTCAGTGTGGGGAAGTTGGAAATAATGAGAATTTAAAATGAAATTGTTCCCACAATCTTTGACTAATACAACTTTTGCTTGGTTCATAAATTTGGCTGCTAATTCAATTTAGTCTTGGCAAGAAAAGGAAGAGCATTTTCATGTTCAATTCTTTAGGAAAGAACCAAAGGTCTTAATGGAAAATCTGTCGAGATTAAGTCAGAAATCAAATGTATCTATGGACTAGTATGTTGACAGATTCAAAAAATATAGAAATAAATGTTTTGTTACCTACTTGAAATTGAATTAGTTAAATTAGTCTAGAATGGTTTAGACTTTGAGTTAAGAAAGAATTCGAAGGGATGGAGTTCAAAGATCTCTTTGAACTTTTAGCCAAGGCTACTAGATATGAGATGTTGATCAGTGAAGAACAACAAAGGAAAAATAGTTCACTTGGAACTTATTTCCAAGATTTCGATTGGGAAGTTGAAATCGATGTGGCATAGATCATAGGAAAGTCACCAAATGTGTGTGATGCCTTGAAAAAGATTGAGGATCTTGTGAACATGTCATCGTAGCCATACTTCAAAAAGGATGCATCCCAAACCTATTAACAATATTCATTTGATCTATTGATTGTTGATGCTCTATTTGATGAGTTAATCAGCCTGAAGTTTATTGTCTTGTCTCAAGGACATAATATTCCACTAGAAAAAGAAAGAAAAGGAAAAATTACTATAAATGACATAATTCTTTTAGGCATTCAACCAAGAATTGTATTACTTTTAGAAATTGTGTGCATGATTTAATTCAAAAAATAATGCTTAAATATGCTTCAAAATAAGAAGATCATCAAGCATTTTTGGCGCCGTTGTTGGGAAATGTTAAGCGTCGAGTTCAAAAGGTGATTTTGGGTGGCATAAGTAAGTCTCGTGATTTCATCATGAGCCAAGGTATATCGTCTCATTTGTAAATAGTTTGTTTTAGTTTGTGTTTGTTATTTTGTTTCCTAATTTTTATGAAAATGTATCAAATACCTCATATTTTAAAAATGTGTGTGAGATTTGTGATGAGCATGGGCATATCACTAGTGATTGCCCAATAAATTATTCGGTTCAAGACTTTGCATGCGAAAGTTCAAATTCAATTTTGGCCTCTGAAATTTTTTACTCCAACCATTATGTTACACCGAGTTATTCGAGTTATGGTTGGGAGAATGAACCTTATAATTTTTCATGCGATCTTACACCACCAAATAAATTTTACTATTATCCAACATACGAAGACTCAACCGAAGAAGAATTAGAAAATACTCTTTGCGAGTTTATACAATGCCAAATAGAATTTAATGAACACCAAATGGAATTCAATGCCTAAATAACCCAACAACTTGATACATTGACTAATGCTATAATTGTTATGCATGACAAACAACATCTTGAGCATAGTCAATGTATTGAGGATGATCATCCAAATGGAATACAAATTGAAGTTGAATCTCCTACCACTCTTGATTGTGAAAATTTTAATGAAGTTATTATCTCACATGAGGCTAATGAGCCCAATTTCATTTTTCCATCGAAGAGTGGTGTTGAGATTCACATTTCTCAACTTGGGGAGGGCATTGCAAGAGAGTTAAGTGTAGAAACTTTTAAAGAAAAATTGTATACTCCATTATTGGAATTGCATAAACGTGCATACGGCTTTGTTTGGTTGAGAATTTTTAATGATTATCTTTGGTATTGTTGGATAGAAAGGCCATTTATACAACAAAAAATTTTAAAATAAAAAAAATCAATGGGCGCAAGCTCATATCCAAATTGAAGCCGGATTGACAAGATTTTTTTTTTTTTTGTTTTATTTTCATGTACATAGTAGTTAGATTTCTTTTATTGTTATATTTTTTATTTTTCATGATGTTGTAATGTAGATTTTAGCATGAAGTTTGTTTACCTCTCCCTAATTTGGACTCAATTCATTTTGAGCATCATCGTAACAAATCTTATTCAATATCATATGCAAGTTTAAGTTTGGGGGTGTAAATAAGCTTTTGTGTGTTTCATTTTCTCTTTTATGTTTATATCAAAAGAAAGAAAAAAAAGAGCGTATCTTATTTCCCATGTTACTTTCATTTTTCTTATTGCATGATTCTTTGTGCATTGAGGACAATGCATGGTTCCATTTGGGGGGTGAGGTGCACCATTTACATGTTCCACCACTTTTTGTATAGAACAAGTTGAAAATGTGAAAATTTTAAAAATTTTTGGACTTTTTTTGTGAAAATATCCAATATTGAACTATATTCTCCTATCCTACTTGTTATGGGATTTGTGATTGCTTGATCTTCATTTTGAACTTTGAATACATGAGCACATTATAGAAGTTTATCTTATGCTAGAGTATCACGTATTTGTTTGCTTTTGAACTCAATCAAAAGTGCACCATGAACTTGTAATTTTGGTAATTTACGGATTGAGTTCACATTTAATGCTTGACATGAATAGTTGAGATGAGTAAGAACCCATGTGAGCTTTTAATGCCAATCGTTGTTTGGAGGGAACTTACATTTACTCAAGGAACAATTTTTCAAATTATAAATATGTTCAATAATCTCATTGTGCTTGTTTTGGTTAGGTGCATTTGGGTAGTTGATTGACTTTGTCTTGAAATGCAATGTGCTCTCCCATGCCTATCTTGAAATGACCTTAGGCCATCTTTGATTTTCTTTGAGACGTAGCCTTTTTCTTGTGAAAAGTTTATTCCTAGCATCGTGATTGAGCCTTAATCGTAAATTCGTTTTCATGCCACACAGTTGACCAAGCTAGTGCAAAATGATAAAATCTACCTCACCTTGATTGTTCCTAGTGCTGAATATGAGTGATCATAAAAGAGAAGGAGGTATGGTGTAGAAGCTCAAACAAAAGGGATGAATGAAGTTGAAACTCAAAGAGTTGAATGGAAAAAAGAATAAAAACCCAAGAAAAGGAGAGAAAGGGTGAAAGATGAAAGAACGATCACAGAAAAAAAAAGGAAAATGTTAAGGAAAAGAAGAAAAAGAAACAAAGAGTGAAGTGATGGTGTTAGCCTAGAAATCCCTAAAAAGGGAGATCTTTTTGAAATAAAGGTTATCCACTCAGAACAACCATCTTTGTTATCCTATATCTTTCATTTCATTTGCCTCAATATCACCCCAAGGCCCCATTATAACCCTTGAAAGTCCTAAATGATCTAGAGAAAGCATGGAGGATGCATATTTTTAAAAGAAAAAGAGAAGTTGATTTTTCTATCTAATCCCTAGCATTCATTTCATGAGATTATGCTAATGTTGTTTCATTTCTATGCATACTTCATTTTTGTATTATATGTGAAAATACTTTGTTTTGTACACAAGATTTCATCTCACATAGACACATGAAGAGCATGCCATGACAATCTTTGAGTTATTCATTATTGAGAGAAACCCTTGACGAGGTTTGCATCAAAGCTTAATTTGGATAGCCAAGTGAATGTGAATTCCGTTGTGTAAATGTTTAAGTTACATGTCCATTTCACACACACACACACAAGTTTTGAAAGGAAATGTGTAAGTGGATACTCTAGAATAGCATTTAAGGTTATGATGTGTCTTATGTGTGATTAGTTCGGATGCATTTGACAAAGTTATTTTTGACATCCAATGCTATTTAGCATTTGGGCATATGTTTTAAATAAAGAATTTTGTAGGTACCTTCATTGGAAACTTTCACGAGACAAAACTCGCCCACTACAGATCACCTAGGGGTTCAAAGGCTTGTTGCATGTGTTAAATGCAAATGCGGAATTAGTATAGGTTTATCTTTGTTTTCTTAATTTTTACATTTTTGTTGCTAGAAACTAGCAAAGCTTAAGTTGGGGGTGCGATGAGCGCAAAATATTGCATATTTAATGGTCTCATTACATGCATTTTAACTCAACTTTTGCAGTTAAGTACTTAGAGTTAGCCGAAATTATGAATAATGTTGAATTTTCAATGTTGCAGGTAATTATAGTGTAAATCATGTATTTTGAAACCTTGCAACTAGGTATGGATGTGTGGTGAAGGCATGTACACATTATATGAGAATTTGGAGGTTTAAAAGTGAAAGAAATCAAGAAGGTATTGGTGCTTGGGAACAAAGGCACCAACACCAGCACCATTTGGTTGCAGTACCTCGATTTTCCTCCATTTTTACCATGATTTGCTTTGAATATGAAAAAGTGAAAAACATGAAAGTTGTAGATCTGGATGTCTTTTATGTTTTGTCAAAATTTCATCTCAATCGGAAAGTTGAATCAAAAGTTATGACAATTCTATGAAAACTGGTCTAGAGAAGACAAAGTATACCGGTACGCCATACCGGTACGCCGAACTTCAGTAGCTAAAACGTACCAGTACGCCATACCGGTATGTTGTCCAAAAGTGCCAGAACTCCTGCAAATCATGCGCCATTTGCTTGGGGGTCCCACCATTGATTCTCCCACTTACCCTCTGACTTTCTTTACACATCTACATGCTTCCTACACACTTGTTGAAGACTTTGAAGACAAAGACATTAATGAGGATGAGAGAGAAGGAGGCTACCTGGGGAGTTTCTGGGTAGGCTGCTTCTAGTTTGCCCAAGCCATTATCTCACCTCTCATTGATGGGAGGCCTTCACACTCATGCTAGAGGACCCTATGGACGAAATTGCAAGGCTCACATTCCATATATTTAGCATTCCACAAGCATTTCAAGTGTGGCTACCTAAGCTTAGATACGTTCCAAGGAGGAAGATGATGAATAGTAGAAAGAGAATTTATGTTTTTGCATTTTCTTCCATCCTTTCACTTATAGTTTATTGTAAGACTCTTGTAAGCTTCATTTATTTTTTTAAATGTCATGTATTTTAAGTTCATTTCAAGTTTAGTTCTACATTTTACATTTCACCATTATGTTAAGTTTTCTTCATTTCTAGTTTTAAATTGGGTATTGAATATTTTTCTTCTTAGTTTAAGTTTTCTTGAATTAAGTTAAGTTCCATGTTTTATTTCTTCATTATGTCTCTTTACATTATGCATGTCTTTCATTTTATCTTGAGTAGCTAGATTTTTAGTTGGCTAATTCAAGGGAGACCTCCTCTTGGCTTTTCCATTTCAACTCATTTTCTTTGAATCTATTACTAAAATACAACCCATTTCAAACTTATTTACCAATGTACAGCCATTTTAAACTTATTTACCAAAGTACCGTTGTTTTAAAAGCGGATTTGACAAATCCGACTTCATGGGGAAAGCGGATTTGACAAATCCGACTTCATGTGGAAAGCAGATTTGGCAAATCCGACTTCATTTGAAAAGCGGATTTGGTATATCCGACTTTATAGCAATAAGAGAACCCAATTCTGATGGTATTTTCCTAGGAAAAAATTTTCCTTACTCTTAAAGAAGGAAAGTTCATATTTTTTTTAATCTTTTTATTTATTTATTCATCTCTACTGTAAGATAGGAAAGAAGTTGATTTTTTATTTCTTAAATATTTTTCTCCAAAAAATATTACATCACTCAATTATATTATATGTTCAATTATTTAATATTTAATTAATTTATAAGTTAACATAATCTTTATTTCATACATTGTCCATATATATATATATTAGTGTATACGTATTAAAAAAAATATCGAGTTATACATTTTGAAAAAAAATTGATGCTATTTTTTAAAAAATAATCTATACTACTTTAAAAAGTGAGCATATGTGAAAAAAAAAATTTTTCACCTTTGCCCCCTAACATCACAACTATCTCATCCATATCCACACTAAACATAATCACCACCACTAATTACTTTCCAGCCGTTGCCCTCTTTCTCTCTCCCTATTTCCTCTCTCAAACAAACAGTCACGCCGATCTCTTCACATTCCCCTCCTCCTCTCTCTCAAACCCAGTACCAGACCTGAACTAAAGCCATGGCCACGAACCAGTTTGTGAAGGCACGTCAAATCTTCAATAGTAGAGACAATCTAACAGTCGAGGTTTGATCTCATATTTTGATCTTTCTTTCAATTTCTTACCATAGATCAAGGTCTTATTTCGTTTATGAAATCACTCAATATAGGAGTGATTGGGAGTGTTTTTTCAAGATGTTTACACCGTAGAGAAATTCAAGGTCGGTGATATCGGTAACGCCACGAAGGGAGGCGACGAAAAGCGGCACTACCACAAACTCCAGAAATTTGGGGAAGGGGAAGGCGGTGGTGTTTTCTGATGGTTTGCTGCCACCGTTACCTCCACCACCACCGTCGGTGGGTTCGTTGAATGAGAGTGTTGCAAAGTTAGTTTTGGAGAACTTGGAGGATTGGAGATGGTTTAGAGATGTTGGATTGTTGGACGAGGTGACTATGGAAAGGAGGCATCAGCAAGCATTAATAGAGAAGGTTTCAAAGCTCGAAAGAGAGGTTAGAGGAAAATTTTGGGTTAATGTTCATTCCCTCTAGGATTTTTTGAAAAGTTTGTATTGGACACTGTTGCTAAAATCACCCATGAAAAGATGAAGAAGAATGAAACCAATGAGGCAAAGTAAGGGAATATATATAATTTTGTTTGGGAATTCCAGAAGTATTGCATAACTTGTGTACACATGTACAACAATTAGAAGTGAATGTCTTTTAGCTGTCACATTATCACATTTTGTCTGTCTTGCATCAAATGCATCTAAGTTATACGTCCATTATTTTTTTTTTTTGGCTGTGGTACTAGATCATTCCAGTTTCAAGATGTATTTTCCCTGGAAAATGAAGGCTCTGATGATATGACTACCTTAATAGACAAAAAGTTGACTTAAAACTTACGAAAGGATACTCTGTGTCACACCTGGGGCACAAGCGTTGAAACATCTGTTCTTTCCTCTACATTTAGCACATGCTGACTTGATTCACTTAATGGCAAGATAACGTGTTAGTGATGTCAAACAGGAAAGCAAAGTATCCAATACTTCAAGTAGATTTAAGGTCAATCTCATTTTGTATTTCAACCTGAGTTCTACAAATAAGTAATACTACTCACAAGGCTATCATTGATGATAAGCTGGTAATACAAGGACCCTAAATCTTTTGTTGTTTTTCTGATGTGTGGAATTATCATTTGAAATTTTGTATGCTAATTTCAGGCTTGGTGGTTGTTATAGTTTCTGCTGCCATTGGTGGAATCATCGTTTCCTGTCTGGGACAACATGTTTGTATCTATAACTGGTGGCTGCATTGTTTTGGCATCTTCTCTATTGGATAGTTGTTTTAAGCTTTATCTTTTCATATATTCAGTGAGTGTCTGTCTACAAATTTGTATAAATTACACCTTCCATGGCTCAATATGGTAGGTTATTGTTGGGTATCTTCTTGCGGGTTCGATTATTGGACCTGGAGGTTTGAACTTCATCAATGAAATGGTACAGGTATATTTTCATGAATAATAGCTTTTCGAGGAATTTATTATGTTTTACTTTCTCATGTGTAATTTGCTTGCCCTGTTTTGGTTTAAAAGTTGCATCCTCACAGATGACAATTAATAAGGTATGATTGTTTAGAGGCCATTTAGAGACAATTCTGCTGATCATGTTCCCTCTGTTTAGATGTTGAGAAGTTTTAGGAAGAAAGAAAAAGCAGGATGATAACTTGAATCTTTGTATTTTACTTTTGGAGAAGAATGAAGAATCCAATTCAATTGAACGATGTAGTACTTTAATCTGTATGAACCATTATTTATTGGTGCATCTTTTTTTTTTTTTTTTGGATTAGGAACAACAGTTTCATTTCAAGAAATCATCCTAAAAGAGAAAAACTTAAAGAAAATAAATCAAAACAAAATTAAGGAATACAAGTAGATTTTCAGTTGTGTTGGAGAGCTGATAGAGAAATATCTTGAAACTCATTGGTAACTACAGCCTGTAAAGATGTCAGACTATTATTTTTCAAAAAAAATTGGGTTAGTATGCAACTTGCTTATTGTTTGATTTTCATTTGTCTATGTGAGAAGAAGTGCATGAGGGCATGCTGCTTTAGTGTTGTTTTTTCCGTATTGTACCAATTGCATATTGTCTTAATAGTATCTTAACTGGTTCAAGTGCCATTTTTAAGTCCACATAGTCCTGCAAAGTATTTAATTAATGAAATATTGCAGGGTGGCCAAATATCAGGAAGCAAATCCTGGTGTTTATATAATTGTTACATTTCCATTATTTTTTGTCGTCAAGTTTGGAGATTGAGGCCTTGATATATGCTTATTTCTTGTGACTTTATACTTCATAATCAAGCAAAAGAAACTTTCCAGTCAGGTAATCATAAATGGTATTTGGTGCAAATTGTCTTCTATTGAAATATTTCACATAGCTAAACCCATGAATGTAATCTTGACTTAATTGAAACAAATAAAGCACAAATAAATATTTAATTTGCAAGTTTATTGAAAAAGAGTGGATAATATGAACAATTATTTTTCCATCTCTCTTCCACATTCTTGTATTTCTTCACCATTCTTTTTTATCTTGAATAAGTGGACAATTTTTGTAATGAGGTGTGGTCACATGTATTGAGTATTATCCATCTCTATTAGTGTTTCCAGCAAGAAATTGCAAATAGAGCTCTTGTTCTCCACTATTGTTCATACTTTTATATTCATAGCCTCGCTCAATTCCTCACGGTCTAGGCTATTGATGATGATATAACTTATGCAATTGCTCAAATATTTGTTTTATGTTTTGTTTATTTCGACATGTCAGTTAAAATGGAGAATTGAAAGTGTTGTTTTTATTTTTTTTTATGATTGATATTTTCTAATTTTAGCTAAGTAAACCCAAAAATTTATTCTCTAACCCCGCCAATGAACACTATTAAAAATTAATTTCTTTTAAAAGTCCACTTATAAAAAATCAACGAAAAAAAAGCTTACATAAACGTTTAATGTTATCCAAGTTTTAAAGGTATAATTAATGTCTTAAAAATCAGCATACAAGTGGAGAACATAACCTAATTTTATTTGTTGTTTCATGTTCAGGTGCTGCTTGCCGATTTTGATAAAGTCACGTGGCGAATTTATTCCATTTGGTTGTGGAAAAAAGGAAATGTGGCTACTTACATATAATTACTGTTTCAAGATCCTTTGCAAAAAATAAATTACTGAGTACAATTTTACTTCTTGATGTTCCTCCAATTATGCTGAGAGATAAAAGATATAAGGATGAAATTAAGAATTATGTATTTGAGTCAACTTGAAACATTATTTTCTTTAGTATTTTTTTGGGGTTTAGTGGTTCTTCACTAATTATTTATCAATGTTTACCAAACAAGTGAATTTATAGAATAATGGTTGATGACTTTAATATATAAAATATAATTTTTTTATAAAATACAGTTCATGTGCAACGCATGTGTGCATCAACTAGTATGTAAAAAATAATTTTAAATGATGTAATTAAAGTGAAAAAAATAAAAAAAAATTTACTATTTAGTATAGTGACTAATCAATGTGAGTAATTGATTCACAAATAATATAGAATTAGAGAGACCAAACGTATTCAATAAATAGCCAAATACTCTTTTGGCGATCAACACAAATTATATATAAGTCAAATTGGCTTGCACCTTGGATTGGGAAATCTGCTTTGCATATAAGGGTGGATTTGGTATGTCCGCTTTCCATATAAAGACGGATTTGGTATGTCCGCTTTCCCTATGAAGTCGGATTTACCAAATTCGCTTTCCAAATGAAGTCGGATTTGGCAAATCCACTTTCCCCATGAAGTCGGATTTGCCAAATCTGCTTTTAAAATAACGGTACTTTGGTAAATAAGTTTAAAACGGCTGTACATTGGTAAATAAATTTGAAATGGGCGGTATTTTGGTAATAGATTCCATTTTCTTTCCACCCCTCGGTGTACGGTGGTTCAGTTTGACTGGGTTGAGTGTGGACATATTTGTGAGTCTTTGATATTCCGTAGACTTATCATGGTTTATGCTAGGATCCCCACTTCCATCTTGTCCCGAGCTTCCCACGAATCAATCGTTCATCTATGTATCATTGGAGGAAGATTTCGAGTTGAGTTGGGATTCATATTGGAATGATCTCTTTGGATTAGTCAAAACTTGTTTTCATTTCATTTTCATTCACAAGCTTCACTCCCCAAACTCAAAACTCAAAAGATTTTTACATTTTTCATTTTGACAAAATCACTTTCACACAACTTGAACTTTCATTCCATGAGAAGACGACCTTAAAATACTTTTCCAAGTAAAACACGACACGCGAAGGTCTTCTTGCACTTAGGAAGCACTTTTGTTTACACACATTCCATTTCATTCATTTTATTTTCACCATTTCATTGTCCCTTTTCGCACATCATTCCAAGAGAAAGTGACACTCTCTTATTATAACACCCCAAAATCCACCTTGGACGACATTACAAACTAAAAATCATTCACATCTTGAGAGGAACTAATAAAATCCATCGATAAGTCAATTTCATACTTCACTTGTAATATCCACAATATTATCCCAAAAGAATAGACCAAGTTATGACCATTACATCCACAAGAAATATGTCATGATATGACAATTACATTCCAAAAGAATCAAAGTTAACTTGCAGCAGAATAAGAAAATATTAAATAGACATTATCTCAAAAGGATCTCCAATTTTAGAACAAAAGGAATAATCTAGACATCCACTTCGGGATCTACATGTCCATCTCATGGAGCTTCCAAAGGAACCCTCGCCTCAACACCAATCTCCTCATCTAGATAGAATTCTAAAAAATAGACATTTTTGTAAAGGGTGAGCATGAAGCTCTGTAGAAAAATCCTCTCAAACACGAAAAAAGATTTGAACATATAAAATGGGTTGGCCTTATTTTCACAAATATCATACATAACATTGAAATAAAATAGTGACATTTAAATAGATATCAAGTTAACACATCAACAATAAATTCATTGAAAAGTTAAACCAAGTTCCCAATAATCAGCCATTCCCAATGTTAAACCATTTCCAACAAGTTCATGTATAAATTCATATCCCCCAAATATATCTATATCTCAGGTATGCTGGTCGCTTCTCAGGAATATACACAACGGCTCTACCTCTTTCACCCATCACAACCAAATCACAAACCATTTTAGGAAGGGTGTGTACCATCCCAATGGCATTGACGAATACTCCCAAGGAACTAGTATACTAACCATTTTTCTAGGCGTATGTGAACAATAGTGGTTGCGTTCATAAACAACAACTCACTACAAGTGTTAGGAAACCATCTCACCCCACTGGGGTAGACTAACCTCTAATACTCTACGATAATTTCTCGAAGGTAATTCAAGTCCATCACAACAAACCATACAAGAGATGTAAATGCCCACCAATTATCTCAATTTATAAGTAATTCCAAAAACCCCCAAATT
Source organism: Ilex asprella (assembly GCA_023539305.1). Lineage (NCBI taxonomy): Eukaryota > Viridiplantae > Streptophyta > Magnoliopsida > Aquifoliales > Aquifoliaceae > Ilex > Ilex asprella. Next base: position 12,722,291 of record CM042185.1, on the reverse strand, counting down.
TCAAACGTATTATTTCAATGGAATACTTTAGTAAATTTTTCATGAGATCATTCACAACTACCATTTTGTTGTTCAATATAAAGCACTAAAATTTTGAAATCAATAATAAAAGAAAAATTGAGAGAAAAACATATTTCTCTTGAAAAACTAGGGTTTGATGGCAAAAAGAAGAAGTTTCATGGTTACCCAACCACGGATTCTGTTAAAACATGGTAATATTGATGAAGATGTCAAGGAACAAAGATTCATAGCATATATCTAAGATTTAGAAGCAAAACATACATATATATAAACCCTAACCTCAATAAACAAGGATGGAAGAAAACTCCTGCCTTGGTTCCTTAGTTTTGTGTGAAGAAGATGAAGGTTTAGTCTTTCCTAACTTGAATCAACTCTTGAATCTCTTGTTTTTTCCTTTCTCTCTTCCTCTCTAAGCCTCTCTAGGGTTATACATGCTGAAATGGGGCTAAAAGAGGCGTTATAATATAGTTATAGTGGAAGGAGGGTTAGTTGTTTGCGACTTTAAAATTTCAGATTTCTTTCGACAGTACCGGTACACTGTACCGATACGGCAAACTCTCTGGACCTCGGGGTACCAGTACGGTTTGTCCAATTTTGCTTATTTCTGTTGTTTTTCATTTCCAATCCTTTCCAAACCCTTCCAAAACCAACCTAAATTTATACAATATACATTTGTACATCAAACACAGTTGGTATAAATTATATTACCAACTATTTCATATATTCACAAGCTAAAACTAAGTTTTTAACTAATATTTACAATATTAGCATTTCCTACGACTATGTCCTATATGGTTCATCCCTATGCCATTACATATATTAAATTACTAAATAATTTTATCATTATATTACTATAAACCTGTGGGGGTTTACATTTATCCCTATAAGCCATACACACATTGAGGGATGATGTCCAGAGTTTAGGGAAAACTACAACGATTTTCTTCAAGTAGTCATGCATGTAGACAATGATCCTTTCGCTAAAGAAGTTAATATTAATATGGTGTCTATAAATTTGCAAGAAGACAATAAGATTGCTAATAAACATGTTGGTAATGAGAGAATTGTTCCAAAGATGAGAAAGCCAGTTTACAACAGGCTTGGTCCTAGGGAGGAAGAGCCATTGGTCATGTGCATTAGGTGTGCCAAGGAATTGGCCAAGTCAGGTGTTATACCACTAGATGATGTGGTAAGATAGTTCACAGACAAGGGTCTCCAATTTAGAACCAGAGAAGAAGGGGACATTCAGATCTATATTAGCGATGAAAATATATTTGATTGGTGCTAACCCAGGAATTTTCAAACTTCAAGAAAAATACCAACATGGGCAAGGTCCCTATCACTTTATTGAGAATCAAGGTATCCCAAGAATTACGAGTTATCAAAGCCAAGGTAAGAGAGAATGATTGGAAAAGATAGACCATTTTACTGGACCATCGATGGCCATAGAAGGTATTTGGTAGAAAATCAAGAAGCAAGAACATCACAAAATGTAGAATAAAAAAAAAAAGGGAGATTTGAAATCATAACAAAAACTGGATCCAGAACAATTGATCCTCATGAGTTTCTTGATGAACAATGGCACCATGTACAACATCCAAAATTACCTTTTGCAGAATGGTATCAAACACTTACTATGGCTCAAAAAAGGAGGAAACAAAAGAAATTTTCCGTTTGGATGATTAGTTGAGATCCCACTCCTATGGAGGCCTATCCAAAACAAGGTTCATCGACGGGGAAGAAAAATTATACATGGACTAGAGAACAACTAAAAAAGATCAAGGAAGTTCATACAAAGAAAGACATCCTAGATCAGAAGATTGCTGAGTTCAAGTAGATCCTGGATCTATTTGAAGGAGAGCTAGAGTAGAGACCAGAGATTCTGTCCACAAAAGGCAAGGAAAAAGTAGAAGAAGAGAAATGCTCTCAGATAAGGAGCTTATGGTTATGGATTTTGAAGACATAGAGCCTTTCCTTTAAGATGAGGTAGCATGTAACATGATTGTGGCTCTGCCTAAGACATTCAAGTATAATATAGCATTGAGTAAGTGACAATCTTCATAGAATTTGTAGATGAATCCAGACTTGATGAGAGGTTTATAAGTATAAAAGAAAAAAAAAAGAGCCTGGGGGAGGAAATAGAGGGTGTTTCATTCCCCCAAAAAAAATTGGTCAAAAATTTGAGACCATTGTACATACAGGCACACATCGATGGTCAACCAGTTAGCAAAGTATTGGTTGAACAATGAGGCAATGGTCAACATCCTACCTTCAAGAGTGTTGAAAGTTTTGAACAAAGGAGATGAACACTTGGTTCATATTGACATAACAATTAGTAATTTTGTTAGAGGGTCATCTTTTGCAAAAAGAATTCTTCTTGTGCAAATTCACGTAGGCAATAGAAAAAATTCAACAACATTTTTTGTGGTAGATTCATCATCCAACTTCAATGCTCTCCTAGAGAGATTGGATACATACCAATGGTTGTGTGTCATCATCCTTGCATCAAGCATTAATCTTCCTGATAGACAGAGATGATGAAGGAAGAAAGGGGATGGAGGTACATTGGGCTGATGCTAACCCTTTCTCTACAGATGCACACAACAAAAAGCTCATTTTTTTATCATAAAGGCTTGACTTCAACTGAGCAAAGCAATTGCAAAAAGCCAATTCAACAAATATGTTGAAGAAAGTTGCATCAAAATTTCCATGACTTGGCCAGACCTAGTTTCTTGTAGCCAGGGCTTGAAAACAAAGAAATTAATGGATAAAGCATGCAGGAGGCTCTAGAATGGAAAGATGACTGTCATTAAAGCCACATTGAGAAGGTTATTTGCATATACCTTAGATGAGAGAATGAAGGCATTAGGTGATGCCTTTGTCGATTGGGCTAAATGTGTGTTATAAAGTGGCCCAAATAACATGAACAAGAATATAGGAGTAGAAAATCTTTAGTTTGTACCTGTAAATCTTGATGATGTAAAGACAAATGTCCAAGACCCTCTAGAGGAAGTCAATGTAGGGTATGAAATTGATAGAAGGCCTATCTATATCAATTCAGCACTTGGAGCTTACTTCAAGCAAAGGTTGATTGAATTGCTGATGGAATTCAAGGGCTACTTTGCACAAAGTTATGAGGGAATGTCTAGCTTAGGCAGATCATTGGTGGAGCACAGATTGCCAATTAAGAAGAATTTCCATCCTTAATGCAACCACCTAGAAGGATGGCCATTGAAATCATACTTCTACTTAAAGAGAAGATTGAAAGGTTGTTGAAAGCAAACTTCATAAGGATTTTCAGGTATGTTGAATGGCTATCTAATGTTGTTCCAGTAATCAAAAAGACTAGAAAAATCATGGTGTGCATCGATTTTAGAAATCTAAATACTGCAACCCCTAAGGATAAATATCAAATACTTGTGGTAGATGTTTTAATGGATTCTGCTGCTGGGCATGTCATTTTAACCTTCATGGATGGACATGCTAGCTATAATCCGATCTTTATAATAGAATAAGATGTCCATAAAACTGCCTTTAGATACCCAGGAGTACTAGTTACCTATGAATGGGTGGTAATGTCATTTAACCTTTAAAATGCAGGGTCCACCTAAAAAAGAGAAATGAACCTAATTTTCCATAATATAATTGGGAAATCGATGGAGGTTTACATCGATAATGTGGTTGTCAAATTTGATGACCAAGAATTACATTTGAAAACCTTTAGGAAGGCTTTCTGAAGAATGAAAATGCACAAAATTAAAAATGAAGCCTTTTAAAATGTCCATTTGGAGTTTCCGCTGACGATTTCTTTGGTTTTTTAGTCCACTAGAGAGGAATTTAGGTGGATAAAAGAAAAGCTAATGCCATCATAGAGGCCCAAGTGAATTTCTTAAGAAGGTTAATATCTAACTTTCTAGGAAAAATAGTGGCTTTTTCACCTTTGTTGAAACTAAAGTCAGAGGTGAATTTCAAATGGGAATACTTGACAAAGCCTCCAGCATTGAAGAAATCAAGGAATACTTGACAAAGCCACCAGTGTTGATGCCGCCAAAGAAAGGCAAGTCATTGAAGCTACATATTTTAGCAAGAGAGAAGTTCATTGGCAACCTACTTCCACAGGATAATGACCAAGGCCATGAACAAGCAATCTATTACTTGATTATAAAAATTGAACAAAATGTAATTACTCTTCAATAGAAAAGCTTTATTTGACTTTGTACTTTTTCAACAATAAAATTAAGACATTATTTACTTCCATTCACTGTTTGCATCATTGCTCAAACTGACGTGTTTAAATATATGCTTACAAGAACTCTGTTAAGAGGTAGAATGGGGAAATGGATCTTTGCCTTGACAGAATATTGTTTCCAATATGTGCCCCAAAATGTAGTTAAATGTCATTTTTTGACTGATTTCCTAACAAACCATCAAAGTGTTTTTATTGAAAAAGATATATTTTGAAGTGGATTGTGTAGGAATAACACCACAGAAACTGATGTTTGATAGTTCCAAGAATGAAAAGGTGTAGGAGTTGTGATTGTTTGCGTCACCAGAATTGAGAATGTTTTACTTTGCTTATCAATTAGATGAAACCTTTGTTTTGTCAAATAATCAGGCTAAAAATGAAGCTTTAATCACAGGCCTAGAAACAACTACAAATATAAAATCAAAACTTGGTGATGATTAGTGATTCATAGTTATTAATTCTACAAGTGCAAGGTTGGTATATATGTAATCATCCTACCTTAGAGAAATATAAATATAGTGTACAATAACTTATTCAAGGTTTTGAAGATGTTCAATTTGAACATTTCATGAGACTCCACAATGCAAAAGCCAATTAAACGGCTCAAGCTGCCTCTGGACTTAAAATTTCATAAGGTTGAATGAAAGCATAATTAAAATACATAAGAGATACTTACCAACAGTGGTGTCATGGCTATTCTTACTAACTATAAAAATAGAGGAATCTAACTAGAAGTTCCCTATCATGAAGTATCTATAAGATTCATTTCAAATAACATAAAGGATTGTTAGGAATCAATTAGTAAATTATGTCCTCATGGAAGAGCAGTTGCTCAAAAAAACTTCAAAAGGCCTAATGCTATCACATATGCAAAGGTATTCAACCATGAGAAAAGATTGTCATAAAAACTATGGAAGAAGTTCATGAAGGAATTTGTGGATGTCACCAATTAGGTGAAAAAGATATGATGATTGATTCGCAGGTATGGTTATTACTGGTCAACCATGAGAAAAGATTGCATCACATATGCAAAGGGATGTCTAGAATCTAAAAACATGGACCTATTCAAAGGGTCCTTATAGTAGAGTTGTATTCAATTGTGAAACCATGGGCATTTAGAGGTTGATCAATGGATTTGATTAATCAAATCCATCCTTACTCCTTTAAGCAGCATTCATATATTATAGTGGCTATTGATTATTTCACAAAATAGGTAGAAGCAGTACCAATGAAGGTTGTAGACCAACAACAGGTATTGGTTTTCTAGGGAAAATATAACACTTCACGTGAAGGATCTTTCCACTTGATTATATACGAGGAATTGCATGCTAGATCTAGAAGGAGGGTGAATTGGTTAATTAAAATTTAAGCTTGAATGGCCACAAATTTTAACCTAAATCTACACAATGATATAGAAGTAAGTGTGAGAACTCCTTGTCAATCACCATAATCAAAAACACCCACGTAGATTAGTGTATTATTTTTTGGTCTATTCTAGCTTATAGAGGTTTACTTTAGGTTTAAGTGATAGCTTCATATAGATAGGACACAAAATAGGGTTTATCTTGGAGACCAGGAAAACACAGATTTGCATCGACTACTAGAGCAGTGGGAGGAAGGTCATAAGGCGGTGGTTTAAGGAGTGAAAGATAAGTCATTCTAGATCTCCAAGTAGAAGATTGGTCTATGGATTACTTGAGTGACCTATAAACCTATCGAGCGGTGGTAGGGCGGCCATCAATTGATCTCCATTGGTTTCTCAAGTTTTCTCTCCCTAAGAGTTTCAAAAATTGCTTCGGCGAAGATTAGCAAACATCGAGCGATTCTACTTGTTTTTAAGTTAAAAATCAGGCAAAAACTTGACCTATTCAGCATGAAAGGGTCTTGCTCCAAAAGGTTCCAATAAATGACTCAAACTATCTTTTCATTACAAATTTAAGGTTTAGAAACCATTTTCAACGAAAAACCCTAGGAGTCATTTTTTGGATAATCCAAATTCCATTTTGTTCACCTTAATAATCCTAACTGTAACATTAAATCAAGGGATCTAGGTCTCTAAAGTCATTACCTTTGTCCTAAGCTTGAAGATGCATTTGATAAGTTTTGATGTAGCATTGTAGCTTGATCTCCTTCCCTTCCTATGTCGCTTACGGATCCTGATATTTGAAGCTTGATGACCATGAAATTTGGTTGAAATTTATATAGACTTCACGAAATTAGTTAATTAAAAATACATGACCTAACAATCTCCCCCATTAGAAATTTCGTGACAAAATGCATAAGTAATAACTAAAAGATTACAACTCGAAAACAACTAAGAACAAAACGAATTGCAAAATAATCTCAACACTAATGTGCAAACCCTACATCTTAATATAAGTATAAGATCTAGTATGTGGCGTGTACATAGTGGTGACTCCAAGGCAAGATATCAGATGTGTACATAGCCGTGAACTTGAGGCGAGACATTAGAGGTGGACATAGCCGTGACTCCGAGGCAAGATATTAGAGGCGTACTTATCCGTGACTCTGAGGAAAAGATATCGGAGATGTATGTAGTCGTGACTCTCAAGCGAGATATCGGAGGTGATACTAGGTACGTAGTCGTGACTCCGGGGTGGGAATACTGGAGGTGTGTGAGGGTGGAAATTTTTGACTCGATACGAATTTTATGACACGAACTTGATTATAACTCGACATGAACTCGAAAATGACCTCGACACGCGAACACAAAATATAAACGGGTCATGTTCGGTTTCAACCCGCCAAACCTGAAATTGAAACCCATTTATTTAAGAATTGACACTTTCTATATTTTCTTGTTTGTATGGTAACACGAACAACACAAAATTAACACAATCAACATGTTTAATAAGTATTACAAAAATAAAATATTAATTATTTGTAACTGTTTATTCAGTACTGACATAATTATTGTATAAAAAAGATATTATTATTATTATTATTAAGTTAATTTTTAGTTTGTAGAAAAAGTATAAGCATTGATTTAATTAAGTGAAAATATAACCTTAGTGTTAAATTTTTTATTCAAAGTTTATGTCGGTCAACACAAATATGAACAAGAACACGATACGAAAATAAATAGGTCAAGTCGACACGACACAATTAATTAAATGGGTTGTGTTAGGGTTGACTAATGTTCAACACGAACCCGCAATGACCCGCACGAACCTAACACAACATGACTCGATTGCCACCTCTAGAGGTGTGTGTGACCATATGTTTATTGTGTACATTTAAGCAACGATGATGTTTATAGAAGTTCCACTCTCTTTTATTCATCTCTTGGATAATATTTTTATGTTAAGATGTGATATTATTTCTTATTTCCTTTTATATGTACATTCACTGAGCTATTTGTGCTAACCCTCCCTAGTTCATTATTCCAAGTACCATGTACAACTAGAGGAGTTCAATGCTGGATCTAGGTTGTCATGAGAAAGTCGTCCGCGAAGTCTCTTTAATATCTCTTTAGTGTACTTGAGATCTTGTAATATTTGGAGTTAGACGTGCTTTATGGGATGTGTATATGTTGTATGGAGGAGAGTGTGATCCATCTTAATTGTATCTAAGACCTCTATTTTAGACACTTATTATTGAGGCTTGTGTACTAAGTACTTGGAAGTATATTTATAGGGTATAGAGTTACATCTAACACGCAGGGGTTCACTCTATTTTGTTGAGTGAACGTACTATCTATAGGTTGGGGTGTTACAATAGTAAAATATGGGAGTGATACGTAAAGATGATTGATTAGCACAAAAATATGACATATATTGTATGCTAATTATGCCTATTGTACTTGCTTTTGTCATGAAATTGGGGAGAAATGTGCTTATCTTTCGTTTTGATGGAGTTTTGTGTGAATGAAGGTAAAACGATGTAAATGGTATGATTTATACCCCCATTGAAGTGGTTGAAGTCAATAAAGAGGAAGGGGTAACTTAAAGGAAGGTTTGGAGGGAGAATAAATCAAGAAAATTCAAATTGGTTGAAAACCTTCCGGAAGGTTTTGTCTACTTGAGTGAAACCTTCTAGAATGTTTTGCCTACTGGAGTGAAACCTTCCAGAAGGTTTTGTCTTATGGAATGAACCTTCCAGAAGGTTTTTCCTATTGACTTCTTCATTTAATTGTTCCTGCACAAATCTTTCTGAAGGTTTTCTATTGACCTTCCGAAAGGTTTTGCCTAGATTGCCCAGATAGTCTGTATCTCAAGCTCTACCATTTAGGGGTCCCACTTACATTTCTCCAACAGATCCTCTGACATCCCCTGCACCTGTAGAAGCCTCCCCTTATACCTACTTGGATTTGGCTAGTTTTTGCATTAATGAGGAGGAGAGAGAAGAGGCATAGCAAGAGAGAAAGGCTAGACTTGTCCTAGCCTGCACCATGTAAGCCCTTGTAGCCCCTATGATTGGAAGGACATCACTCAGGCTTGGGAGGACAACCATGGACATTTTTTTATAGCTAGCTCATGCACCATTAGAGGATAGATTGTAATATAGAGGGAAAGAGTCCAAGGTAGAAGATGAATAGTGCTAGAGAGAGAAGTTAATGTTTTTCCATTTTCTATCCATACATTGCCTTGTAATTTCATGTAAGAATATTCTAAGCTTTATTTGAAGTCTTGAATTCCTTTTATTTCAAGTAACTTTTAATTTTAATCTTCCATTCAAGCTTTCACCATTAATGAATTCAAGTTCTTCATTTCTTAGCTTTAATGTGGGTATGCAATGCACTCTCGTTTAGTTTATGTTTTCTTTCATTAACTTGGCCACAATCTTCATATCTTTATAATGTTTTTACATTTCATTGTTTTTTTTCTTTCAAGCATGAGTAGCTAAGTCTTTAAGTTGGCTAATCCAAGGGAGACCTCCTCTTGGGTATGCCATTTCAACTCGTCTTCTTTCCTCCCCTCGGTGTACGATGGTTTGGTTTGACTAGATTGAGTGTAGACATGGTTGTGAGTCCTTGATAGCCCATAGGCCTGGTCACGGGTTATGCTTGGATCCTCACTTCCCTCTTGTCCCGAGCTTCCTATGAACCAATCGTTCATTTATGCACCATTGGAGGAAGGTTTCGAGTTGACTTGACATTCTCATTGGAGTGAACCCTTTGAATTAGCCATCACTTGTTCCCCATTTCATTTTTTATCTCAATACAATTCACAAACTAAACTTCAACAACAAAAATATTTTACATTTTGTTTTACCCAAATCACCTGCAACACGATTCACATCCTTCCCCAAGGAAACAACCTTGGAATACCTCCAAGTAAAACACGATACACAAAAGTCTTCTTGCGCTTGGGAAGCATTTTTGCTCACACACACATTTCATATTCCACTATTCCCTTGCCATTTCTTTTGACATCATCCCAAGAGAGAGTGACACTTTCCTCCACGCATACATCATATATACATTGAGAGAGATGTTAGGAGGCTAGGAACGACAAGGAAAAAATCCAAGCAGTGATCTAATGGTCAAGAGAAGGTCAGTGAGAGTCCAAACCTAACAAGATGGTTAAGAAAGTGGGACTCTAAGAATCCCAAAAAACGAGGAAATGCGATGTCATGAGCCGCTAGTTTGAGACAGTTTAGTGCACGTCTGAGTGTCTTGAGGAAAGAGGCCATGATTATAGTCATGACCAAAAATGATGGCTTTAACTGTTAGTGGTCATCTCCTTACAAAATTCCTAAGGCAAGGCTATAGAAAAGGATCCCCCAATCAACACAGTAACACTACACAAAGCCAGCCTCTCTTTTACTTAGTTTATTTCCTTGCACATTTCCTTTGACTTGTACCCTTCACTTTGGTGATTTTCCTTTCCGTTTAGTGTTTAGTACAATAGTCCTTTCATTTACAAATTTCAGTCCTTCTGTTACTTTATATTCTAGTTGTCTTTGCACATTCTAGTCCATTCATTGCCAGTTGAAAATTGTTTATGTCCTTGATCTCTGAGACATAAAAAATAACTCAAAGGTAGTTTTAAGTCTCACTACAATAGCCTGAATAGTCACAATTTAAAAACCTTACACTGGTTCGAATAGGAAAGGTCATACGTGTTTGGATTTTTAGTCCATCAGACTTTAGTACGGCCGTAATCTGAAAATACGTCAAACATTTTTTGGCACGTCCAGTGAGACCCAAACAGAAAGCTACATTCAATGAATTTATTGTTAAATAAGATCTTTAGATTAAAAGAATAATTGACAAACAAAATATCTCTTTGACAAAATTGTGTGGACAATCTTTTGGAATTAAGTCAAACTGAAAAAAAAAATTGAAAAAGAAAAAAATACGATTAAAATAATTGATGGAAAGAGAATTTTCATCTCAGACCATCCTATTGCATATCAATAGAGTCAAAAACAATATAACTTCAAAGGGAAGCTGTTATATAGGGCAAGATTAAATGGGACTAGCTCAATATACCGTTTCATATACAAATGTGTGTCAATAAAATCGAAGAAATGAAAATTTTATGCATTCAAGCAGAATCCATATGAACTGGATAAAGTCTCCATAGCCAGTAACGATAGTGTCTACTATCATAATTTGGAAAATGCAATGCAACTATGACACAAGCCCCAATGTCAGATGCTAAATAGGTCAATTTCCACGTTATGCTATCTCAAGTATTCAATCTCTCAAATGAAAAAAAAATCATATGTTTCGAGAAGTATATATATATTCTTTTACTCGATAACTATCTCAGGTCGCAGATACTAGGTATTCTTGTAATCTTTGGTCCTCGAAATGCCATATTACTCGAACAACCATATTCTTTTCAACATCATTTTGCCAAATCTGCTTAAGAAGAACAGTCGCATATAACTAAGTTGGAGTATAACTTCTAAAACGTAACGAAAAAGAAGATGGTCAGTGAGGAAGTGAGGGATTCCTATGATGTAAATGGAGGTGTGGCAGACAAATTTCAAGTAGCCTGGCTTTAAGGACAAATAATGCAAGCAAGAGGACCAACGTGAACAATAAAGTTCAATTTAAGAGAAAGAAAGCTAAGATTATGATCGATGACTATACCCTTGTTTTCTTTTGGATCCATCATAGAATAGCATGAATGATCTTGATAACTTCATTATCTAACATCAATTGGATCAGGATTGATCATTTTGCATGCTTAAGCTTTTGGACCCATGAGAATAGTATGATCCCTGATCGATTTTGATTAAAGTTTAAATTCTTCAAATTAACATCTAATTTCATTCAGCTAACATTCAATTCACCAAGTTAATAAAATATTCATCTAATTAACATTCCAATTCAACTAGTTACCATTGAATTCATTTTCATCCAATTAGTATTCAAATAGTCAAATTACACACGAAATTAACACTCCGTTCATTTAATTTATATTCAAATTCATCCAATTAACACTCAATTAGATGAATTAACACTCTATGTTAGGTCTTGTCTTCAAATCACGAATTTTTGCGTACTGTCCAAATATTATCCCATTGTGGAAAGAGAAATATTGGCGCTTCATAGTCCCCATCTTCAGTGAAAGTTCTGGGACCAAGGAATCACTCCTCTAAAGACTTGGGTTGATCCAGACCAATAGTGGTCTAATTGGGTAGAACAGATGGAGATTTTCTTTCCTGACCAATGGAAGGAACAAAAGATTCATGAATTAATTAATCTCTCAACAAGCTTGGTGTATATGAACTGTAGGCTCATAGGCACAACCAATTGTTTTTGGTCAAAGTCGTGCAATGTCATGTTCTTTTCTACTGGAATGATGTTCCTATCAGTTCTTGACGTGGTGCACTTAACTGGGCTCTCATTGACTAGGATCGAAGTAACTTCAACCTTCAAACCCAATCGCATTCTGATAGATATCTCAACCAATTTCAACTATTCTGATGACATAGCCATTTTTTATAAACCAGACTCTGGTTCTCCTTCTTACAAAGAACACGAAGTTTTTCTCCTTCACTGGCTCTACTGCTTTGTTCTTTGCATGCCCATTCTTAAAGTCACCACCGAGTACTATAACATTGCCATTCTGTTGGTAGACCAAAAAGTATTGGCCTTAGCCACCTTGGTTTTGGGAGCTCTTTACAAAGGCCTCTTCGATATGGCGGAAAGGGGAATTGATAGTCACCGTGGAGGCCCTTTTTGGTTGTTTCAAGTATGACTATATGCTTATTTCCTTGACATATCATCTATTGAGTATCTCTCTTTGCCAAAATTTTGTCCCATCAACTACGCTCTCTACTTCTTTATGTCAGTGTCTCCATCCATTCACAAGGTTTTCAACCTCCATTTCAAAGCCTTTCATGACCTAGAATTCGATAGATATCCTCTGCTCTTCTTACCCATTTCTGAGTGGATCTACTCTTCATTGTGTCTGAGGGATTTCTTTGATGGTTTTATTGATCCTACTAATGAGCAAGCCAACCAAATTCACACCTTCTAGGGCAATGTCATTCTACCTCGCTACCTCAACATAGGTGGTGCAGTCTATGATTTCAAATACTCTCAATGCAGCTTTGGGAACTACTTCCCCAGTTAGATAGCTGGACAATTTGGCTTTACCAAGGGAATTCTACTGCCTTTCATGCATTCCTTCACAGATGAGCATGCAAACCAAAATGCCAGGCTCAGAGATCCTTATCAAGTTCATCTCATCTCCTCAGCCTATAACAAGGCTTTGAAGAACTTTCACTTTTAACATCTTCATGGGAAAAATTTAACTCTTCTTCCTTTTATAAACTGGTGGCAAGGTGCTTCAATCTTGATCTTCGATGACCACTCAGATGGTTATATATCCAGCCTATGATTTTCCAATTGAAAAATCAATGACTTGTCCTTTCTACCATCAGACTTACTTAGTGAACTCCAAGCAAAATCATTTGTACTACTTTTTGTTACTGCTGAAGGCCACCTTGTGATAGATAATTTTGTTGATCCTGCCACTAGAGATGATTCATCTCAAAAAAAAAAAAAAAAGTCCAAACATCAAGCAAAAACTGCAGAACAAGGTGTCTCCTCCTCCATGCAAGCCATAAAAATGGCAGGTGGAACAACTGCAACTAAAGCTGGCTCAACCTCTTCCCAAACCCACCAAGGGACTGCTACTAGTGAAATGCCTGCCTCTGTTGTACATTTTCTCGAAATAGAGATCTCTTTAGACACTTCATGAATCAATGCAAAACCTAAGAAGGACATTTAGCCAACAAATGGCTTCAAGACATGCTTGTCATTTTGCTTCCCCGTAATTTTCTTACTTTGTCTTATTTAATGGCCAATCTTTATGTGGCCCTTTTTACTTGTAAGTAACTCATGGGAATGCAAATCTTTCTTTTCCTTTAGCATCTATTTTCTATCTTTTGTCATTTTCATTTTTCAATGTATATTCTAGAACTTCCACAACCATGCCTAATGACCTTTTCACAAACTGTACCTCAACCCATATTGTAAGACTCCCACATAGTTGGATAATATTTTTTAAATGCCTCCCATTGATGGGTTTCCTATGCTATTCTCCCTTGAGGGACTACAAGTGGTAAGCTCCACCTTGCAACACTTTCCCACCTTAAAAGGCCCCTTTAAAGTGTGGGACCCCTTGCCATATTCTTTATTGTTACTTCCCAAGGGTAAGATTCTAAACCAATCATCTTCAAAGAATCTTTTAAACTTGACTTTCGCATTACAAGTCCTTTTTATTTTCTTCTTCTGAACTTGGATATGATCCACCGCCTCTAATCGAATTTCCTCCAAATATTCCAACCCAATGAACATTACTTGAGTGTAAATATCCATTGACATATCTTGGTGCTCTGCCACCCTCCTTGACCTTGCAATTATTTCCATAGGTATAATGACACCATGCCCATACTCCAAATCAAATGATGTTGTTCCTATGCTGGTCTTCTTAGAAGTTCTATATGCCCACAAGACGTTTGGTAGCAACTCATTCAATTGCCTCTGGTTGTCTTCTATAGTCTTTTCCAAAATTAACTTCAATGTCTTGTTATTCGACTTTGGTTGCTCATTAGCTTAAGGGTAATAGGGTGATAAGTTTAGCATCAGGATTTGATGCTTAGATACAAACTCTATCACTCATGTTCCTATGAACATAGTGTCTTGATCAACAGTAATTGCCTAGGGCAAACCAAATCTGCAAATAATGTGTTCCTTGATGAAGTCAATTACCTTATGTTGATCTACAACATTCAAGGGCACTATTTCTGCCCCTTTTTTTATTTAATCAGTAGCCACTAAGATGTAGGAATTCTGCTTTGATAAAGAAGAGTGAATCTGGTCAATTAAGTCCATTTCCCAAACCCCTAAATGGCCATGGTTCACAATTGAATGCAATTCAATAACAGGGACCCTTTGGATTAGCCCATGCTTCTGGCTAGCTTGACATCCCTTTGAATTGGTGATACAATCTTTTCTCATAGTTGGCCAATGCTATCCATACCTATGAATTAGTCATCTCATCTTTTCACTTGACTGGTGAGATCCATAAATGCCCTCATTGATTTCTTACATAACCTCCATAACATCTAGCTTACTGATACATAGCAGTATCAAACCATTTGGAATTCTTTTGAACAACTATTCTTTCATGAGGACACAGTTTACTACTCGATTTCCAAAAACCGTCTCGATTTTTTGAGATGGATATTGCAGATGTTTAATGATGGGGAATCTCCACTCTGACTCTTCCATCTTAATGGCCAAAACACTGACAAGCCATGCCACCAATATTGGCAGATAACTTTTTGGTGTCTTAGTTATCATTTCATCCATTCCTTTTGGAATCCTGAGTCTAAAGGGAACTTGGACCATTTCATTGGTTTTTTTATTATGAAGCCTCGTAACATGTTCAAATTGAACATCCTCAAAACCTTGAATGAGAGCTTGCGCCATGGTGATATATTTTTCCAGTGAAGGATGATTGCACTTGTACCAACCCTACGTCTATCGAATCACCAATTTCCAGAATATTCTTAATTCCCATGTCTAAAGTTATTTCTAGGCCTAAGGTTAAAGCCTTATACTCAACCTTATTTTTTGATAAGAAAAGTTTCTCATCTAATTGGTAAGCAAACTGTAACATCCTTTCTTCATGTGATAATAGAACAACTCTAGCTCCTACTTTATCATTCTTGGACCAATTTAACATTAGCTTCCAAGGTACTATTTTTATGCAACCTATTTCAAATGTATCTTTTTCAATAAAGATACTTGGATGGTGGCCAGAAAATCAGCCAAACCTTGGCTTTTAACTGCCCTATGTGACACATATTGAAAATAATATTCTGTCAATGGGAGAATCAATTTTCCCAACCTCCTTCTTGGTAAGGATCTTGTGAGCATGTACTTGAATAAATTAGTCTGAGCACTAACACACACAATAAATAAAAGTAAGTAATGCCTCAGTTTTATTGCTGAAAAATACAAGGCAAAACAAACCTTTTCTATGGAATAGTAATTACATTCCACACTATTTTACTTTCTACTTAAATAATAAATTTCTTGTTCGTGGCATTGATCATTATTCTGTGCCAATGGACTGCTGGACTTCTCCCCTGCTAAAATATATGGTTTTAATGGCTTGCCTACTTTGGAGGCATCAACACTAAAGGCTTTGTTAGGTATTCTTTGATTTTCTCAAAAGCCTTTTAGTGCACTTCTTCCCATTTGAAATCAACCTCTGACTTAAGTTTCAACAAAGGTGAAAAACCCACAATTTTTTCTGCAAGGTCAGAGATGAACCTCCTTAGGAAGTTTATTTGGCCTAGAAACCTCTGCAATTCCTTCTTGTTGATTGGTGCCTTAGCTTCCAAAAAAGCCCTGGCTTTGTTTTTTGTCCACTTTGGTTCTCCTCTGATGGACCAGAAAACCTAAGAAATTGCCAGTAGAAATGTCAAATGCGCATTCAAAAGATTCATTTTTAACTTATGCATTATCGTCCTCTGGAGGGCCTTCCTTAGGCTCTCCAAATGTGACTCTTGGTCATCTCTTAATGACCACATCAACGATATATACTTCCACAAATTTCTCAATCATATCATGAAAAATCAGATTCATCACTTTGGTAGGTAGGCCCTGCATTTTTAAGGTCAAATGGCATCACCGCCCGCTCATATGTCCCCAATGCACCTGGGCATCTAAAGGCAGATTTATGAATATTTGATTGTTACTACCATGGCCATCCGTAAAAGGTCAAAATAGCATGTATGGCTGCAGAATCAATCAAGATATCTACCATAGGCATTGGATACTCATCCTTAGAGGTTATAGTGTTTAGCTTCCTAAAATCTATACAGACCCTAATTTTAATGGTTTTCTTTATCAAAGGAACAATGTTAGAGAGCCAATCCATGTATCTGGCAGTTCTTATGAATCCTACTTTCTGCAACCTCTCAATGTCATCTTTCACTAATAACATAATTTCAATAGTCATTCTCTTGGGTGATTGCTTGTGAGGATGAAAACTACGCTTGATTGGTAGTATGTGTTCCACCAATGACTTGTCAAAACTAGGCATTTCCTCATAATCCCATGCAAAACAGTCTTTGAACTCCTTCAATGGTTCGATCATCCGTTGTTTAAAGTAAGCTCCAAGAGCTGCATTAATGTGGCTAGGCCTTTTTATTAGCCTCATGACCCAAATTTACTTCCTCCAGTGGATCTTTAACATCTGCTCTTACTTCATCCAGATTAGTAGGTGCAGACTGGAGATCCTCCACTCCTATCTCATGATTTACTTGGTCTGAGCAACCTTTTAGCACGTATTCAACCCAATCAACAAAGGAATCCCCTGATGCCATCACTCTTTCTTCCCAGATGTATGTAAATGACCCGGTTAAAGTGCAAGTTCTATCCATCAACATCTTTGACTCCTTCCATCTCAAGCCTTGGCTGTAGGAAACCAGGTTTGTCCTTGTCATGGCAAATCTAACGCAATTTCTCTTTAAAATCCTTATCAAATGAGTTTGTACAAATGCTTTGCCCAATTGATATTAGGGGCTTATGATAGATATGGACTTCCACATTGGATGCATCTGCATGAAATGGGTTAGCATCTGCCCAGTATACTAGCATCCCTTTCCTACCCTCATCATTATTTTCCTGACAAGAAGATAATAGCTTGATGCAAGGATGATGGCATACAACCATTTTTATGTATCCAATCCCTTCCAAGAAGAGCATTGAAGTAAGATGAGGAATCTACCACAAAGAAAGTTGATGTGATGTTCTTGTTGCCTACTTGAAACTACACAGGCAAAATCCCCTTTGTAGAGAAGGATCCTCCTACAAAGTTATTGACTATGGTGTCAGTATGTAGAAAGTCCCTTTCCGCTTTATTTAGGAATTTTAGCATCCTTGAAGGCAAAATATTCACCACTGCCCCATTGTCAACAGAATTTTGATGACTGGTTGACCATCAACATGAGCTTGTATGAACAGTAGCCTAAGATGCTTGGATAATTCCTTCATGGGATGGTGCAATATCACTCTATCTACCCCCTCGTCTCCTTGCTCTATGTTTACAGACCTTCCATCAGCTCTGAATTGTTTCATAGTTTCTGCAATCACTAATACTGACTCAGTACTATCTTCCACAACTCCTGCCAATTGGCTTGGCTATCTTAGCTTAGCCTTGAATGCCTCAAGTAAAACCAATATCATATTGCATCAACCTTGAGGAATGACTTTATATCCTCAAATTCCATCAGTTCCTCATCTAAAAGCATGCCCTTGTCTTCTTTCATCTTCTCTTTTCTTTTTACTATTGAATTTGTTGACACCTTCTCTGTGTCTTCCTTAGACAAATCTAGTATCTGCTTGAACTCAGCAATCTTCTGATATATGAGATCTTGCTTAATTTGAAATTTTTGGATCTCCTTTTGTTGTCCTTTTGTCCATATTGGCTTTTTATTTCCCATCAATGGACTTGGACCTAAATAGGCCTCATGGGGAGTTAGATTTTGTCTGCTCATCTAGGTGGCAATTTTCTTTTGCTCTCTCCTCTTATGAGTTTTGTTGAGTGGCTGGTAAAATGCCCCAAATGGGATTTTTTGGTGCTGAACATGGTGCCATTTTGTATCATGAACCTTAGGAGGATTTACGATTTTAGACCCAACTTTTGTGATGATTTCAAATCTCTCTTTCCTCTTCTTGGTCTATTGCTATTGGCATTCCTACCTTTTGATTTTTTTCCAAAAAATATATTTGGACTTCAATGGTCCAATAGAGGTCCATTCCTTGTACTTTTTCCCTCCTTGGTTGGCCTAGATAATAAGTGCCTCTTGCATCCCTCTTAGTGTTAGAAAAATAATGGAGACTAGGTTTGTACCTCTCCTTTACCTAAAAGATGTTTGGGTTTGCACCATCAAATATCTTTTCATAACTATTATAGATCTGCACAACTCATTCACCTCTAGTGTCAAACTGAAGCCCTTTCTCGGTGAATTCCCTTATCACATCCTCAAGTGGTATTGTATCTGGTTTGGCTATTTCTTTAGCACATTTGTAGCACATCACCAGTGGCTCCCCCTCTCTATGACCAAGCCTACTGTGAACTAACATTCGCATTTTGCAAACAATCCTTTCTATGCCAACTAACGAACTGAAAACTTCTTGTCTCTCTACACAATAGCAGAAACCATATTAACATTTACTACTTTAGGGAAAGGATCTTTATCTACTCCCATGGTTTTTTTTTCTTTCGTGGCATATTTAAACACTCCTTTTGGGATTAAGTCTTATGTACGATTTCTGAAGATAATGCAATTTTTAGAATAATGTCTAAATAAATTATACCACTTGTAGTATTCTTTTTCTTTTTGTCTTTTTTTGGTGGGATACTATGTCCCTGAGACATGGTTATGAACTTTTGGTTGATCTTCTCATCAAAGAGAGTATTATCCATCGACAAGTCGAATGAATACTACCTAGAGGTTGGAGGTGCATCCTTTTATAAAGGATGGCTAGGTGGCATATCGACAGGGTCTTCAATATTTTTTAGGGTGTCACACATGATTGGTGTCTTTCTTATAATTTGTACAATATCTATTTCAACCTCGCCATTGAAGTCGTGAAAATAACTTCCTAATGAACTACTCTTTCTCTACTACTCTTCTCTAAGTAACTTTTCATATCTAGTGCCACTGGTTGAGAGCTCAAAAAGATCTCTAGACTCCATTCCTTAAAATTTCTTTCTTAATTCAAAGTCTAAACCATTATGGGGAAATTTTACCAATTCTACTTCAAACAAGTAAACATGGCATTTGTTTCTTGGCTTCTTGAATGCGTCAATGCACTATTCTGCAAATTCATTCAATATGTGCCTTAATCTTGACAAATCTTTCATTTACATTTTTGGTTCATTTCTAAAAAACTTAGCATCAAATTGTTCTTTCATTTTTTTTCCACGTTTGAATTGAGTTAGCAAACAAGTTTTTGAAAAAGGTAAAGCCCATCCTTGTTAGTGACTATGGGAACAACTTCATTTTCAACTTCCCATTGTTTCCAACTTCCCCACATTAGAAAGTGAATTTTCCTACAAATTCTATCGTGGACTGATTCTCTTCGCTAGAGAATAGATGGAATTCTAGGATCTTATATCCTGTTGGAATTCCTCACAGTCAATCCACGATGGGTAAGGTTTTCTGAACACAAACCTCTCTGTTTTACGAAGGCTTGGACCATAAAGATCTTGAATCATTTCCACTAACTGGTTTCTATTGAAAACCATGTTCTGATGGCCTTCAATGTGCTCAGCTTGGTCAAAGGGTTGCCCCCTATTCTTAGATTGAATTCCTATATGGGTTCTATTAGAGGCATGTCATGCCTCTCACAACCTCTTCTAGGGAACTCAAGGGCCATCCTTGGCTCGTTTCTTCCTTGAGATTTATCTCTGGGAAAAAATTTGGGAATACTTCGGTCGGTTCCCCATCAAACACCATGTTAAAGTGGTTTTGGTGTGGTAAGTCTAGTCTTTCATCGATAACTACTAGGGGTGGTCTTTGGTTTCAATAGGACCAGCGTTTTCTTCCTCCACCACTTAGTTCCTAATTGCAACATTTGATTTCTGATTAATTGGTCCTGAGATTGCTGCCTAGACATTCATCAACTCATTCATTGCATTAACTACCTCTTGCCTAATGTCAAAATTGGGATTGCGTAGTACCTATTTTGCACAAATTTTTGCATCTATAAAATTTCTTGGCCATCGAATTGACCATTCCCAGGATTTGTAGGCTCCACTGGATTGGTACTTAAACTTTCTTCATGATTGCCACTTGTTTGCGTCATTTCCACAGTTTCATTAGTTCCAAACACAATTTTATCTTGTTTCCTTGTTCTCATCATTTCCCTTGATCCAAGTTAGGAATGATGTCCCACCGGGTGTGCCAAATGATTGTTGCTTCAAAATCTATTTTTATCGACAAAGGGGACTCAGTTGACAGACAATTTCTAGGCGATTGCTAGTGATGGGTTCAATTGCCTTGTTTCAGGACGTTCTTGGATGAAATTTAAAACAGTAAACACACCGAATCGTAAACTAATAAAAGAGAACCTCTTTATTAATTTAATCGAAGGATTTTCAATTACAGAAAGATTGAATTAAGAGCCTTGATTACAGCAGTAACTAAGTTCTAAAAAACTAACTTAACAATACTCCTAAAAATACCCAGATCGTGGATTTTATGGGGGTTTGAATGTCCCCTTCAACTTCCTTCTTTTTTGCTTTTTATAGCCACTATCCTTGATGGTTTCACCTCCATCGACGGATATCTGATTTGTAGCTCCTAGACTGTTATTCCTCTTTCAAATAAAGTTATGCCTAACCATATCTCGCATTTTCTTAAATTATGCCACGTGGCCTATTCCTTAATATCTCCTAATTCACCAAGTGTTTGTGCATTGAACATTCTCATAATTTTACATTTTAGATCCAAACAATGATTAATGGTAGATTTTCTGTGTCCACGATCAATGCTCAATTGGCTGAGTGCATCACTCTCTCTCTCTCTCTCTTTGTGGAGTATTTAAGGTGATATGTGAATCCCTAACAAGGATCTCCTCTTCCATGTTTTTCT
Source organism: Ilex asprella (assembly GCA_023539305.1). Classification (NCBI taxonomy): domain Eukaryota; kingdom Viridiplantae; phylum Streptophyta; class Magnoliopsida; order Aquifoliales; family Aquifoliaceae; genus Ilex; species Ilex asprella. Next base: position 12,700,915 of record CM042185.1, on the reverse strand, counting down.
TCTCAATTTTTCTCCTTGTTACATTAATTTTTGCGTATTTGTAAGAGACTTACATACAACGGTCCCACTTGAATTCACTACTAGTGATCTATTAAGAAATAAAATACAATATATATATATATATATATATATTGGATAAAATCTCATTCCACCAAGGAGCGTTATAAAGTTATTGTAAGAATGATATAGTAAAAAAAAACCCTTACTTTTATGCTAATTTGCTGTCAAAATGGATTTCATTAGGTTTTGTTAGCATCTCGACCTCAAGCAGTCATTTTGTGTTGAGGATGCTTCAAATCAAAATAAAAATAGAGATTTTTGTTTGTCCATCAAAAAAATTCTTGGAATCTTGGTTTTCTTTATGTCGATTTTTCCTAATAGAAATTGTGGCTTCCCATAACTCCTATCAATAATTGAATCATTTTTTAATGTAAAATAATCTATCAGACTTATTCAAAATGGTAAATGGGATTGAAACAATTAAATGACTTGTGAGATTTGATCTCAAATTCTGTCATTAAATATTTACCTATTGAATCATTCATTTAATCGTTTCGAGTAGATTTTTAAGTACCAATATTGTACAATAGGTTAACACCAAGTCTTGGTTGGCCAAGTGGGCAAATTTGGGGAATTTACTACGATGGTGTAAATGTGCAAGGAATGGAGAGGATTTCAAAGCAAAACTAGCTCTAGATTGAATTTTCAATTTGGAATTTAACAGACAAAGGTTTTTGTACAAGAGTTCTTATTTTCATGTGTAGTTCATTTTGATACCTTCTAAGTTCACACCTGTACTTCCACTTGTTATTTACTTTCGTTTCCCCTACTTGGTAACTCTTATCAATAATTGAACCATTTTTTAAAGTACAATAATCTAGCAAACTTATTCAAAATGGTAAATTGGATAGAAATGAAAATACGCTCATGAGATTCAACTGTAAAGTCTGTCTTTAAATATTTACCTATGGAATCATTTATTTAATTGGTACAACTAGATTTTTAAGTAGGGTGAGGCTATTCCCTCGCTACAAATCTCCGTTCTCACCCCCATAAAATTATAAATCATAAAACTACTAAGTTCATCACATTTATACGCACCCTACTAGTAATTAAGTCCATCACATTCTATACCCACCCCATTAATAACTAAACTTATCTTGATCTTTATTTTTAGGGTTTCTTTCTATACCCCATTACACATAGTCTATAAAAAATATACTCAACTGGATTATCTACTAAAATTGAACAAACAATTATGTATAGACAATATGATTCAAGGAGAGAGACTTGATGATCTTTTTCTTTTCCTTTTTCAAGAAACTTAGCTTTATATGTGACCTACAATGAATATTCTAAGATATTTCTTTCTATATATTGAGAAATTACATGTGAAGAAGATATTTTCTCTGCGAATTCCTTTAACAGATGATTATGAAAGCAAATAAGAAAAGTGCAAAGAGAAATCAGAGTACTATTTCAACAATAAAATCAAAGAAGGTAAAGATCGGATGACAACAATTGAAGCAATTTCCATGAAAGAAACCTAGATTCGAATCCAGCTGAGTATATTTTTTGTATAGATTGTGTGAGATGATATAGAAAGACCTAGCCGAGGAGAAATGCATGGTTCCATGGCATTTCATGGGGTGGACTTTCACAATCCCCCTCCCTCTAATCTAACCCTACCTCGCTCACCCAACCCGGTCGACACAATAAGCCATACTTATAGGTGCATTACACATTCAATACAAAGATTGGAGTGGTATAATAAATTTGGATTAATCCATAATGTAAATACACTGTCATACTAATAGGTATAGTTTACATAGGTACATAATGTATAATGCACAGGTACCTAATCATATTGAGGATTCAGCGTAGTGCATTATGTGCACTACATAGGTACACAAGTCATACTTGTAGGTGCATTATACATTGGTACAAAGATTGGAGAGGTACAATAAATCCAGATTAATCCATAATGTAGGTACACTGTCAATATATGGATTAAAACACCATAGGTACACATTACACTAGGGCCTCCATGTCTTCGCGTCGTTAAGGAAAACACTCAAAGTTTAAACCCTTATATTGCACATTGTATCAACTTGAAAATTTTCTTCAACCTCCTCTCCATGTGATAGTTTCTTCATGTAGTGCATGACAACTATGTGTCAAGTTATGCAAATAAGCATTGTGGATACCAAGTTTAGGTTATGAGACTTACGATTCTTCATTTTGTTGTGGGCACAAGAAGCTATAAAATATTGGGTAGTCAAAGACCTCGAATAGAAGCCATGTCAAATTTTGCACATCATCGTCAGTCGGGTCCACATGTGTCTTGCTTAACCGGTTATCTTGTTTTGTCATCTTTGATCTTTTGCTAGCATCTAATAGTTTTTGAGCATGTTTTCTTGTATATTGCATAAGATTCTGGATGGTTTTCATGTTGGTTGAAACAAATGTATTCAGTATGAGTTTGCCATAATGTAATGTTTTAGGCACATTCTGATGGTAGATTGATATAGGTACATTAGCAAAAGTATTAAGCAGCGTAAAAAAAGGAAGAAATATTTATGTGGTCCAAGTAAAAGTGAACCAACCATTATTGTTGCGTCTTTAAAAATTTGCTCAATCTCATTTGTCTTTCTTGGTCTAAAGGAGTTGTAGTGCAATTCACTATCTATCCTAATGGGGAAGAAGAGTAGGGTTGTTTTTCCGATGATTGGCAATAATCTATCCACCCAGAGACTATTGATGACATATTTGTCTCCATAGATATGTATTCCTATTTTTTGAATGAATGTTGAGAAACAGTATGCGCAAGCATAGTTTAGAAAGTTGAAAATAAATGGAAAAATGTTTATGTTTTGTTTGAGTCATTGTTACCCATAGTAAATTGCACACAAAGTGGGACATGTTATGTCTGGTTAGATTTTTTTGTTGCTCTTTGTAGAGCACCTCTCCATATGCATCAATCAACTACAAAGTATATATGTTTTATTTTTGTTAGCTCAAATTATAACTTGTTTGCAACATTTTTATAGTACCATATATGAGTGTTAGCTTACATAGTGGAAACATCTTCTTCTCTAAGGAGCTCAGAGATTTCTTGTTGCCTAACTTGTCGGTTTCGCCCTCCCTCAAGAAGATTCTATAAACAACAATATATAATATTGTTTATTTAAGGTTGCTTGATGGTTTCCGTTGTAGTATCCTAATCTCCAGACATTATCCATCAATATGTGTGCAGTGTATGTGTGGAAGAGAGTGTCACTCTCCCTTGGAATGATGTTAAAAGAAAGGGCAACGGAATGGTGGTGAATGAAATGTGTGTGTGGGTGAAGAAAAGTGCTCTCCAAGCGCAGGGAGTCTCTTGAGTATCGTGTTTTACTTGGAAAGTATTCTAAGGTCGTCTCCTCAGGGAATGATGTGAAACGTTTTGAAAGTGATTTTGGTAAAAATGGTAAAGTGTAAAATCTTTTGTTGTTTGAAGTTTGGTTTGTGATTGTATCTTGATGGAATTGAAATGAAAACAAGTGTTGGCCAATGCGAAAGGTTTACTCCAATGGGAATGTCAAGTCAAATCAAAAACTTCCTCCAATGATGCCGAGATGCTCGATTGATTCGTAGGAAGCAAGGGACGAGATAGAAGTGAGGATCCAAGCATAACCCATGACAAGTTTATGGGATATCAAAGACTCTCAACCATGTTCACACTCAACCCAGTCAAATCGAACCATCGTACACGGAGAGGAGGAAAGAAAATGAGTTAAAATAACATACCCAATAAGAGGTTTCCCTTGAATTAGCTAACGTAAAGGCTTAGCTACTAATGCTTAAGGGAAAGATAATAATGTAATAAAAAGACATTATAAAGTACTGAAGATTTGAGTAAAGTTAATGCAAGAAAATACAAACTACAGGAGAATGTATTTAATACCCATTTGGAAACTTGAAAATGAAGAACTTGAATTCATTAATGGTGAAAGCTAGAATGAAAGACTAAACTTGAAAGCAACTTGCAATAAATGACATTAAAGACTAAAAACAAAGCAAGTATAAAAGGCATATTAGCATAGAATATATGTTATATTTTTGTGCTAATCACACCCCCAACTTGAATTTTGCTAGTCCCTAGTAAACATTATTTCAAACCACAGCTTTAAACTGCATTAAAAATCCATTCATACAAGTAATATCAAAACAATCAAGATCCAGAAATCATATTGCAATTATAGAAATAACTTGGGCACTGATATAAATGCAACAATTGTGGTATTTCCATTGATCACTTTCAAAAAGTTCTTTACAAAAATTTCAAGTTCTTAAACAAAATGGTCAAAACCTAAAGATTCTTCCTGGCCGACACAAGGAACCCTAACTATACACAATCTTCAACCCAAAACAAAAAAACCAAAAATCCCCAGTCCTTCTTAGTCATCATCCTCATTAAAGGCATCCTTGTCCTTAGTCTCAGACTCGATCTCTGACTCTAATTCCTCCTGGTCATCGTTATCATCTCTCACCTTCACAATCGTAGAAGGCACATGAATAGAGGTTGAGGGCCTAGCTGAAAGTTGTGGGGGTGGTGGTGGTCCTCCGGGAAAACTTGGCCTTGTGGGGGTTTTGGTTGGGCAAGAAACTTGCCCTTCTCGTGTGTGCTCATGGATTGAGTCAATTTTTGGATGTGTCTTTTGATATCCTCGAAAGACTGGGTGATCTGTGCTTTAAAATCGGTAAAAGCTTGTGTGGACTGGGTGTTGTAGTTCATTTGAGTTTGCATGAACTTGTTCAGTGTATCCTGAAGGCTCCTCTTGTGTGGTGGTTGGTATGATTGGTATTCGGGAGGTCTTTGAGGTGGGGGTTGTGAACCTTGTTGTTGGTTCATGGAAGTTGGTTGTGTATTCCTCCAACTAAAGTTTGGGTGATTCCGCCACTCGGGATTGTATGTTTCAGAATATGCGTTAGAGTAAGGTTTGTTGAAATTGAAAATTGTATTTGTCTGTTCCAACAAGACCTCTTTGAACGCCGAAATGGTAGGGCACTCCCCAGTAAGGTGTCCTGTCATGGCACAAATCCCACACACTTGTTCTGTGGGAGAGCCAACATCAACTTGATGTACCTTTTTCATCTCTAAAGTTTCAAGCTTTCGAGATAGGGTGGACATTTTTGTTCTTAGGTCATCATCTTCTTTCAAGACATACTTACCCCCTTTGAAAATAGATGGTCTAGCTTTCACAGTGGTAGGAGATGTTGAGTCTCACATTTGAGAACTATCAGATATAGTGTCAAAAAAATTGAATGCCTCTTTCGGACTCTTGCCCATGAACTCCCCTTGGACTATCATTTCGACAAACTGATGTAGTCTAATGGGCAAAGAGTCATAGAAAAATTCTACCAAGGTCCAATTCTAAAAAGCATGGTGTGGGCAGGATTTAATGATTGAATAATTGCTTTCCGAAAACCAAATTGATTGGCCATATCCATTACCAATTTTATGCAATTAGTTTTGATACAGATAATAATTGGAGTCCCTGCAATCAATTGGATACCTAGTTTTCCATCAATTTGTTTATCGTCATACTCACTACTTTTGCATATTAAGATTTTTACTGAACGTCATCTATCTGAGGGAGTTTGATTAAGAACTTGGATAAGTTATAGAATTAGTGTATAAATTTATGTTCCTAGGTGGGAAGAAATCCGAAAATTATCTGGTTCTTCCTTTTATTGAATTTATCCTTAACTTAGTTAATTTCCAAAGCTCTCAACTTCACAGAACTTTTTATTTTTATTTTTATTTTTTGCAATCATCCTTGATTACTAAAGATTTGCCTAAGAAAACGACCTTGAAATTTGTTCAAAGTTACTACATGATAACTTTTCTTAAGCTTGGGAGCTACATGAAAATCTACCCATTTAAGGGTAAGCAAGGGACAATTGTTATTTAGTT
>CM042185.1:12684189-12694856 GCA_023539305.1 Ilex asprella | reverse complement strand
AAAATCTACCCATTTAAGGGTAAGCAAGGGACAATTGTTATTTAGTTGATGAAGCAAGACAAGCCAAACCAAGACAGGTAACCATGGGAGCTAAGAGACACTATCACTTTTTTAAGAAAAAACAAACAACAATGAAATCCACCTACTTGGATGGTAAAATGACAACAAGAGGCAATGGAAAAAGTTGATTGGAAAATGAGAAAAACAAAAACATATTTCAAGAAGGACTAACAAGTGAACAATTGCACCCTAAATAACTTCCATCAATGTGAAATATAGAACTTATCCATAATACCATTTTTTAGAGTAGTCTTCTTAAACAAATATATCTTTTATCCCAATATCAAGAAAAAAAATCCAAATTTAGTTAAAAAAATTATAACTAATCATAAATTTGCAAAAAGTATAAAATAATTGAACAGAGTCATAATTCAGAAAGTTAATTCGACGATGTCGAAGCAACGCTGCTCAAAAACATTCCTATCTTTGTTGGAAGTAATCACCCAAAGTAAGTCCCTCACATGGTCCTTCTTCAAGTATTTCTTTGTGAGATAATTAAGATGACTGGAAAAAATGAAGATAGATGACCAATACGCACTATCTCGAGTTTGAGGGCTTGCAGAATACAGTAGGTAAAGTAGCCAAAAAAAATGTCATAGAAATTAGAAAAACAACAGATAACTAAAGTAGGCATGTTATATAAAAAAATGCAAATTCCTTCCAAAATCATTAGACAACCCATCACAATTCCACTCCTTCAGAGATTAATAGATTGCATGGAGATAGCATCATTAGTCACAATGCAAATATAGAGTGATTTTGCATGATATGATTGGGCAGAACAAAGATCATACTCCAACTACCTTTGCAAATCTCCTTCCCTACCAAGCTCTATTGTTCTATCTGTCAGAAATTCAATGACACTAAAATCGCATTCCCTACTACAATGTGTAAATATGTCAAAAGTACGATGTTAATATGCATCAATAGAACTCAAAAGCCACAAATTAATTATGAGCATGTGAAAAGGAACCAAATTGTAACTGCTACATTGAATGTATATAGGATATATTATTTATTGGTTGCAGAGAAGAAGAGGCAGATGGGGTGGGCTTGTTTGAATCCTTTAATTTAACAATTTTATGCATGAGTAATGCTAGATGAACTTAAAAATTAAACTTAAAAAATAAATTTGATAATCTCAATCATTGAATAGGTAGTAGGTCCTAATTAATGTTAGGAGCCACAGTAAAATCAATGGTTGTATTCAATTAGTTTTAGTTACTTTGCAAGAGAGTTGTAATTTGAAAATTAAATGGAGAATGATAATGTTGACATTATGTGTTTTATTGAGGCTATTATAGTCAATAGCTTTTTTTTGTTGACATTTTAGATTAGTATCAATATTTGTATTACTCCTAAAAGATCATACTACTCTAAAAGTGACTTAACATGAATTTTTTTTTTCTTCTTAACCTTTCAAAAATTGGAAAAAGACACTTGTGTTACCCAATTTTTCACTTTTGTAACCGATATATCTAATGTTACTAGAATCGGACTGGATCGGTCGGTTGAACCGGTGAACCCGGACCTAAGCCAGTCCGGTTTACTAATTGGATCCCTTAAGCAAATGAACTGGGTGTAAACCGAAAAATCGGCCGATTTTGAAGAAAACCAGTGAATCGGGTGGATTTTAAAACCGGGCGGTTCGAATTTTAAGTGATTAAAAAAAATTAAAAACCTTTTTTTGGGCAATTTTCCCATAAATGAGATCCAGATCACTTTAGTCTCGATGTCTTCTCCACTGATCTCCACAATCCAAATGCACTTCAACCTTCACAGGAGAGATCTTTTCGGTCGTCTTTGACGAGCCTGAATTTGACTGGACCAAGTCCACTTCAAGTCCAGATCCACTTCAAGTCCAAGTCCAGGTGGATGTTGCCCATGCTCCTCCAAGGGCCGCCGCCCATATGGCTCCAAGCGGTCCTCTCCTTGACCACTTGACTCCAACATAAGTCCAACATCAAGAGCAAGGGTGAGCCCAATCCAATTCAGGATCATCCTCCGACTGAATAAGAACACGAGGGAGAAGATACCGGAGAAGATTGAGTCCTACTAAAATAGAACTTACCAAAGTTGTAGAGATCTTCTATATCACACCATCGCCTAACCGCCATAACTCTTGCTATATAATGTAAGCCCTCTTAAAGTTGAGGACATGCCCCCGAACCCCTCACACACACTATTCTCTCTCTCTCTCTCTCCTTAAACACTGTAACTCTCTGAAGTACCCAAATTCATCAATAAAGAATGCCGGCCACCGCTGTCATTACCAAAAGTGGACGTAGGTCATCCGAGACCGAACTACTATAAATCATGTGTTAACCCTTATTTACTATTTTTCATACTTGATTGCCATTGATTGCTCATTACTGCTCATTAATCACACTCGTGATTGTTGATCTAGCACGAAGACTGATTTGTGCATCATCAGTTTGGCGTCGTCTGTGGGAACGATATAGTTTCTACTACTTTTCAATCACATTCGCAATCCATGGCGATTACCACCAGATCGATGTCTCAACAACCGGAAGACAATAACCCAGTACACTAGGAGGAGACCTAGCCTCCCCTCGCACCTTCGGAGCTTTCCGCTACAGCAACCGATCAGCAACAACAACTCCTCCAAACTATGCAATTGCTGGTGAAACAAAACCAGCAGATCATCTAACTGATGCTCACCCAAGGAGGTGCTACCCCTCATCCGGAAGGAGGAGTCCCTATCCCTCCGACAGGGGAGGAATAGCAACTTGCACCTCATGAGCGTCAAGCAACCCCTCACCATGGGGCCCCTCGCCAGAATGCCCTACGACCATATGGCGCCTCTCGCTAAGCAGTCCCTCCTCAACGCGCAGGGAGCTCGCACATCCCCCTTCTCATGTGCATGCGCAGGAGGATGAAGGAGAGAGTCAATATGGAGACCACGAAAGCCAATACCATCACCCGACCGAGGATGTCCCTAACTAATGGAACGAGAAGATAAGGGAAGTGCAAAACCAGCTTGGCGATGCCCTCAACACCATCAAGGCACAGGCGCCTACGACCATGGACTACCTGGTAAGACGCACTGACACACATTTTATCACTGATATTGTCAACTATCCACTGCCTTCGAAGTTCAAGATACCCAACATCGAAACCTTTGATGGCAATAGAGACCCTCTCGACCATCTGGATACCTACAAGTCCCTCATGCAGCTCCACAATGTGCCAAAGGAGATCATGTGCAGGGCGTTCCCTACCACCTTGAAGGGATCCGCCCGTCAATGATTCTCCAAGCTCAGGCCCTCTTCAATCCGATCCTTCGCAGAGCTAAGTAAGTCCTTTGTCTCCCACTTCATAGGGGGACGCCGCCATCAAAAGCCAGTGACCCACCTGCTCACCATCAAGCAGGATAGGGACGAAAGCCTTTGCGGCTACCTTGCCTGCTTCAATGATGAGGTCCTCCAAGTTGAAGAACAAGATGACAAGGTAGCCTTAGCCGCATTTATCGCTGGACTTCGCACCTCCAACTTCATGTTCTCAGTCATCAAAAAGCCGCCTTCTAGCATACCCAAGTTATTATCTAGGGCCCAAAAATATATGAACGCTGAGGACGTCACCAAAGCCCATAGAGGTGAGTCCTCCCTAGGGGAGAAAAGGAAAGACAGTCGAGAAGATCGAAGGGAGACTGAGAACAAGAGAAAGAAAGCTGAGAGGGTCCCCGTAAAGGACCGCCTTGGACCACTACCCCCGAGGGACCGACAGCCTTTCACTCCACTCAATACTTCGGTGGAGCACATCCTACTCCAGATACAAGATGACCCAGTCATCCACTGGCCCGGAAAGATGAAGTCTGACCCCAAGCGCCGAAATCCTAATAAGTATTGTCGCTTCTACCGCGACCACGGACATGACACGGACGACTACTTCCAGCTGAAGGAACAGATTGAGGAGTTATCCAAGGGGTCATCTCAGATAGTATGCAGCTGGTCGAGGACCTGCCCTTCCATACGAAGAACGAGAACACCAACAGCCCCTCGATGAGATTCAGACTATCGCCGGCGGACTAGGAGGAGGAGGTGACTCCAACTCCGCCAGGAAGGCGCACGCCCGTAAAGCCAGACAGACAGAGTCTTATGACTCTCGCCCAATAAAAACTCCACGACATGGGGAGGAGGAGGTCATTACCTTCTCAGACAGAGACCTGGTTGGGGTCTAAACCCGTCATGATGACCCTTTAGTTTTGACCCTGATGGTGGCCAACTACCAAGTCAGAAGGACCCTAGTTGATAGCAGAAGCTCAGCCGACATCCTATTTGTCACAGCTTATGACAGCCTTCACCTCGGTAGAGAGAGATTACAGCCTGTCAGGACTCCCTTGGTTGGTTTCTCGGGAGAGAGAGTCTAACCTTTGGGATCCATCACCCTGCCTGTCACAGTAGGGACTGCACCAAGGAGTTCTACTATCATGGTAAATTTTTTTGTGCTTGATTACCCTTCTGCTTACAATATAATACTCGGACACCCTGTCCTCAATGCCTTCAGGGCAGTACCCTCTACTTACCATCTTCTCCTTCGCTTCCCAACCTCCAATGGGATTGGGGAGATAAGGGGAGACCAGATCTTAGTCAGATAGTGCTATGTGGCCTCTATGAGGGCAAGGAGACCACACGAGACACTCCAAGTTGAAATCCTCGACCCTAGAGACGATAATACCTTGAAGAGGGGGAGAACCAGTAGAGGAACTTCACCCAATAATACTAGATGATAGACATCTGGAGAGAAAGGTCTACCTAGGGTCCTCACTCTCCCAGGAGCTGACATCTGCCTTGGTAGACTTTCTCAGGAGAAACACAGACGTCTTCGCCTAATCCCATGAGGACTTGGAGGGAATTGACCCCGATTTGACCTCCCATCGACTCAATGTTGACCCCAGTTATAAGCTTATCCGCCAGAAGTTGAGAAGTGTAAGCACTGAGATAGGGCAAGCCATGGAGAAGGAAGTAGACAAGTTACTGACTAATGGGTCAGTGAGGGAGGTAGCCTACCCAGAATGGCTATCCAATGTGGTAATGGTGACAAAAACCAATAGGAAGTGGCGTCTCTGCGTAGATTTTATGGAGCTCAACAAGGCCTGTCCCAAGGACAGTTATCCTCTCTTACGAATCGACCTGCTCATTGACGCCACTGCGGGACATGAGCTCAAGTTTCCTTAATGCCTACTCCGGTTACAACCAGATTAGCATGTTCCCTCCAGACCAAGAGAAAACCTCATTCATTATCCCGAGAGGCACTTACTATTTTAGGGTGATGCCTTTCGGGCTCAAGAATGCTGGTGCCACATACCAGCGCCTGGTTAACAGAATGTTCGAGGCCCAGATTGGGAAGACTATAGAAGCCTATGTGGACGATATGTTAGTAAAAAGTGAAGCAGCTGCAGATCACATCTCCCACCTACAGGAAACCTTTGATGTGTTGAGAGCCTACAAAATGAAGTTGAACCCTGAAAAGTGCGCACTTGACGTCAGCTCAGAAAAATTCTTAGGCTTCATGGTTCACAGAAGAGGTATTGAAACCAACCCAGACAAAATCAGAGCCATTATGGAGATGAAGTCCCCAGCTTCAACAAATGAGGTTCAGCGCCTCAACGGGAGGGTAGCGGCCCTTAACAGGTTTGTCTCTAAATCTACAGATAAATGTCTGCCCTTTTTTAAGATCTTTCGCAGGACTTTCCAGTAGAGTCTAGATGCCGAGGAGGCCTTTCAAAAACTCAAGGCTTACCTCGCCACACCACCACTGCTCTCCCACATAGTACCAGGAGAACCCTCTACCTTTACCTCTCCTTTTCTCCGTCTGCTGTAAGTTCTGTACTCATTAGAGAGGATAGGGGCATCCAAAAACCTGTCTACTATGTAAGTAGAGCCTACAACGGAGCAGAGGTGAGGTACTCAGAATTGGAAAAGTTAGCCCTCGCTCTTGTCACGGCCGCCAGACATCTACACCATTATTTTCAAAGTCATACCATTGTGGTGGTTACAGATCAGCCACTCAAAAGAATTTTGGGGAAGCCTGGCGTCTCCGACAGACTGCTCAAGTGGGCTGTAGAGTTGAGTGAATTTGATGTGCAGTACCATCCTAAGGCTGCGATCAAAGTACAAGCTCTTGCAGATTTTGTAGCAGAGTCCACACCCTTACAGAAGTCACAAGGGGAGGTGGCAGAGTCTTCCTGTTCAGCATATGTTGACACAATCCAACAAAACATTGCAGGGAGACCCGATGACCATGAGAAGGAAAATGGGGCAGAGTCACAGACCTAGGCACTACCCACTAAGCCTAGGGCGCCGCTCGCCTGGCCCAGGGCGCCACCCACCTCACCTTGGGAACGACTTCCTCAGCCTTCATCACGCCCCACTCTTCCCTTTCTCCAAACTTTGCCTCCATCACCCGCTATACCATCTTGGAAACTTTACGTAGATGGATCCTCCACTAGTGAGGGTGGTGGAGCCGGGCTAGTATTGATCAGCCCACATGGCACTCCCTTGAAGTATGCAATATCGTTACACTTCGCCACGTCAAACAATCAGGCTGAGTACGAGGCCCTCGTATCAGGCTTAAGACTGGCTTTGGAGATGGAGGTCCTCTACTTAACAGCCTACAGTGACTCTCAGTTTGTGGTCAACTAGGTAAAGGGAGATTTTGAAGCCAAGGAAGAAATGATGCATGAGTACCTCTCGGTGGTCCAACCACTCCTCCCAAGGTTTGTTCACTTTGAGATCCACTATGTACCTCGAGAGGAGAATATCATGGCAGATGCTCTCGCCAAGTTTGCCTCTGCCAACATACTCATGGGACCAACGTTGACAGGTCACCAGTTTCAGCCTAGCACCTCCAAGCCAGAGGAGGACAAGGTTCACTGTGCATCATCGGAGTCCAACTGGATGACTCCCATCTGAGCCTACCTACAAGAGGGCACTCTCCCAGATAGCCCAGTGAAAGCCAGAAGATTGAGAATGAGAGCTTCCAGGTATATCTTCCGACAGAACACCCTCTACAAGAAAAGTCATTTTCTCCCCCTACTTCGCTGTCTCACCCTAGAGGAGGCAGACTACGCCATGAGGGAGATCCATGGGGGGATATGTGAGAACCACTCAAGAGGGCATGCACTGGCTCATAAAACAGTCAGACAAGGATACTATTGGTCCACCATGATCCGAGACACCCAAGACTTTGTTAAGAGATGTGATAAGTGTCAGCATTTTGCGACCGTGCCCAGACAACCACCCGAGGAACTCACCACCATTCAGAGTCCATGGCCCTTATCCCTATGAGGGATCGACATTCTAGGTCCCCTCCCTGTGAGTCGAGGCCAATGTAAGTTTGTAGTCATCGCCATCGACTACTTTACTAAATGGGCAGAAGCTGAAGCCTTAGCCAGAATCACAGACCAGAAGATAAAAGACTTCATATGGAGGAGTCTAGTTTATCGCTTCGGAGTACCTCATTCCATTGTGAGCGACAACGCCAAGCAGTTCGACAACAAACTCCTCAACACTTTCTGTGCGGACCTCCAAATTAAGCAACCCCACTCTAGCCCCGCCCATCCACAGGCGAACGGGCAAGTAGAGGTCACTGTCAGGACCATACTTCGTAACTTGAAAACCAGATTGGAGACTGCAAAAAGAAAGTGGGTAGACGAACTCCCAGGGATACTATAAGCATATCGGACCACACCAAGAGGTCCTACGGGCGAGACCCCATTCTCTCTAGCCTATGGAACAGAAGCAGTGATACCCGTTAAAATCAGGGTACACTCCCTTAGGGTCCAAAACCATGACCCTACCAATAATGAAGAAGGTCTCCGCATCAACCTCGACTTGGTGGAGGAGGATAGGGAGATAGCCATGCTCAGGAATACAGAGTACAAGCGTCGCATGACCAAGTACTACAATTCGAGAGAGAAGCCTTGTGCCTTCTTACCCAAGGACCTAGTCCTCAAGAAGGTCATTCTGTCTACCAAAGACTCCCGGGAAGTTAAATTGGGACGCAACTGGGAAGGACCCTACACGGTCACAGAAGTAGTAAGGCCAGGTACCTACAGAATCAAGAATTTTGAAGGGAAAGTCCTAGGCCACCCATGGAATATAGAACATCTAAAGAAATACTACCAGTTGCTGGGGGCAGTAAGTCATGAGTGAGTGACCACCGTTTAGGTTATTCGCCTTGTTAGTCAATTTTCTGTGTTTGTCCTTTTCCTTCAAATATTATTGAATTATGAAATAAAATTTCTCAAAAAGTTACATTTCACTTAAAAGTAATGAGAGCTTTACAAAAGTAGTCTTCATTCAAGACTAGAAGCTTCTATATAAGAGTTAGACATAGTCCAGCAAGCAAAAGATACAAAGTGTCACACCCCTACTGACTCTCACTGCCTCCACTCACATAATCGCCCTCATCATCAGACTCAGAGGCCTAATAAGGCTTGAGATCAGAAAGGTCACAATAAGGGAATGCTGCTGAAGCCTTCCTCTTGAGCTCCTCGTAGACGTCGACGAAGGCACTGGCCCTAGCCCTCTCAGCCACGGCCCTGGCTCTCTCAGCAATATCCCTCTGTGCCTCCGCCCTGGTAGCCCTCTCAACAGCAACCCGAAGATCAGCCACAAGACGGGCCGTCTTCCCCTGTGTTAACCTCAACTACTCAGCGTCACTCTCTCGTGTCTGTCGCTCGAGCCCTAACTGCTTCTCGACATCCTCTCGGGCCTATCGAGCTAGCTCTGTGGCATTCTCTCGTGCCTGTCACTCAAGCCGAAATTGCTCCTCCGCAGCCAAAAGTGTCTGCCTCTCCATCGTCAGACCATGGGCAACGTCCTCTACCTGCAAGGTGTTGTTGAATAGATAGGGCAAGGCAGCTATGACCTATTGACATTCAAAGGCAAAGAGAAGCAAAGAGTTAAATCAAATTGCAACAAAGAAAGACCTATTCAAAGTAGGAATATAAGACATACCAAGGCAAAGCCCTCAATAGTAGCGTTAATCGCACCAACCGGACCTCGGGAAGCAATCTCTTGAGCCTCAATGCCGGTCACGAAGGCATTGAATCTCTCTCTTGCCAACTCCACATCGTGTAGCATAGACGCTGGGGCGTCACCCTGGGAAAGACGCCTAGACGGACCCTCTGTCCCAACGGGACCTGGAACTGGAACCTCGACGGCCTCCGTAGCACGAGAACCACCCCTAGGGGGTGATAGAACAGTAGTCGGAGTAGGGAGAGGCGCATCACTCGGCCCTGTCTCCTCAAGACCACCCAAACTGGGGGCATCAATCCTCGCCCTCTTGGAAGGGGGAGGACAAGGAGCTATCTTGGAAACACAGACCTCTTCTACCATGGACCTGTCAAGTGGAGGACCTGCTAAACCAAGAGTCAGCCATGAATCCTATAAGCCTGAAATCCTGCAACACACTCTTTTCAAAATGAACTACAAGAGAAGTCAAGTACCTTTCTTCTTCAGCCTCGAAGGAGCTGCGGGATAACCTGCTGACGACATAATGTCGGAATGATCCCTAGTTGGATTGTTACGGACTGCCTCGAGTAATCTCTTTTGTACATCAGTGAGGGTCGGCGGGGCTGTAAGAGAACATTCTCACCACAAGAACAAATACGTAAAAGGCACATAAAAGGCAAAAGTTAAAGATGAAATTCTTACCCAACTTGGTCTTGGGGACAACGTCCCATCGGGTAGGCACTCTGACACGAGCGAACTCGGAAGCCCACTCGCCTCCGACAAAGAAGAACTTCTTCTTCCACTTGTGAAGATTGGAGATAAGCCCAGTGATAAACTTCCCTGCCTTGGGGGAAAATCGATACCATCCCCGGTGGGGAGTGGGATTCTCGCGAAGTGAGTAAGTGGCCAAGAACTCCTCGAACGGCGTTGGAACACTAGCTGCATGCGTCAACCGCCACAGTGCAAAGAAAGCCAATAATACCCTCCAACCATTCGGAGCTAACCTCCCAGGAACCAATGATAGATGCTCCAGGACCCGACATATGGGCCTAGGAATCGGGAATCTCAAGCCCGCCTCTAACATTCCCTCGTAAAGGACTATCTCATCCGGAGAATCACAACAAGCCGACTCATCGGCCTCCGCATGACGACATAATACCGAAGGTGGGATGCTGTACAAGGAAATTAACTCCGTAATATCTTCATCACACTGGAAGGAGCTAAATATAGAGGTTACCTTAGAACAGTCGTCTCCGTCACCGATCGGACTTTCCTCAAGATCCCTGGCAACCTCCCACTCGTCTGAATGAAAACCCAGTAAGAAATGAAGCTAAGTCAATGGAAAACAAAGCACCCGTACCAACAGGAGAGCAAAAAGAATATTGGGAGCATACCTTGACAGTCAGTACCGTCACCATCACTTATCAGTCGTTTCTTGCTCTCACGAAGAGGAGGTCGAACTGGGCCTGGGGCATTGCCCAGCGTATCATGGGAACCTCCTGGAGTGTCCGAGGTGCCACCCAACCCATGGTGGGCACCCTCTGTATCTCTTGATGATCCACCCCGCTGCCCACATGAGCCAGGAGTCCCTTTGGATACACCAAAAGGATTATCTGAAGTCCTCCC
>CM042185.1:12642513-12684089 GCA_023539305.1 Ilex asprella | reverse complement strand
TTTATATATATATATATAAGTGTATGTAACTTTATATATATATATATACATTCTTTGTCTGATATCAAAAAATTTAATGAGTCCCCGGGGAGGAAAAGACACCGGAGGAAACAAGAAAATTCAACCTCATCCCGATGAAGACGAAGCACATGCCCACGACCCCTTCCTCTCGCAAAAAGTCAGAGGCTCGGGCCATGGGGGCAAATGACGAGCCCGAATTTGACTAGACCAGGTCCAGGTCCACTTCAAGTCCAGGTCCAAGTCCAAATGGACGTCGCCCAGGTACTCCAAGTGGGCGTCGCCCATGCTCCTCCAAGAGGCGCTGCCCATATGGCTCCAAGCAGTCCTCTCCTTGGCCACTTGACTCCAACATAAGTCCAACATCAAAAACAAGGGTGAGCCCAATCCAACTCAGGATCATCCTCCGACTAAATAGGAACACGAGGGAGAAGATTGAGTCCTATTAAAATAGAACTTACCAAAGTTGTAGAGATCTTCTATATCACGCCACCGCCTCACCGCCATAACCCTAGCTATATAATGTAAGCCCTCTTAATGTTGAGGACACGCCCCCGAACCCCTCACACAGACTACTCTCTCTCTCTCGCTCTCTCCTTAAACACTGTAACTGTACAGAGTACCCAAATTCATCAATAAAAAACGCCGGCCACCGCTGCCATTACCAAAAGTAGACGTAGGTCGTCCGAGACCGAACCACTATAAATCCTGTGTTTACCCTTATTTACTGTTTTTCATACTTGATTGTCATTGATTGCTCATTACTGCTCATTAATCACACTCGTGACTGTTGATCTCGCACGAAGACTGATTTGTGCATCATCAGTCTTCTCCAAATTCCTTCAATGAATCTCGATCTCCTATTGAGCAAGCCTTTCTATGTGTGTGTGTGGATCTCGATCGGTCGTCTTCTCTTGTTTAGTTAACTTTATAGCCATGAATGGGATTTTTTAGAGGGGGAGAGAGAGAGAGAACATATGGCAGTGTTGAGGAGTTGTCCTTTCTCTCTTTTTGATTTTTTTTTTGTGGCTTTCTGCTTGCAGTGGCTTTGACCTTCTGTGTACACTATACACAGTCAGTAACTCACTAGCTAGTATACAGACACTAATTAGTATACACACAATGTATATATTGTGAATATATTTTATATTTTTTAATTAAATTATTTTGTTTATAATTTTATAATTTTTTATGGGTTTTTTTGGGTATGGATTCAAGTTTTTAGACTTATTTGAATAAAAGTATATGAATAAGTTGTTTATTCTATTAAGTGCAATTTTTATAAAACTTCTTGTGTTTAGGTACAAAATTCAAATGAATTAAAAAAAATTTACCTAAACACCCTCCCTTAAATTATGTAGTCATTATTGACAGTTATTTGATGAAACAAATATTTAATGATTAACAATAATAATGAGAGGTAAAATAAGGGCATTAATAATCAAAACCCTTGTTTTTTGACAACAAGATTCTATGCCAATGAGATTTTATTAGAATGCCACAAATTATATGTGAATAAACACTAAATTCCCTCCCCCCCCAAAAAAAGAGAATTGACCAAGATGTTTTGCTAGATATTATTTATTGTTCGTTGTTAGGATATAGGGAACAAAGAATTTCTTTGTTTTTTTTAATAGGTGTAACTGTTTTTTAATAGGTGTAATTATTTTTTTAATTGGTGTAACTGTTTTTTAATGTGTGTAATTATTTTTTTAATGGGTATAACTATTTGTAATGGGTGTAACTATTTTTTAATAGGTGTAATTATTTTTTTTAACGAGTGCAACAATCACAGTCTCATACAATTGTTAAGTCATGATGGTAAAACAATGTTACGATACTAAATAGTGCAATTATTTAGTTTATGTAATCAACTGAATGACAAATTGAGATGATGTCATAATTTTGTGTAATTGTTTTGTATAACTGTTAGGTTTATTAGAACGCATGAATAACTATTTTGTGTATTATAGGACAATTGTAACTCATTGATGTAATTAATTAGTGTAATTGTGTTATTGTAATATTAATATAAACATAGTAAGAGAAAATAGAGAGAGAGAGAAACAATTAGAGAAAATATGTTCATATTTTACCTCCTATTGTTTGATTGTAGTCAAAATATGTGGAAGGAATACAAAAAGTTTCAACCCATCAGCTATTTACTGAACGACAATATTGTCATTTTTTTTAAATATGCATTTTAACAAAAATAAGATTTTGTGTTGTATTTTTGCTCAAATAAGTCTAAAAAAATTGTACTGGCTTTCAAGTTACTCTTTTTTTATTATACGACCGGTCCAATCAATTGACCCAATAGTTAGACCAGTGAATCATTGACTTAATTCCTTTACCGGTTCGAAGTCCGGTCCGATTTTAATAACATTGGATGTATCACATTCAATAAGGAATGTGGTTAAGAAGTGAAAAGCATTCACCAATATCCTCCGTTGTCTTTTGTCCTTCCCTTCTCATCTTCTATTTTAATTAAAAGACCTTTTACAAGAAGACTCCTCTGATTTTCTTTCTCTCCAAAAGTAAGCCTTAGCTTCATACTTTCATTTCCATTTTTCTTTTAATCTTAGCCGTTGTATTACCGCAATGCTTCTAAATTGATGACAGGAACTATAGATTAGATTGTTCTCCCTCTCATCATGAATCTCATGAGTATAATTTTTCTATGGTACTATTGAGTAGTTTTTGTGCATGACGTATTTTTCTTCCCAAACTACATCTATTCAGCACGTATCTCAGGTATCCAATTGGACGCCACAGAAGAATTTAAAACTTACTCGGTTGAAGATCGTGAAGGTTTAGCTACTCATAACTTCTTTGCTATTTTGGTGCTTGCTGCAGGCAATCTTGATTTCCCCTTTATATTTTCACCTTACACGAAAATCATTTTTCTAATTTTTGTACTTAAAATTTCAACATGACTATCATTACCTTTGAGTTCTTCAACATTGTATCTTTTGGGCATATAATGGTTTCTTTGTTTTCCTTGTCTTCCCCTTGGTTCCTTTTTTTTCTTTGTTAATTACTTTTCTGCTGGCGCTATTCATTGTATTTGTGTGCAATACTAGTTGATTTGGGTGCTTAACCTTACCCTGGTTTTTCTTGTCCTATGCATTCAAATATAAAGTTATTCTCTTATTAGATAAGACCTTCATCAAGAGTTTTGGATAATTTGATTGCAGAATACCATGTTTTTCTAACAAAGACATCAAAGATCGTTTTTATATGTTAGTTTTAAATTTTTATTCCCGTACAATTTTTTTTCACCCTCATTCATCTCCTCTAGCGATTAAGTGGGATTTTTACG
Organism: Ilex asprella; assembly: GCA_023539305.1. Taxonomy (NCBI): domain Eukaryota; kingdom Viridiplantae; phylum Streptophyta; class Magnoliopsida; order Aquifoliales; family Aquifoliaceae; genus Ilex; species Ilex asprella. The sequence goes on along the minus strand of CM042185.1, from coordinate 12,680,749 downwards.
CTCAAAACATTGTATATGTAAATCAACGGTTGAGAAGACATCATATCCATAATATTTTCTTAGACTTTCTTTTCCCTCTTTATTCCGTAGCGTTTGATTAAGAACTTTCATTCCATTGGGTTAAATAGCACAAAGACCTCAATCGAGAACCTTAATCCAATATTTTTATTGAGAAATTACTTATTTAGTTTTCCAAATTGAAGTTATTTACAAACAAAACTCGTCGAAATTCGTCAAATCATAAAATTGAAAGTCTTATCTCGATGATTTCAACTTTCTTGATATTGTAGGAGTTTTGGTAGCACAATTTTAAAATGTCATTGGTTGATTCGTCAGTATATATTAGCACACCCGAGTGGTGATCATCAACCAAGTTGTTAATAAACAAATGTTTAAGCCAAGGATTCCCCACTCAAGTGGATGCATAATGGGCATCTCGACATTGCTTATTACATTTCAAACCATATTATTTCTTTGAAAGAGTCATATGGTCGTTGTTGATTATTTGGGCTCTATTTGGCTAGAAAGAAAAAGATGATAGAAAGTGAAAATGGTAGAAAATAAAGGAATGTGAAGTGAAAGAAAGAAAAATGAAAGAAAAAAAAAATTCTCGCATTTGTTTAATTAGACTGAAAATTTTGCAAGAAAATTTTAAAGAAATTTCATTTTGTAGTTTGGAAAATAAGAAAGTTACAAAATTTTTTTTAAATTGTCAAAATTGACCTTATTTGTAACTTCTTCAAATTGGTCCTGTCCATATGAAACACTACACTTTTTTTTTCACCTACTTTTTTTTTAATAAGGAATTAAGAAAAATTATAATGCATGAGATTACATGGAAATATTAAAAATATTCTAGACAGCCTAAATTCCTAATCAATGCAGCATGTTTGGAGTTCCAGCTGAAAGGTAAATCAGCTGAAAAATCTTTTACTGAAATTAAGCTGCTGAACAATCACGTGAACAGTGACTTTTCTAGCAGCAAGCTGCAAATTTAAGCTGCTAAGAGCTGCTTGTGTGAGCTGCAAGAGCAGTAGCCTGAGATGAGCTAAGTGAGCTGAAAGTTGCAGTTGAGAGTCTCTGAGATGAACCATATGCAGAAAAAAATGTGAAATCTTGGAGCATATCCATCCATGAAGAACTTAGGAAAAATAATGAAGAGTTGAAAAAACAAAATCCTCTCATTTTGGATAGAAAACAAATCCAGAATGAAGACTGATGGATCTGCATCACAACAATAAAAAGGAGACCAAGAGGTATGATAAATGACCCCCTTCCCTTCCAATCAAGTAGAATCTAGCCATTGAAGATGTGAGAGTTGAAATATATAGTAATAGACTTTTGGAATTTGGAAGCAATCAGAAAGTTATGGTTTTAGGCAAATTGGAGAACCACTTCCAAATAATGTTACACTGAAGGATATTGTTGACACCCTCCCAAAAAAGGTAGTTATCAGAAGCATTGAATTCATGCACTCAAATGTTATGGGACTACTTTATCCAACTTATTTTATGATTTCATAGTGGTTCTCCATAGACAGTCAGAAAAGATATATACGACCACGACCAAGAAGTTAAATACAACTTTGTATTGAACTGAGAGTGTCTATTATACAAATCCCACATATTGATTTGATATTTTGATATATAACTGTGAACAATAGCTGCAATGTCAAATTAGGCAGTGACTGCCTTGAGCAGTTTACCAATTATTTGCCTAAGTAGAGCTTGATACTGACTTTACTGTGTTTTTTTTCCCTTTCATCTAACTTTTATTGGCTAGTGAGACTGCATAAATTGGCAAAAAAACTCGGCATAATATCTTCTCAAATTACTGCTTGAATCTGATTTGGTGTTAGACAATATGTATGAGATTTACTTCGGATATCATATGAATTTGTACATATACATAGAGGAAATAAAAAATGTTACATACGATTTCTTTTTGTTTCCATATCCATGCCCTGCTTTAAATGCTATGTTGTGAGTCTGTGGTTCAAACACTCCTTCTTGGTGGGTGTAATTGGGTTTTAATAATAGTTCATTTTAGTTTACACAATTTATCAAACACCTTCTACCCATATGTACCAGGACTCTCCTCTAACGGAAGATGAATTTCTTGATCGCTTTAATTTGTGCGCAATCCTATGGCATATTACTCTTTTCTTTTCCATTGTTGTGCTATTATCTACCTCAAATGGAAGTAACGAGCAAAGCAGGGAAGCTTGTTTGGAGCCGATCTCATCTACTACATCACAAACTCATATTCCCTTTCAACACTTAACCCAGCAACCAACAAAAAGATATGCAGAAAAACAAAAGATGGAAAATAAAACAGAGAAGATGTGTAGAGAAAAGTTGTCTGTGGTTAAAGTCTTGATACTTGCGATATATATCAATTGTACTACACAAAATAAAATAGAGATGGAAGATAAACTCACTGGATAGGTCTGAGCAGATGTGCAGAGACACAGGTGAAACAAAGAGTGATTAATATGAGAGAGTTGTATATGAAGATGAAAGCTGGAGGAGTTATCGTGTGCTGAAATAGGGGTAGAGTTGTACACAAGATAACAACTCCCAAGTTTCACGGGAAACACAATATTTTCCTGCAAATTTGGAGGAAAAACAAATTGCTACTTTTGCGGGAAAATTTGATCAACGGGAAAAAAAAAATCCCGAGAAATTAGATTTCTTGCTAAACAAACGCACTAAAATCTGATTTTTTTTCTCTTTCCTCCATTTTTCACCACTCTCTCGCTAACCAAACGGAGCCTTGACGAATTTATAGAATTGTAAAAATATGTTTGGGTTGCTCATGGGCATGGGCAGAGCCATGTTATGCCCAAGGGGGCCCCGACCCCACCTCAAGTTTCAAAATTTGTGTTTATACCCTTGAAATAATGTTAGCCACATCATTAAATGTTTTATTTTTATGACTCAAGTTTTCAAAATTATAACTATACATGTTTTTAAATTATGATCAATTATAGTTTCTCTCGAATTATTATGCGATAAAATGTATTGAAATTATTTTTTGTTTGGGGAATTAATCTAACAGTGTTCTACAACTAATTCATTCAAGAAGTTTGAATTAAAATTTTCTATTTATTGAAAATAAATAATATTACGCAAATAAAAAAATTTCTATCTATCATGTAAAATTAATAATTTTGATAGATTTTACACAAATAAAAATTTTAATATTAGTGATAGCTTAAAAAGTGACTCTCTATTGAAGACAAAAGTCTGGTTACCTTACCATTTGGCCCCCTCAGGCAAAGATCCTGGCTCCGTTCATGTTTATGGGCTACTTTAGTTTTAATATAGCTCTCTTTTGTTACTTGTTCTTTTTAGCATACATGTAGTCTCATGGTATGGTTTGCCATCCTGTTATTGTAACAATTATATAAACTCTAGAGATTTCAATATCGGTCAGATTATATAAACAAAACATTAAGCATTGTGTTGAACAATAAAATATAATAGATGATATTTCAAAATAAATGTAATTTTGGGTATTTGTTGAATCTATTGACTTGTCAAAATCTGGTTGACACATTCCAATTTCCATTGGTGGTGTACTAACGCCTGTGCAAACCACGAAAACTTATGATCATTTTTAATTTTTTTAATATTTTTCCTACCTCATCAGTTAGAATACTAAATAAAAATTATAATAAACAATATGACGATACGATTTTTGTTTTTGTAGAAAAAACATAAACGAGTGGTAGGTAATTACTGGAATGGAAGGGTTGTTACATTGGAATGTGGTAGAATGTGATTAGATTAAGTCTTGGGTTCCAATTGGATAAATAAAAATTCTTAGAAAAAAATGTAAAATGAAGGCATAAGTCTTCTCAAGCGCTTTGTATTCTAAATTGATTGCAATAATATATAAGATAGATAGATGACGTTCAGAAATAGTTCATGGGGGTTGAACAAGCCAGCATAATTGTTTGAAGTGGAGAGGATTGGTATTTGTCATCAAGCTGGTTGTGTTGTAGGGTCTTAGTGTTGAGAATAGACACATGCAAAAACAAAACAAAAAATGATTCCATCATGTATAAGACAAAAATCTATTTATAATGCTGCATTTGTTTTCAATGATGACTTCTTTTTTGACTTTTTTTATGAATGTTGCCTTTATTATTTTATCATTCACTATGAGTATCGTGTTACTTAAGCTTAAACTGATGTTCTACCCATCCTCTTTTATGGTTTCTCTTTATTAATTATTAAAAATAGAAAAAGTAAGAAATATATGTTTTGAAATTACAATTGAGCTACTAAATATATAACTGTAGCCACTGTTCTCTTCTTTTCTTTTTTTTGTGGTGGTTCAAATAAAAATAACGAAACTGTGGAATACGTGTGCTTTTGAAGTGAATGCATCAGTTTTGTTGCTGTGTGGGATACATAATTTAGTAACCAGCCATCAATTTTTACTTGGATTGAACATTTGGAAAAATGGTTCACGAATTCAATGTGTAATATTTTATCTTCAAATAACTCACCTACAACGTATGTGTGTACTAATTAGTAGATATAATCATAGATAAATATAGATAAATAATTTGAGTAGGACTTGAGAGAAAAAGAGTGATGGTTGATGGGAAAATAAATCCATAGCTAGATATTTCCTCGGCATATACTTTAGTCGAGCGGAAACTGGCGAATGATGCACATTTGGCTCGTTTGGTAGATGTATTATGAGAGGATTAAATATTTGATTGTACTATTTTTTATTAAATCGGGTCTAATACTTTGTTTGGTAAGCAAATTTGATACCGTATTAATTTTAAAAACGTATACTTATCGTATATTTTTTATACGTTAGACATGTATTATGGAGGTATTTTAATACCACCAAAAGAGGTGGTATTATAATCCAACTCAAACGTATTATTTTACACATTTACTATTATAACCCCCCAACTGATAAAATCAAAATGTCATCAATGTAACAAACACTTATTGAGGTTATTTTTGTCATCCATTGTGCCTTTGTGGATCTCCCTGCATGGTTTGCCACTGAATTTTTTTAACAAAGCTTACTTGGAGCTTTTGGTGAAACCCATTGGAAGAGTCTTAGCCTATGATCAGGCTACCCTCTCTTTGTCAAGGCCTAGGGTGGCAAGAGTATGTGTCAAAGTTAACCTTCTGCAGAATAACCCTAACAGAATATGGATTGACATGGGCGAAGAAAGAGCAAGATGGCAAAGGATAATATATGAAAGAAGAAAGGAGTTTTGCAAGAACTGCAAGAAACAAGGGCATGGGGAAAAAGCATGCAGGAAAAGGAAAGTGTCGCCTATGGCGGAAGACAATCACGGAAATAATTCAGAATTGGAAGCAATCAACACCAAGAAGGAAAGCAGAGAGCAGAATAAGGAAAAGGAGATTCGGCATAGTAGGGGAGAGGGAATACTGCATAATTCAAATCCTGGGTTTCCTTTTATGGATTTTCGATATCATAGTAAATCTCAACCTCAATTAAAGTGGTCTAAGACAGCACAACAATCAAAAGGAATATGGAAACAGTAGCAGCAGCCTAGGTAACTCAATAATTCAAATAAGGAAGTAGCAATCACAGTCGAAGCAGAAATGAACACTACTTTTGCAGCGATGGGTACGGAAAAGGCAAGGTCAGTAAACGTACCGAAAACAGGGCAGCATTCTGGTAAAGATACTCTGGATCTGAATGGACAGGATATTCGCCAAAAGGAAAATGCTCAAGGTAGAGAATCTGAGAATCTAATCGGCTCAAGACCAAGCTTGTTTGCGGAGACTGAAGGTAATATACAGTACTGAATATACAGGGTGGTGTTCCAGAGTGTTGGGAAGGTTTAGCCAATGCAATTGACCTCACAAATCAAGAGCTTAGTAAATCAACTGAAAAAAAAAGACATGCAGAAATTGCACTGTTTGCCTCAACAGATAGCAGAGCAGAGACGTGATTGTCAGCTGCACATACAGCTTCCTCCTCTATCAAAGTCTACCTTTTTAACTGAGCGCCAATATTCAGCCCAGCAAAATGCCCTCGTAAATTGGGATGATGTTAATGGATTAAGGAGCTCTAAAGAGCCCCCAGACCGAGGATATTACTCGGATACTGAGATTTCATCTAGTGTGGATGGTTATGAGACAGACACATGCACTTCAGTTGTTATTGTGAACTCAAGTGCAAATCTTTTGATCCAAGAGCAAGCTCCCCCCCCCCCCCATACAGGCATGATTACTAGATCAAGATCTAGCAAATTACCTTCTTCCCATTCTCAATGATCAATATAATCTCGTGGAATGTGAGAGGTGCATGATTAAGATGCATGATGTTAGCCTTGTTTCGTTATTAGAGACGAAGATGGTATTTTCTAAGCTGAGGAGTCTTGGTAATTTAATGGGGTTCTCCTCCTCTTTAGCTAATCCACTAGCGGAGAAAAATATTTGGATATTATGGGATCATAGAATGCAGGTCAAGATAATTGCTACTCATGAACAAGCCTTGACTGTTCAAGCTACTTTTTTGGGTTCTCTTCTTTTTAATGTATCCTTTATTTATGGTAAATGTGATCATATCTTGCGAAGACCACTGTGGGATCACTTGGCTTCTTTATCACCTACTAATATTCCTTGGATGCTAGTTGTGGACTTCAATACAATCACTACACTCCAAGTCTGTCCATTATGGCAGAATTTAATGATTTTATTAACTCTTTGGGGTTGCAAGACTATGGCTTCTCAAGTTCATCCTTTACTTGGTGTAATAACCACGAGGGAAGAACGCGAATGTGGTAGAGAATTGATAGAGCTCTTACTAATGTTCACTGGGGAGAAAGATTTGATAGTACATCTCTGGAATATGCTGCAAGGGGCAATTCAAACTACTGTCCTTTAATCATTAAATTTTCAGAGGTGACTTCTCCAAGAAGGCTTTCTTATTTCAAGTTCTTGGACATGTGGGCTAAACATCCGAGTTTCTTTGAGCTGGTAGAGCAAAGTCGGAGAGATAACTATTCTACGAACCCAATTGTTAATGTATTTCTTAAGCTAAAGCATGTAAAATAGTGCCTCAAGCAGTGGAATAAAGAAATATTTGGGAATACATTTGAGACTATTAAAAGGCAGGAGACAGAATTGCAGAGGGCTGAGGTGGAATTGGAGGCAAATAGCACGGATGCTACAAAGCAAGCTCTGCAGGTTGCTAAGAGTAATCTTGAATCTACTCTGGCAATGGAGGAAATCTTCTGGAGGCAGAAAGCAAACATTAAATGGGCAGTGGAGGGGGAAATAAATACTAAACTCTATCATGCTATAGCAAAGGGGAAAGCTGCACGGAATAAAGTTGGGAGAATAAAGAATGCGGATGGGGTTTGGTTGGAGGTTGAGGATGAGATTGCGAGGTGCGGGGTTAATCATTTTTATGACCTCTACAAATCAGAAACTCACCATCTGGAAGAAGAGCTTTTTTTGGTTATACCAAATCTGGTCACTAGCAAGGATAATAATAATGCTTATTTTTCCAATTTTTCTAGATGAGCTAGGAGGCATTGTTTTTTCCATGTCTGTTCATAGTGCCCCCGAGCCTGATGGTTTTCCAGGCAAGTTTTTCCATTGTGCTTGGGATATTATTAAGATGGACTTATTATCGGCAGTAAATTATTTTATTCAAGGAGGACAAATTCCATGGTCCGTAATTGCTACTCTCCTAACATTGATTCCTAAAAAAGACAACCTTCTTCCTTCTCTGAGTTCAGACCAATTAGTCTTTGCAATTTTCTTTACAAAATTTTTACCAAGTTACTGGCATCTAGATTGAGTAAGGTTCTTCTGAATCTAATCTCTAAGGAGCGACATGGATTTGTTAAGGAGAGAAGCATAGGAGATAGCATTGCTCTTGCTCAGTTGATGGTAAATGAGCTAGACAGGAAAGTGGGAGCAGGGAATGTTATTCTGAAGCTGGACATGATGAAGGCTTTTGATAGAATGGAATGGGATTTTCTATATCAAGCTCTAAGGAGTTTTGGTTTCTCGGAAGAGTTTGTGAAAATTATTTCAAATTGCATCCAAAATCAGAATATATCGGTGGTTCTTAATGGGGCAAGGCATAGTTTTTTTCCTACTTCTAGAGGCCTCAGATAAGGGGATCCCTTATCGCCCAGTTTATTTATCATAGCAGAGGAGGTGCTAAGTAGAGGACTTCAACATCAGTTTCAGCAGGGTCTGGTTAAAGGATTTCATACAGGAAGAGGTTCTATAATGCTAAGCCATCTCCTATTCGTTGATGATACATTAATCTTCCTCAGGGGAACAAAGAAATCTATGAGAAATCTCCTTAAATTTGTGAGTAGATATGAGGCTGCTTCTGGGCAGAAGGTTAACAAGCAAAAGAGTTCTCTCTATTGCTCTTCTAGAATTCCACTTGCAAGGGAAAATATGTTATCTCAAATTACTCAAATCCCATTGAAAAGATGTCCCCTAACTTATCTTGGATGTCCAATTATACGAGGGAGAGTAAAGCTAATATACTTTGAGGATTTGCTAACCAAGTTCTAAGCAAAACTGCAAGGGTGGTAAGCTAAACTGCTCTCTAATGTGGGCAGGGTTGTTCTTATTCAATCAGTTCTGAATTCAATTCCAATTCATCTCCTCGCTGTCTTGAATCTACGAAAGGGTATCATATCCAGACTGAATTCTGCTATGGCCTCCTTTTTTTGGTCAGGGAAGCCAAACGCTAAGAAGAGACACTAGTGCTCTTGGAAGGATATTGACATGCCCAAGCAGGAGGGTGAACTGGGACTTAGGAGATTTGAAGATGTCCAGCAATCATTCAGAATGAAGCAAGTGTGGAAGTTGTTAAAAGGCACTTCTCTATGGGCTACCTTTTTTCTCTTCTAAGTACCTATGCAGACATCACATTCTAAGGAATAGAAAACAAGGAATCTCCTGCTCCTTTAATTCTTTAGCTCCTTATTTTGAAATTGTAGTAAAAAACTCACAGAAGTTGGTGGGCAAAGGTGACACGGTGGATTTTTGGTGTGATAACTGGACAGGAAAAGGGCCTCTTATTCTAAAGACTACTGGTGTTCCTAATGTCTTTCCACTCCTTTCTGATTTGCTGGGAAATGGAAGCTGGGAATTAGAAAATATTTCACAACTATTGGAGGTTGATACATTGCAAGAGATTTACGCAGCCACGCCACAGTTGACAAATAAAGCAGATAAGCTAATATGGAAACACACGGACAGGAGGAATTTCTCAATAAAATCTGCATAGAATCTAATAAGATCTTCTGGTATTGTAAATACTCAGGCAGCAACTATTTGGAAGCAGGTGGTGCCGCCTAGCTCACAATTGTTTGAGTGGAAAGTTATGAGAAATATACTACCAATGGACTCCACATTCCAGAAGATATGAGTCTCACTGGTTAGTAGATGTGCATTGTGTAATAGTGAATCTGAATCTGTTCAACATGTATTTATTGATTGTAGTTATGCTAAGGCAGTTTCGGTAGCAATATCACAGTTTATAGGGTTTCAATTAATCCCTAAAGAGGCTGCAATGATTCGCTTCATGAGGCTAGCTAGAATTTATAGAAAAAACTCACTCAGCCATACTATGGTAAGAGGGATTTCTCTATTGGTATTCTGGCAGTTATGGAAGGAGAGATGCTGCAGGATTTTTTATGGCTAGAATTCCCATCCCTCTTCTCTTGGTATGAGGATCATGGGTTAGTGTAAGATACAAGTTCACAATATTAGATCTAAGACGATGGACAATCAACGAGGATTGGATTTTCTTGGCTCTCTTAATATATCCCCGACAAAGTCTCCTAAACTTATAGTTAACTGGATCAGCTGGAAGGTTCCAACAGAAGGATGGCTAAAGCTGAATATAGATGGCTCATCCAAGGGTAATCCAGGTGGGTCTGGAGGATTTGTAGTGCGCAATCACTGGGGGCAATTAGTCTTGGCTGGATCCTATTTTTATGGTTCCTCTACAAATATGTTTGTGAAAATGCGTGCATTGTTGGATGGTCTAAGGCTGTTGCTGAATAATGGACTGGAGATTTACCTTTTTCTTATTGAAACAGACTCACAAATCCTTATGGACATGATCTCGAAATCATCCTCACCATCATGGAAATTCTGGCAACTACTTGACCAGATTTTCTCAACTCTAAGCAGGTTTCATTATCATATAAAGCACATTTATAGGGAGGCTAATTTAGTCGTAGACTCTTGGCAAAAACAAGGGGTTCAGACATGGTTTTTGTTATACATACATCATCTAGTACATTACCTATGCCTACAAAGCTCTTGTTAATGCAAGATTTTCGGAGGATTAGAGCTTTGCGTAAGAAAATCTCTACCGGGTAGCTATGATCAATCATCACAATTTATGCAGAGTATGCTGGTGCTTACATTCAGTCTATAAAACAAGATTTATGGAGGAAAATTAGAGCACAGGCATCCCATTTCCAAAGCAAATATTACAGTCCGTTCTTTATACAGTCCATAATTCAACAAAGTTTCTTTCCTACTGTAAGAATATGAGATCTGCATTTTCTAGAAGTAAAGGCACTCAAGAGGGGAAGAGTTCATCATGCACCTGTCTTCAATGCATAGAGATCTTTCCCATCTGCTTTTTATCCTCTGCATTCTCCAATTGGAATTCCTCTTCTATGTGGAGTTCTTATCTTCTGTCTTGGGACTTTTGCTGGTCTCCTTTTTTGTTCATTGCCACTATACAAACATTAGGCTGGTTATTCATCTTCTCATCGAAGGAGAGGACAGGATTTCTCTATTGGGATTTGTCTGGCACACAAACAGACTCCTTCAACTATGATACAACGGTCTGTTCAGATGTCTTGGGCTATTCTGGCACAAACCTCTGTTCAGATCCTTCTTTTAGCTGCATTTTCAGATTCCAAGATGCTGCCTTTTTTAAGACGCCTTCTCAGCTGTCTTCTCTTGAAGCCTTACCAGCTGCCTATCAGATCTGATGCTTATCAAATCTGCCTATTGTTCTGCCTTCTAATCTCCCCTTATCAAATCACTTATTGCTTAGCTGGTTTCTTATTGCAGGAGATGATTGGGCTTTGCCTGTCTTAGCTTTCAACTACAGCGACTCAAAGTTCTGACTCCCACCTACGAGTGCTCACAGCTCCGAGGATCCTGCTGGGAGTATTTAGATTTAACTCTCAACTTTTGCTCCCAGTTTGAGATCTTGCAGCATCCTTTTATTGCTCCATAATGGCCAACTGCTTCATTAGTACAATAAGTTGTTTTAATGAAACAATTGGCCTTTAATATGATAGGCAGTTTGCTTAGGTTCTAAATTTTTTCTATTCTCTTCTACTAAGCATGCATTTTTTGCCTTTTTGATTTTAATTTCTTTCATGTAATTAGAATTGCATTGAGGGGTAACGTCCCCCCCCCCCCCGACTAGGTGTAATTTTTTTAAAAATTAATAAAATCTCCCTCGCACCGCCGAAGTTCTACAAAAAAAAAGGTTATTTTTGTTAATTTAACATTAATACAATCAAATAAATAATTCTCTAACCAAACAACGGATTTGACTACATAACTATTATCCAACGCTTATATTGTGTATACCAAACACTAGATAAAATTACGTATTATTGTAATACCTCATTTAATCTTGTATTTTATCCATCTGTATTGTATTAGTCTGTATTATTTTATTTAATCCTTCAATTTCTATTACGGCAACCAAACGAGCCCATTATGGTTGCTTAATATACGTAAAGTCAATTTAGTCAAGTAAAAGTACTTTCTTACGGATTTCTCTCTTTAAATTGTAAAATAAAATTAAGTAATTATTTTCTCAGGAGTATCATGTTTATTCCTAATTTTTTTTAAAGGAACCAAAATTGAGGACAATTTAGGTAATTAAAGAATTTTCTTGCAAATTTATTTTTTTTTTCAAACTATAAAGTTGAATTTTCTTACGGATTTTTTAATGACTATCATTAAATCACTTTCGCTTTCATTTTCCAACTTTTTAAAACCAAACAAATCATAATCTATTGTTTATTTACAATGGATCCTGATTTTTTTATGTACAGGGATATGTTACTTGTTGATGATGGATTTAAGTCTAGACCCCACTTCGAGTCCAAAGCCTCAAATGGGCTCCTGAAAGACAATCCAAGCGGCTCTTTTGGATGACATCTCTCAAGTTTGGGCTGGACAATAGCTCCGCTCCATGAAAAACCAAGATCAACCAACCCAGACCATTGCCTAGGTTAACCCCCAATGAGCTAGGCGATCGGCGTCTTCTCGTGGAGTTGAGCTCGGCTCCAAGCTGACTAGATATAACCTAATCACGCCATGTGGACAGGAGCCAGGGTGATAGTGGACCGCCTTAGTGTAGATCCCATCTACAAGCCCGTCAGGCAAAAAAGGAAGCCCCAAAGAGACAGAAAGCGAAGAAGTGGCCAAATTGTTGCAAGCGAAGGCCATTAAGGAGGTCGACTATCTGACCTGGCTAGCCAACGTGGTGTTGGTTAAAAAGGTCAACAGAAAGTGGCATCTATGAATCAAATTCACAAACCTGAACCATGCGTGCCACAAGGATAGTTTCCATCTACCTAGGATTAACGTTATATTCGACGCCACGGCGGGGCAGGAGTTCTCAGTTTCATGGATGCACCAAATCAAGATGGATCCTAACAACCAAGAAAAGACTTATTTTATCACAGAGCAAGGGATTTTTTGCTATCAGGTCATGTCTTTCGGGTTGAAGAATGCCAGAGCCACTTACCAAAGGCTAGTTAATCGCATGTTCTGGGAGAAGCTTGGTTCAACAATGGAAGTGTACATCGACAATATGCTAGTCAAGTCTCTTAAATCCGAACTCCACATCCAGCATCTCTGAGAGTTGTTCGAAATCATGCGTCAATACATGATGAAGCTAAATCCAGCCAAGTGTGCTTTCGAAGTATCAGCAAAGAAATTTTTCGAGTTCATAGTCTACAACCGAGGCATCGAAGCAAATGAAGTCACCAGCTAACACCAAGGAAGTACAGCGCCTCACTGAGAGAATTGCAGCACTAAATTAGTTTGTTTCACGCTCTAGTGACAAATGTCAGCGATTCTTCAAGGTACTAAAGGCCACTTTCCAATAGGATGAGAAGTGTGAGGAAACCTTCGAACCCTACATCTTGTCGTATCTGAATTCTCGGTTAGCACAGCCTTAGTAAAGGACAAGGAGAGGGTACAACAACTCGTCTATTTATGCAGCAAAGCTCTCAAAGGAGCCGAGGGAAGATACCCGAAAATGGAGAAGCTCTTCATGGCCCTCCTCGTCGTCGCCAGAAGGCTAAGACCCTTTCTAAGCACACACCATTAAAGTATCGACCGATCAATCTATGAACCCGAAGCGTCCGAGAGACTGGTATAGTGGGCAATGGAACTCAGCGAGTTCGATATCAAGTTCAAACCAAGAACAACAATTAAAGGCCATGTACTCGCTAACTTCCTAGCAGAGTTCACTCCTTCATTCGAAGACCAACCAAAAAACCTTGATCACAACATGAAAATTGTACGTAGATGGTGCCTCAAACGCCTAGGGGAGTGGGGTTGGCCTTATCCTGACCTTACTAGAAGGATATAGTCTTGAGTACGCACTGAGATTCAACTTTCAGGCCTCCAATAATGAGGCCAAGTACGAGGCCTTTATAGCTAGCCTGAACTTAGCTTTATCAATGGATGCGCAACAAATCATTATCCATATTGACTCTTAGCTGGTAATCAGGTAGGTGGAGGAAGAGTATGCTGTCTAGGATGAAAAATGGCCCTATATATGAGAAAGGTGTGAAGCCTCTTAAGAAGATTTGTGGTCGTTGAACTCGTCCATATTTCCCAAGAAGAAAATTATCGAGCCGACACACTAGCTAAGCTAACTACTATATCCCAACAAGATTGGCTTGGAACAACACCCGTAGAGGTTCTGCTCGAGCCAAACATCTAGCTCGACGAGGATCTGGTCATGCCGATAAATGAGACCACGTCATTAATGGATCCCTCTATCTCTTTTCTACAAGACATACACCTCCCACTAGACAAAAAAGAGGCAGCTAAGTTAAAGAGCAAAGCAGCAAGGTTCTCCATGGTGCAAGGTAAGCTTTACAAACGAGGCTTTTCTTTCCCTTTGTTGAAATGTGTCACTAAGCTCGAGGCAGATTATATCTTGAGAAAGATTGATTCATGAGGTCATTTATGGGAACCACATTGGCACATGAACTCTCGCCAGTAAAGCACTCTAGTAGGGGACTTCTGACCCACAATGGAGAAAGATGCTAAAGAGATAGTGAAGAAGTGTCAAGCATGCTAGATCCATGGGATAGCTCTTCAGCCAAGGTATGACCTAACTCTTCAGCTAAGGTATTGTCTCGTTCATCAGCCGGCCCTTATTTCATTACTTCCTCACGTCAGGAATGTCGGGCTGGGGGACAGACCCATAATTTTGATAAGAAAGGGCTGCAAGAGCTGCTTCGCTGGATTTTCGCTCTTTAGCCTTGGCTCTTCAATCTCAACATTTTCGGGATCATCAACCTTAACCTCAACCTTTTCAACTTCAACATGATTAGTCTATTCAACTTTAGCATTGTTAGGCTCATTAGCTACATCGGATAATTCAATCCAGCTCGGCTCTTTAAACCAACTCAATTATTTAGCCTAAATAAGCTCTTTAATCTTACCAAGCTCTTTGGATTAGCTCGGCTCTGAAGCCTTATTAGGTCCCTCATGTTTATCGAGCCCCTCAGCCTCACATTCAATCAAGTTCGGTATTGGCATCTTGGACTTACCTAACTAACAATAAGCCCAAGGCTCGCTCAAAAGCACAAAGTTTGACTTTTCAGCCATAACAATTGAATTCAGGTTGGTCAACCCGTCATAAACTTCTCAGGAAAGCTAGTCAGCTCGGCTTGGCTGTTCAGCCTAAAAGAAGAAGTTAGCTCAACCTGCCTAAGTCCAAAACAAAACAAGGTTTTCAGGACTCGTAGAGCTTCTTCGACAAACCCCTCAAACTCCCAAACAAGGTTTTCAGGTTAATCCTTGCTCGGACTCTGGGGGCAACTATTGATACCTAAAAATATAAAAAATGCAATGGGATTCTAGAAGACAACAAACAATACATAAACTACTAGAAGGGGCAAAAAAGGATTTTCACCATCAAACCATACGTTGGGCAATATGTTGCACAAAATATTCTCTGAATATTTCCTAAACATTTTTCTAATATCCTGTTATAAAAGACAATGATCACTGTGTAAAAAGGGGTCTCAAGCAAGAAAAAAACCATATTGTACTCTTCTTAAAAAAAATAATATATAATCAAAGAGCAAGAGACTCTATTAGAGTGGATTAGCCAAGCTTTTTAGCAGGTGAACCACTTATTTTCTTGTGTATTCTCATTCATTTTTACACGCACATGACAGAGCCCATCTAGCTCTCCTCGTCGTGCCTATCGATTTTTTACCACCATAAAAAATATTATATTATTAAATTAATTTTAAATAGTATTATTGAGCTTAATAACTATGACAAATTATATATATATTTGAATTAAGTTTTTAAATTAGGTTCCAATAAACTTGCGATATACCATTACCTCATTCTTTCTTTATAGGTACTATACCATGCACAAGTAAGAAAGCAGATAAATTTATGTCATCTCATATTGCTTTAAGTTTATGGACCGTCTCTGTCTTTCTTCCTTTGTTTATTGCCCTTTAATATCTCACCTACGACTGTCTGTCTCAACTCTGAACACTTTTCTTGGACTAGAGAGCACTAGAATCCCTGACAAATGGGGAATCCTTGAAATAAGGCATAAAAGCTTAAAAATAGTAAAAAGAAAAAGTGCCTAAGACAAATGTGCTACATGTTGGTTTTGGATACATTTTGGCCTTAAGCATCTCGATTAAAAGCATTAAATTTTGTAGTTTGTTACATTTCGTGAGGTTAATTTATCCTAATATAAACAATGGCCATGCATTGCTCATTCGACTAATTTAGCAATTTTTTTCGTAAAATAATTTCCCTATTACATATGGCGAAGAAGGTCGGTGTTATTTCATAGGAGAAAGGAGAAAATGTTGGGAGAATAATATTTGATGGCATAAGCAAAGGTATGAGAGTCGGAGGGAATGTGTTCGTGTGTGAGCGATTGATTCCGGGTATAGGCTGAAAAGCTCTTTGACACTGCAAAAGAGTAATGACTTAAATACATAAAGTGACATAGGTGATTCAGCAGTTCACTATGTTGAAGAGCTTGGCTAGTCTACTCTAATGGAGTCTCTTACACTTTATTTTCTATTGCTTGCGAAAGAAAATTGTTACAATGAGATTTCAGATATCTTTTCTTTAGGGTATATCCTCCTATTTATACAAGAGTTTGTCCTTATCATAAGGGGGAATCATAAGGGGGATATCTTTCCATTAGAATATCTTTGACAATGCTCCACATGTCTTTTTAGAAATAATGTGATTCCATATGGAAGGGTTGAACTTTCGAGGCCATTGGATGAGCTAGTTGAGCAGTGTTCGGCGATCTGTAAGATTCTCCTTCTTGGAAGAGCTTGTTGAAGGTAAAGAAATCAACTTGGGCGGTCTTTATTTCTGAACTGTATTGGATGATGCCAAGCTTCGATTATTGTAACGCCCCAAATACTACCCTGGACATTACATGCTAAAACCATTTACATCATGAGAGCACTAAAATAATCCATCAACAAATAAGACTTCATAAAGTCATCCATAGCAGTTACAACATTATCCCAAAAGAATAAGCTCAAACCATGACTACTACATCAAACGAATTATATTTGAACTTAGCAGTGGAATAAACAAAATACTAGACTTTACATGATTGTCCATATTCGTTCCTAGTCTAGCACAAAAATAAACGATATCTCTAGATGTCCTACTCGAGATCCAAGCATCCCTCTAATGAAGCTTCTACATGGCCCGTCATTAGCACTGAGTTCCTCATCTGGCCCATAATCTGTAAAATGTGGAACGATAGGGGGTAAGCACGAAGCTCTGTAGGAAAATTCTTCCAAACCCGAACAAGGTTTAGAAAAACATATAAAAATCGGTCGGTATCATTTCGTAAATAACATATATCAATTTTTAAGGAAAAATAGAACATTTCAAATAGATCTCAAGTTTAAGCCGTAACAATAATCAAGTGAAAGGATAAGGTAAATTTTACAACAATATATCATTTCTAAACATAATTCATTCCACCATAAACCATTTCCAGCAAGTTCTTGTGGAATCCCATACTTCCCAAAATTCTTGTAGAAACCGTTTCTGGTATAATGAACAATAACACACAACTGACATTTGTTAATCCTCATTGTCATGTACGTTGATTGCTTCTCAGGAATCTACCCAACGATTATACCTAGTCCACCCATCACAACCAACATATCACAATCACTTCGGGAAAGGGAGTCTACTATCCCAATGGCAGTGACGAATCCCTCCCCAGGAAATGTATATCACCCCCTAGCTCGAACTCTAGTGAACGATAGTGGTCGCATTACTAAATGATAATCCACTACAAGTGTTAGGAAACTATCTCACCCCCACTGGAATAGACTAACCTCTAACACTCTACGATATCTCTCGATGGCAATTCAAGTTCATCACAACAATCATACAAATGAGGAAACTAAAATATTCTTAATTCACCAACAATTCCAAATAAATACAAAATCCACAATTTCTCATTTTTAAAGCATATCTCAAAAATCCTCAATTTTATCATGTAGATGTATAATGAGCAATATAAGAAAATGTACAAGAGACCATCATAAATACCATTTTGTTGTTTAATATGAAACACTAAGATTTTGAAATCAAGAATAAAAGAAAGATTTAGAGAAAAGTTTATTTCTCTTGAAAACTAGGGTTTTGAGTCAAGAAAACGGATTTAATGGTTAACCAACCATAGTATTGTTCAAAACATGGTAATATTCAAAAGGATATCAAGAATCAATGATTCTATATCATACATATAAGCTTTAGAGTGAAAAGAATATATATATATATAAGCTCTAGTCTCAATGTAAGAGAATAGGAAGAAAACCCCTACCTTGAATCAAAGATTTCAAGTTCAAATCCAAAGTCCAAGCTCTAGAGACATCCCTTCTCCTCTTTCTTTTGTTCTTTTATCTTCTCCTAGGGTTCTAAAGTGTTTAGGGTGAGAGTGGAATGTAAGAATAGGGGTAAAATGTAGTGAAAATGGGTGTTTTAAATGGCCAAAATCCCGACTTTTACTGTGCAAAATTTGAATTTCTTTCGGACGTACCGATAGGCTATTTCGGAAGGGTTCCCTTCCGGAAGGCTGTTCCGATAGGGTTTAGCTACTGGTGTCGAGCGTTCCGGAAGGCTGTTCCGGTAGGGTTTGCCCAGTTTTGCCTATATTCTCTGTTTTTCATTTTCAATCCATTTCAAACCCTTCCAAAATCAACCTAAACCTACACAATATACATTTACACCTCAAACATAGTTGATATAAGTTTTATTACAAATTATTTTTTATATTCACGAGCTGAAACCAAGTTTTGACTAATATTTACAATATTAACATTTCCTATAGTTATAACCCATGAGGTTCATTTCTACACCATTACATATATTAAATTACTAATCAATCTATCATTATATTACTTTTAAACATGTGATGGTTTACAATTATGCCATCAAATCAGTCATTCTGCTTATTTGTTGTTTCGACTTTGGTTTTTGAGGTCATGTTGTTCAAGGTTGAGCTGCGATAAGCAAATAATGGTCTTCTGATTATGGTATTATCAATTAATATGGAAGATTAATTATTGAAAATTTTAATTTATATCATGCAATTAATAACAAACTGTAACACATAAAACTAATTTGATTGTCGAACAAGAACATAAATTAAATCTTTAGACCAACGGTAGTGTTGGTGTAATTGCAATAATTGAAAATCAAAATACAAAATTATAAAACTTGGTACGAAACAATTCAGGCTGAGGTGATTTAAGTCCTCTGCGGATGGCAAAGCCCAAAATCTGGTCTAGAAAACCTTCTCATATGACTTGTTCCCTCCAGGATACAACAGTCCGATAGCTCCATTGTATAACTCTATTCAACTCTGCATAAGTGGTTAAGTCCAAAGCTTCACCATAAAAACACCATTCTTTGGCTTAAACTCTCAAGTGTGTGTAGTTTATTATGAACTGTTATAATGTGTTGTATGATGTCACATAAGTGTTTAAATGTTCAACTTAGAATTTTTATTTATAAGCTCTTAGATCCTTTTAGAGTTCATGTATACAACTCATTCATGCATACATAATATACATGTATCTAACTTATACATGTATCTAATAAATATGATTCATGTAGTAGATAATATTTATGTACATGTACGTAGTTATACATTTATGTAATAATATGATACATGCATATATACAATACATTGAATAGAAAGATTCATGTGTATTCATTATACATTAGCACAATGAATTATATATAATATTACGCACTAGTATAATGAATTATACATAATAAATTATATATAATATTAATATGTACCAACATCTAGTATTGGATACTCTGTCTTTAAGATAGATTTCGTCCCACACTGGTCTTAATAAAAATCTTGACATTTACTTTCCAAGATATAATAATCTTCACGCTAGTAGAAGTTTCACTCCAATCTATTTTCTTAGTGAACTAGAATGTGTTTTTTTACTCTCAGAAATGATGGCTCTTAATCACAAAAATGGTAAATGTAATAACTACCTTAATGAGTAATTTTGTAAGAAATTAATGCAAAATGAATTTGGTTTTATATAGACAAAATTGGGTCTGTTCCAGACAACCACCATACGGACTGAAGCAATTCCAGAAGGTGTTTGTTAATAAATATACACCAATTCGAATTTCAACTGGTGCACACTTTGAATTCAATTTTTTCGTGCAAAATTTAAATTCCAATGGGAAAAAAAATAAAAACAATTAAGAATTTAATGACCCATTTAATGATTTTTTTTTTCAAAAAGATAGGGTTAGATTTGACCCACAACCACACTCAAACCCAAGCCCGGCCAGAGCGAGGCAGGTGGTTGCAACGCGTGTGTGGTCAAATCCAATCTCATATATATATCCTCCCCAATCCACAAAATTGCAATGCCATTAGGGCCCGACTTATAAAGTAAACTTGGGGTATATATGCTTATCAAATCTTTCTTCACCAATCAATGTGGAATTGGTGTTATATCCCACATTGCACAACCTCTATTATTACATTCCAAGATGGTCACTTTTGAGTCTATTTTCTTATTCATCTCTTAATCAATTTGAATAAGTGAATATACTATGTTATTCTCTTTACAACGTAGAATACGAAACCATGAAAGTTTACTCAAAATGATGAGTGGGTGTCACCTTAATTTAAACTCAAAGTCGACCAAAAAATATTTTTTTTATACGTAAAAAATGTTTTAGTGCAAAAAAAAAAAAAAAAGAATTTGTTGGGGGAAGACTACCCTAACGAAATAGATATTGTACTGGAAATTACAAAATTTAAAGTCAAGTTATAATTTTTTTATGGTATAAGTTACAACTCTAAAAAAATGATCGAAAAATATTATGAACGATCATGAAAAATAAATTTTTTAAAAGTCAAGTGACAACTCATAAATAAGAAATTACAATTGATTGAAATAATTTATGATCGATCATAAGACATAAATTGACTATTAAAAATAGTAAGTATTGATACTGTATTAAAATATTTTTTTTCGTATTCTATTGTGATCCAAGTTGTTATGTGACGATGAGAGTCAAGCTCAACCACTCTTGTCCAACCCCACCCACTATACTTAATTCAACTAAATTTTCAAGGTCTAGGAATAACTGAGGAAGGGTTGAACTATTGCTATCACAGACAAAATAAACAAATTTGAGGGAATGTAGTGGGTGATGCAAACGGAGAGGATTTCAAGGCAATGCCAGATCTTGTAGACAACATTTCTGCTCGGAATAAAGTGGGGAAGGTTATTATAAGGGTAAACTACATAAATAACTCCTAAACTTTAGTCTTTGTTTTAAATTATTCTCTCAATTTTTATTTTTTTAATTTACCTCTGAAATATTTAAATCATTTTAATTAGCACCTTCTATTAAATTGAGGCGTTATGGGATGAAACCTCACACGTGACCTGCACATGTTAACTGGTGAAGGGCGTTTTTGACATATCAACATTTATGTACTGTTAGGCGCCAATTCTTCCTCCATTTCCCCTCTCCTCTTCAGACGCCAAAACTCCATACACAGCCACAAAAACAGAGTATGGACAAATTGAACCCAAGAGCTCCAAATTTAAGCCCTCTCACTCCTTTGGCCTTCCTGGAAAGAGCCGCCACTGTTTACGGCGAGTGCCCTTCCGTCGTCTACAACACCATCATCTACACGTGGTCGAAGACTCACCGTCCATGCCTCCAACTAGCTTCCTCCATTGTTTCTTTCGGCATCAAGAGAAGCCATGTGGTCTCCGTTGTGGCACACAACATCCCCGCCATTTACGAGCTCCATCTTGCCATTCCCAAGTCAGAGCTATTCTCAACACGGATGGATTTTGAATGCGGATTTAAAACCGGTAACATCGACAATATTTATTTACCTAATTGGGAGGTATGAAAATGGAGGACTACCCAGAAGAGAGTGAAAAGTGGTACTTGGTATTGGCGGAGGTGGCAGCGAATGTTGGGATTACCGGTGGAGGAGAGATAAATGGGCAATGGTTGAGGTTTGTGAAGAGGTTTGATGAGAAGAAGAACGTGATGCTAAGTTGAATCGGATAGGGGCGTGTTTGGGTGGGTTGGTTGGGTGTAGGAATGTGAAGGCTTGGGATGTCAAGTTAATTGAGCCGTCCGACTGGTGGTGCGTATGCGCCCCCTCTCTCTCTCTCCCTTTTTTGCCCCTCCACTGTTGCCTTTCTCACAATACCCAGTCTGCTGAACTGAAGAAGAACAGAGCACTAAGAAGAGAGGAGAATGGAAGCTAAAATTGGCACCCAACTGTACATAAATGTTGATGTGTTAAAAATGCCCACCTTCGGTTGCCATGTGTAGGTCACGTGTAGGGTTTCATTCTCAATGCCTAAATTTAACAGGTGTTTATTAAAATGATTTATATAGGTCAAAGGATAAATTAAAAGTTTAGGAGGCGATTTAAAACAAAGGCTAAAGTTCAGGGGTCATTTATGTGATTTACCCTTATTATAATTCTTAAATATACAACTTCAAAAAATAAATTTAATTTTATTTAGTATCTGATGTTGGTTTTACTATAGTCAAATATACAAGATTTTAACTGAGTTTCAGTTCGGTGTCTACTAGACTCCTTAATTTGTGATGAAAGAATGGCCTTTCCTGACAATCACGAAAGTTGGCCAATGGGATATGTCATGCAAACACATTTTTATTTGATGGGCAAAAAACTCATATCTCATTTTATTTCGTCCTACAATAAAAAAGATAACAAATAGAAACTATAGAACGAAGACTTGAGAGGTATCGAGAGAGAGAGAACGAGAAAGAAAAAGAAATAAGACAAATTTGTGAGAAAGAGACAATTTTTTTTTAAGTGTTAATTTACGTTGTTGAATCTAAAAAGCTGTATTGATACCAACTTAAAAATTTCTGGATTAAGATACTCCTATTACACTTTCTTTTAGTTTCACATAATGGAGGGATTGAGATTTGCTACTCATTCTTGCCACTTGTGCTCCTTAAAATCATAACCAACGTAAAAGAAGAAACAACTATACAAATATAAGGCTAATAATTTTAAAATGGCTAATCTCAACTTGTATCTTGAAAGATCACTTGAATCTCAATTTGTTCTCCTAAAATTTAAAAATATCAATTTACACCCTAAAAGATATAAATTCATATCAATGTGCACCTAATATTAACTACCATTTTGTTGTTAAAAAGGTTTAAACTAATTATAAATTGCACCCTTAAAGTTTGAATATTTCATATTTATGATTCAAAAAAGATTTTATTCCATTAATGCTCATTAAATAGCTTTAAATTGTATTGTGCCATAATATTTTCGTGTCATGTTCGAGTCAGTGAAAAAATATTTTTAAAATTAAAAAAAAATTATAAAATACCTATTTTTTGCTTACAATACTTGTTAAATAGTTATTTTATGTCTATAGTTAAACACGAATCTTTTGATTATTCGATCAAATTAAAGTTAGATATGAATAACATAACTGCAGACAGAAAATAACTATTTAATGAGTGTTGTAGGTAAAAAATAGATATTTTTATATATTAAATAGTAATATAAATTGTTGTAAATATGAAATATACGACACAACGCAATTGACTCGAATCGATAATATTTTGTTTTAAAAATATTTTTTTATTGACTCGAACACAATACGAAAATGATACAACATGATATAAAATAACACGATATAACACAATTGAGAGGTATTTAACGAGTATTAATGTATAAAATTCTTTTTTAATCATAAATGTAATATATTTAAACTTTGAAGGTGCAATTTGTAACTATTCCAAATTTTTTTAACGGGAAAATAGATGACAGTTAACCCCCAGTGCACATTGATATAAATTTATGTTTTCAGGGTCTAAATTGATATTTTTAAATTTTAAGGGTGTAAGTTAAAATTTGAGTGATCTTTCAGGATGCAAATTGAAATTAGTCCATTTCAGAATTAAGTATAAGAGCCAAGATCTATGTACGTTAAGAGGCGGAGAGATGGTTAGGGGTGCAATTCGAGAAGGTTGGATAGGTTGATATGTCAATACAGGCTCAACCCAAAATTCAAAATTTTCAACTCAAGCTCAACCCGAATCTGTCAACCAAAGTACTAGTGTGTTCAGATTTTCAAACTCGAGTTATACTAGGATTGAGCCTGAGTTATGCATAATTGTTAAAAATTCGAGTTCAACTCGGTTGCCTGAATAATAACATCAAGAACATGAAAAATATTCACAAGAAAAAATCGAATGAGTAGAAAGACAATAAAAAAAATCAATATTCTAGTTGAAATTTGTATAAATTGATTAATGCAAGGATAAAAAACTTCGTGAGTCACCAACATATCTACTTTCTACTTCTGGAAATATGTTTGGCTTGGCTTAGAAAATGTACTATACGAGGAAAAAAATTTGTACATTTATTTAGTAGAAATGTAGAGTTTGAGCAGGTTTTTTTTGAGAGAAATGAACAAAATTACACATCCTTCCAGCAAAATGAAGAAACTATCAGGAACCAGAAGTTGATTAGTCGGAGACACTCCGATATTTAAGTCAGTAAGAATTATGAGAATAAGAGAATTGCAAGAAAATGAGTGTATACCTTAGCCTTAAACTTTAGCCGGTATTTTTAGGGATCTGTATCATTCTTCTACGGTTTTTCTCATTGCCTATACAAGGTGGCAAACCTATTTCTTAGCCAAATCTTCCTTAATGTATGTAGCAATCTTTTCAGAATTCCTTTATTACTTGTTGATTCCTTAGCTCACATATTTCTAATGTGCACCTATGATTTAGACAATTTTCTTATTAGCTAAATAGCACTGTTGCTGGTTATTTGGGATAGCCTAGCGACCTTTTCGCTCAGTCTTTAATTTTCATCACTGTCTAGGCTCCATCTTGTCAACCATCTTTGGTTTCTAGGGATGGCCTACCTATCAGTTCTTGTTGGATAGGGCTTATTCTTCCAGAAGATAAGAGTCAAACATTTGATCAAATTCTAGTCTTGTGGTATCTCTTTAAGAGCATACTTCATAAGGATCTGCTTGGAACACACTTCCTTGCTTGAGAATGTTTTCCATCAAGCAAACCACTTTCAGCTGACTTACTTCATGGTTGGGTTTCTTTTCAATTTGCTCGGCTTATCAGTGGGCTTGTTTGGACATGGCGACCCAAACTATTTTAGCAAATGACTCTGCCACATGTCCTAGTCGAGCTGTCACACCATGGTTTGGAGGTTCTAAACCCTTTTACTTGCCCCCAATGAATTTTTTCCACGTGGCACACTAGGATACATTCTTTTTTTTATAATCATTTCCCTCATTAATTAGCTTGTATCGTTTATTACGAAAATGCACTACTTGTATCCTTTCAATGAAAAATGATCATTTGCATTAAATGACCCATCTTTCAATGCTCTTGGCATGGTTTTCTAGTGCCTCTTTTCTTTTTTTTAAAGTGTCATCTTCCCCATTTCCTCATTTCTTGCATTCTTGACGTCTTCAAGCTTCTACACCCTCAGAAACTATAAGTATTCCTTTCAGCTTTTTTCTCCAGTTTCTTCTATTCATTTTTTTGTCCATTGCTCCCTTGAAAAAAGAGCAATACCCGAGTTTAGATCCAAATACTCCATCCTTGATGATGTGATCATCCAGGCTGCAGATGAGGATGAGCCCTTAATAGGTTCTAGGGAGTCCATCCCCATCCCAATTAGAGCCATAATGGAGGGTGGAGCTAGATTCCCCTTGCACATTTTTCTTCTTTGGGTCCTTCATGCATTGAATCTTTACCCCATTCAGTGTTGCCCCAACCTCTTCAGAAATTCATGGAGGTTTCTGCCTTAATAACCTTCTGGGGACCAACCTGGGTCTCTGGGATATCCTTTATTGCTACATCATCACTCCTACTTTTAAGAAAAACTATTATTTTCTAGTTAGGAAAATCTGCCTTATCTGGTCACCCATCTTCCAGAATCAAACAAGGGCCATGAAAACGATCTTGTTTGTTTATGGTAATTGGGAACACAGAGAGGTCAATGAGCCTCGGTACAATTATCTTTATGAAGAGGGTGCCCTTGATGATCTTCAATAATGCCCTCTTTTTCTTTTTCAATGTGTGATATTTGAATCTTTTTGTAAGGGAAACTATCAAAGGAAAGTTCCTTGAATAGAGAGTTAATTTTGTGAATTTAAATAAGTTTTGGGCATTTCAGGCTTGGGATACTTGGTGTCGAGCTGTTCATGTGCTGCTCGTTTACGAACCCACTTGTCACTCCTTCATTGTTGTTCCCTCCGTCACCTCTGCACAACTTGTCAAATGTAGAGCTGTTTGGGCTAGAGATATAACTTCATCAACACCACTTGGAGTCCTCGAAGAATAGGAATGAGAAGAGTAAGGGTTGCTATCAACTTTATCATTTGGTTCTGAATCTCGAGCTTTTTGCGACTCAGATCCTTTCAAATTTATTGATTCGTGTCCATTCCTAATCTCTCACCCCCAAATATGTGTGTCGTTATTCATGCCCACCTAACTTCACCTAACTTCATCTTGGGCCATCTTTATTAACTCTTGCCATGAAGCCTCTTTATTGCAGAAGTGTAACAATTGCCCTTTAGCCTCCACAGACTGCTTATTCAACTTAGTTCAAAAACTTTCCACTCTCCACATTCTTATTTCTCCTTGGGGTTTTTCCTAAGTGTTGTTTACTTTATGGCTTCATGACTTCTCCTCTACTTATTTGTTTAGGCAACGCGCTTGAATCATGATTGATGACCCATACTATGTTGTGTTTATGTTTTCTATTGTTATTACTGTGCCCAGAGAGCAGTAGATTAGGAGGCGATACCTTTTTCCCCTAAGTTTGACCATTCGGGTTCCTACCCCCGACGAACCTAGCAATCTCCTTCTTCGGAGGGAGGTGAGCATTTTTTAGGGTGCCATCGAGATGGAACTTCGTTTGCCCATCCATCCAACCATAGGACAGATTCTTGCCTTTTTTGGGTTCTACCCTCATGCCTTTTGCCAGAGGGGTGGGGCACTCTTGTAAGCTTCTTCATTTTCTGGCACATGCAAGGCCATGATCGTTTTCCCATTGTTTATGAGTTTCTTTACTTCTTTGAATTTGATTTTGACTTTCCTCCCTATCATTATCGACTTACGTGGAGGTGTCACGTACCCACGCTGGTCATCAATGAACTTGGCTCCTCCGAGGGGTGGTTGTAACATTTTTTCTTCATTTATAGGGATTCTTATGAGTCTACTGAAGTGCAGTGTGACACCCCGATTTTTTCGGGGGTCCGTTGATTACCCATCAACCCGCGGAATACTCGTAGATACCGAGTAACTCGATATCACACCGTTATGCCCCATTTTACCGGGATCCATAACTTAACAAAATTTGGGCAGAGTCTCCTTCATACAGGGAGTTCTACCCAAAATCCAACCTGTGCAACATAACTTAACATGACCCATCTGAGGCCCAATATAAACAATGACCGCACCGGGTCCATTTATAAGTAAACATTGGCCACACCGGGTCCAATTACGTGTACTTATATCAAAACATGCAAGGTTACTTTAACATTAGTCCATATATGTTCTATTACAATTAATTTGCATAATCTACATGCCAAAGACCAAGTTTTCATAAACTTTTTACAAAAACTCAAAACAAGGCCACAAGTCGGCCCCCTTCATGTCTGATGCTCTCCAAGTGAGCCATCCGCAGGTGCAAACCCCACACCTGAAATGTTTCCCACATAGGGTGAGCCAACGTCCAGTAGAGAATTTCTTACAGAGGCTACTTCCCCCCTAGATGCACATGAAAAGTGTACATGCAACAATTTACACACACATCCACCATTCCTTACAAGAACATGCATTCAATGCTGGAATTCTACTCTATTATGCCATGAAATGAGATACGACTCACTCATGCAGATTTCTCCGAGTCCTCCCCGACTCACACGACACAATGCAGTACCAATGTATAATGAACCCATCTTTGACGGAAAAATATCCAATGATCGTTTTAAATAAAATTCATGCGTTTGATAAATCAGATCATTATGAGATGATACTCATTGACAGAGTATGTTTTTATTGACAAAATCTTGTATCTTGTTGGGCAACGAATTTTGGTATCTCAACCTCCGGTTCCGTAAACACCAGCACTTTTCTGGAATTTCACTGTC
The DNA here is from genome assembly GCA_023539305.1 of Ilex asprella. Lineage (NCBI taxonomy): Eukaryota > Viridiplantae > Streptophyta > Magnoliopsida > Aquifoliales > Aquifoliaceae > Ilex > Ilex asprella. The sequence goes on along the minus strand of CM042185.1, from coordinate 12,652,722 downwards.
GGCAAAGTGCCTAAACCATGTGACTGGGCCTTGCACCCGAGGGAGAGTCTAGCTCTACTTGCTATACCCGACACAAGTTTTTTTCATGCAATCATTCGACTCCATGTGACTATCGATCCACATTTTCAAGTCCACATATCAACCACCAAACATGGTGTTTGATTAAACATGCACCTCACACCCCCACACCCATGACTTATGCTCATGAATGTGATGCTCCATACATATGCAATACAATGCCTCATTGCACACTTTCCACATGTTCAAGATGCAATGAATGTCTTATGAACAATTTAAACCACATATCAACATATGTCATGGCAATATATGTCTTAAGCATACAATTACCATAAAACATCATGAAACTAATATCTTAGCAACATATTAACATATTTTACCATCTTAGCAACATATTAACATATTTTACCACAACATTCAACATGCTAAACATAGTCATGAAACACATGATTTAAATCACTCAAGGTATTTTATCAATCACCTTCAAGGCAACCATCATGTTGAACACAAGTCATGCCCAAATTTCACTAAGTTACAAGAAAGTTCACAAGTAACTATCATGCATCATTCTCAATCTAAGAGATAGCCTAAGCCAATTCTCAACCCTTTTTCCTTAATTTCATAACTATACATAAATAGGAGGAACCCAAATGGAAGGAAAACCCTACAAGTCATCCTATAATTCATGTCACCAATCCATTTTATTCACAAGACACAATATTAACATATAGAGTGCCTACACACTACCATGTCCTAAGTGGTTTCATAAAGAACTTCCACACTCAATCTCATGATAGAATTTATTCCAAGTCATTTCTACCGGAATAATCCCAAATAGGAGGATCCCTACATCCAATTAAACAAGGAAGTGATCTAGGTCATTTCCATTACCATTTAGTAAGTATCAAGTCCCTAGCACCCTACTCATTCCATATAAACATTTCATATAAACAACCTATGTTAGGAATAATCCCAAGTAGGAAGAATCCTACAAGTCATCATTTAACACAAGAAATTATTTTAAGTAATTTCTACACCACTATTTCTAAGTAGATATATTATATCCCTTTCCAACATCCATTTAACCATATCATTAACAATAGTCAAGAGTTCTATACAAGACCCTATACATCAACTCCTTCCACATGAACATCATAGGATGGAATAAGCCCAAAACAGTCCATAATTTCAGCTCCAAAACAATCCAAAAACAGTCCACAATTTTAATCAAAAACAACCTAAAAACAGTCCACTAATTAGCCACAAAATAGTCCACTAATTAGCCACAAAACAGTCCATTAATTGGCCACAAAAGAGTCCACTAATTGGCCACAAAACAGTCCACTAAATGACCACAAAACAGTCCACTAAATGGCCACAAAACAGTCCACAAATCAGCCACAAAATAGTCCACTAAATGGCCACAAAACAGTCCACAAATTAGCCACAAAATAGTCCAATAATTAGCCGCAAAACAGTCCACTAATTAGCCACAAAACAGTCCACTAAATGGCCACAAAACAGTCCACTAATTAGCCACAAAATAATCCACTAATTAGCCACAAAACAGTCCACTAAATGGCCACAAAACATGTCACAAATCAGCCACAAAACAGTCCACTAAATGGCCACAAAACAGTCCACAATTTCATTAAGTTACAAGAAAATATGCATGTAACTTTCATGTATCAACTACAAGCTATAATTTAGCTTAAGTTCTTCCTACACTTCATTCTTCATTTCCTTAACAATATACAAGTAATATATATCCACATACACTTAACCACCTCTTATGGACATGCTAGGTAAGAAATGAACCAAAGTAGGAAGGATCCTACCTCTTGTAGCGTAAATCAAAGGGAGAAAGCTTCAAGAACACCTCCCAAGCCCAAGAACCTTTGATTTCTCCAAAGTCCCCTCTTGGATCTTCGGTGAAATTCACTTTTCTTGGTACGTATGCGTAGCCCTCGTCGAGGAGATGAACTTTGATTCTTGGTTCGACGAATTCCGACCGACGGAACTCCGAGAATCTTGGAGTGCAGCTTGAAGAACTTACTTGTTTTCTCTCTTTTCACTTTCTTCTCTCTATGGCCGGCCAAAGGCTTAAAATATGAGATATTTCTGCTGAAATATCTCAATTAAATCCCTATTTATAATTTCAAAGACTTGGCTCACAACGCGCCACACGCCCCCCTCTTTTTCGGGTCCGTTTTCGCTCCGAAATGACTAATCACATTACGGGTTAAGCTTAATTAAATTTTATTTGAACTTTTAATCAAAAATAATTAAATTTTGAGCTTATTACTTTTTGGGACCTCGGTGAGATCGTCCGCCACTCAATCACCTCGATCTACGTGTAAAATTTTAACTTATGCTGAAATTCGATGAAATTCGACTTGGTGACTACATTCCGCGATATGAGTCCAATGGCGAAGTCCGTTGTGTCATACGAGGTCTATAGAACATGTATTTTAATTTTACATTATTGTGATAAAATGACCATTTTACTCTTTCTATGAAAAAAAATCAAAATTTCCCGGGTTTCACACGCAGTCTGAGCGTTCCCTAGTTCCTCGCTCCTAGGGGCACATCCTTGACAGAGGTAAGAAAATAACATTTTTGCTCTTTTAAAATGAAGAACGTTCCTACTTCGAGGCTTAATGGTTTTTGTATTAATGCATATGGTCCCGGATTGACCCCCGGAGAGATTGTCAGGGTCTCCCAACTTTTTCGTGCTGAGGTGGCTCCCTTCTCTACCCTTGTTATAGCACAGAACCTTTTTCGGTTCAGTATTGGTCCTGACCCGACTGTTATTCCTGCTGCTATTACGGCTTCTCTTCCCCTTGTCGTTGACATAGACTCTTCTCAAGTTGGCCCAGAGGAAGACATTACTACCTATTCGAGGATGGAGAGGAAGTAAAAATGGGATCCTTCGTCCCGCAGTTGGCATTAGGGAAGGCAGTGTTGAAAAATAGCTTTTTGAGGTCGAGAAAGAAAGGGATGAGTTGAAGGCTGAGAATGCTCAGTTGCGAGCGGAGAATGCACGACTAGGGGAGGAGTCCTAGAGTTGAAGATTGAAAAGCCCTGAGTTTACTTTTAAATTTCTTGTAATTTCAAACTTTACTAAATAAAATACAACCTTTCCCTTTAATTCTTCGTTTTTCTTTACTTGTTGTCGTCCTAATCTGGATAGCTGCTAGGCTCAAAATCCTGTTATAACGTGCGTATTCAAAGAGTTAAAAACTTATTGAAGGCTGAAGGACTGAGCTGAAAATATCTTAGGTAGGGAAGCCTAGTTGAGGTCGCGCGACTGGAGAGCTCGCGGCTTTGGGGGAGTTGAGAAACTCCTTGAAGGTAGAAAAGCCTAGTTGAAAAACTCTTAGACTAAAAATCCTAGTCGGGATTGCGTGGCTGAAGAGCTTGCGGCTTTGGGGGAGTTGAAAAACTCCTTAAATTCTAAAAAGCTAAGCTAAAAAACTCTTAGGCTGAAAAAACATAGTCGAGATCGCGCGGCTGAATATATCGTAGCTTTGGGGGAGTTGAGAAACTACTTAAAAGATAAAAAACACTTAGGTTGAAAAGCCTAGTCGAGGTCGCGAGGCTAAAGAGCTCGCAAGGGTGAGTTGAGAAATTCCTTGATGGTTGAAAAGTCGAGCTGAAAAGCTCTTAGGTTGAAAGCCTAGTTGAGGTAATACCACTTCAAATGATCTGCGTTCTAGGAGTGTTGTAGGTCTTTCCCCTCTTCAATATGCAGCTCGTAGTTTCTAGGTCGGATCACCCACTACACAATGTATGGCCCTTCCCAATTTGGACTGAGTTTTCCATGTGTAGGGTCTTTCCTTGCTGGAAATAGTTTCTTGAGGACCAAATTGCCCGACTTGAAGCTTCTCCTCCTCACTCGTCGATTGAAATACCTTCTGATGTCTTTGATAAGAGAAGATTCACTGTAAAGTTTTGTCTTTTCTTTCATCCAGGAGATCGAGGTTGATGAGCAAAGACTTATCGTTCTGCTCGGGATCAAAGAGCTTGGTCCTTACCGAAGGAAGCCCAACTTCAATCGGAGCCATGGCCTCAGTCCCATAAGTAAGGCTGAAAGGGGTCTCATTGGTGGCAGTCTGTACAGTGGTTCGATAAGCCCACAACACCGCCGGAAGGTGATCAACCCATTGGACCTTAGAAGCTTCTAGTTTTGTTTTCAGCGCCAGCTTAATAGTTCGGATAGTGCCTCCCGCCAGCCCATTTGATTGCGGGTGCGCAAGTGCTGAGAAATAATTCTTAATTCCTAATTCCACGTAGAAACCTATGAATTTTGGATTGTCAAACTATTTTTCATTGTCTGAAACCACAGCTCTTGGGATGCCAAAATGAAAAATTATTGATTTCCAAACGAAATTCTTCACTTTTTGCTTGGTTATCTTTGCTAACACCTCCGCTTCTGCCCATTTGGTAAAGTAGTCCACGACGACTATGGCGAACTTACACTGCCCTGATGCAAATTGGGAGATGCCCTAGAATGTCCAACCTCTATTGCTAGAAAGGCCAAGGGCTAACAACCGATGTGAGTTACTTCGGGGGTAGTGTGACAAGTTCGGTCTTATCTTGTCTTAAGATCCAAATCATGCCTTGGCTAAAAAGTTAGGTTTTACCTTGCCTGAAGAGTCAGGTCACACCTTGGGTGAAGATTCATGTCATACCTTAGCTAAAGAGCTAGGTCATTCCTTGGCTGAAGAGTCAGGTCATTCCTTCTATGTCATTCCTTAGCTGAAGAGTTAGGTCTTACCTTGGCTGAAAATCCAAGTCATGTCTTAGCTAGGAAGTCAGGTCATACCTTAACTGAAAAGTTACGTCATACCTTGGCTAAAGAGCCAGGTCATTCCTTCCATGTCATACCTTAGCTAAAAAGCTAGGTCTTACATTGGTTGAAGAGACATGTCATTCCTTCCATGTCCTACCTTAACTGATGAGCTAGATCATTCCTTCCTTATCATACCTTAGTTGAAAAGCTAGGTCTTACCTTGGCTAAAGAGCCAGAGCATACTTTGGTTGAAGATCCAGGTCATTACTTCCATGTCATACCTTAGCTGAAGAACTAGGTTTTACCTTGGTTGAAGAACCAAGTCATACCTTAGCTGAAAAGTTAGGTCATTCCTTCCATGTCATACCTTAGCTGAAAAGCTAGGTCTTACCTAGGCTGAAGAGTCATGTCATACCTTGGCTGAAGAGCCAAGTCATTCCTTCTATGTCATACCTTAACTAAAGAGTTAGGTCTTACCTTGGCTGAAGAGTCAAATCATTCCTTCCATATCATACCTTAACTAAAGAGCTAGGTCTTACATTGCTTAAAGATTCAGGTCATACCTTAGCTGAAGAGTCAGGTCATTCCTTCCATGTCATAACTTACCTGAAGAGTTAGGTCTTACCTTGGCAAAAGATCCAGGTCATACCTTTGCAGAAGAGTCAGGTCATACCTTCGCTGAAGTGTCAAGTCATTCCTTGGCTGAAGAGCCATGTCATTCTTTCCATGTTATACCTTAGCTAAAGAGCCAAAGTCATGTCTTAGCTGAAGAGCCGGATCATTTCTTCCATGTTATAGCTTAGTTAAAGAGCTAGGTTTTACCTTGGCTGAAGAACTAGGTCATTCTTTCCATGTCATACCGTAGCTGAAGAGCTAGATATTACCTTGACTGAAGAGCTAGGTCTTTTACTTGCATGTGTGAATATGCTTATTATCCTTCACTGAATAGTATAAGGGCCTAGGACGAGGTGATTAGCTCTAAGGTTGGACTGGTGGAGTTGTTCAGCCGAGCCGGTGGACATGTTTATTAGTAGTAGTAATAGTTGCTTAGCTGAGCTGGCTGAGCTGTTCGGCCGAGCTCAAAAAGTAGTGTTAAGCCGTTTGCCTGACAATCAAAGCTAGTGCTAGAACTACTCGAAACCAAACACCTTTTATTGTGCCTAACTGTTACAATCAATTCAATCGAAACCTCTGTGATCTCAAAGGAGGCATATGACCATTCAAATTTTGAAGTCATACCCTCATAGTAGCATATAGTTTCGGAATTGATGGAGATTTTCATGGCCTTTTGCCGAAGGCTAACCAGTCAAAGGGCATTATGGGTACAAGACCACTTGGTTGATTATCGAGATTTTGGCCCATGCTTTTGTCATGAACCATTGGTCAATCATTAGAGATTTGATTTAGAATGATGTAAATCGTTCCCACAAACAGGGTGAAACTGATGGTGGTAAAAAATCGAGAGGCGTGAGTTGGAGAATAGGATGAACTCTTGATGGGTGTGTCGTGTATGTGTAAAAATGAATGAGAATACACAAGAAAATAAGTGGTTCACCATCTAAAAATCTTGTCTAATCCACTCTAATGGAGGCTCTTACTCCTTTATCGTATATTATTTTTTTAAGAAGAATAGTATAATAGGGTTTTTTCCTTACTAGAGGCGTCTTTACACAGTGATCATTGCTATAAGAGGTAAAAACAGATATATCTCTTGAAAGAATGAAGGATTGATTTTTCTGGAAAAAGTGAGCTATAAACTTGATCACCCGATCTTTCCTTCCTGCAAAAACGAACAAATTGTCCAAGATCGAAGTACTTCGATCGAAGGCAATCTGATGCTTAGGTCAATAATAGAACTGATTAAATTTCAAAAAAATAATGAGAGTTCAACGTACCTTTCACCTCGGCTCCTTATGCCTTTTATAGAGCTTTGCTTAGTTAGGATTTTCATGATTTTCGATTCAAGGTGATTCACCTTCCTTCAATCTGGCGATTCTGTTCAGGAAGTTGCTGAGATTTATCTAGCAATTCCTTCTACTGAGCCTATGATCACGTCCATTTGTTCAACAAGAATGCCTGAGTTACAGGCATCTTTTTAGCATCACTTTTTGTTTTAACAACTCGGTTGTGACGAGGACCGACCTCTTCTCTTTATTATCGAGTTCACTGAACAGCTCTGTTGCTGGCTAACGATTGACTTGTGATACCTTTCTCACGTGACTGGTCTTGTCACCCTCACGTGAGATCATTAAATGTTATTAGATGTGGCGCAAAGGGAACAACCCCCTTCAATTGCCATTTATAACAGGATATTAGGAGAATATTTAGTGAATATTCAGGGAATATTTAGATAATATTTGGTATGACTTATTGACCAAAGTATGGTTTGATGGTGAAAATCATTTTTTGCCCCTTCTGGTAGTTTCTGTATTGTTTGTTGTTTTCTAGAATCTCATTGTCTTTTGTAATTTTTCGGTATCAACAATTTTAATTTAAATATTCACTCTTATTAGATTGACAATTGATTTGGCGAAATATAATTCACGTAGCCGACCCTGAAAATATTACAACAAGACTTTGTTGAGTTGAAATTGACAGTTGGTTCTAGTTGTTTTCGGAACTTTTAATCGCTTCAAGAATGATGTAATGGTTGTGAAGTATAAAAACAATATCTGCGTTTTTCATTTTTTTTTATTTTCTAATGTGGCATTGTATTTTTCTATTTTTTAAAATATCATTTTATGAATCCTTATAAAGAAAACAATTATTTGATTTTGTTAGCATCCATATCAAGTTAATTTTTTATTTATGAGAGCACATATGCGATTTTTTTATTAGATAGAGAGAGAGATGAGAGAGAGGATTTTAACAACGTTATGGATCTACAACTTTTAAATTTAATTAATTCACGATTTACATTCATAGATTATATTAATTTTAATAAAATTTTCCTTGGTAACATCCATAAAGTGTGGGTTCATCTTCTACGTGCTATTCAAATAACCTCAAGTTTCATTTTTTTCCCCCGGTTGCATTCAGAAGGTTCATCATCGTTGTGAGAGACACCCATATAAGACGTTCAGACTTTCAACCTTCCATCAATGGCTTCCTCATCTTCCAATACTCTAACTTGGATCTTAGTACCCGTAATATTCGTGAGCAGGGAGGGACGGGTGAGAATTTCTTGCTTAGAAGCCAAACAGTACTATTTTGCAAGAAGTTTTTTTGTAATAAAATTATTCAACAAGTCATCGTCAATGTCAAAATTTTTAGTTTTATAGAACCTATCAAACTAAACTTTCATGTGATAAATTATAATCTTATTTATCTTTCATAAAATTAAAAATATTAATTCAAATGAGTCTAATGAACGAAATGTAAAACAATTTCAGATCGACTCAAAAAAAGTCGATCATTTTAATTTGTCATCATGTCTCTACAAAGGTATGAGCTTAATTATACTTCACCATTCAATTATTGATTTGAAAACATTATAGCACTGATCATTTAAAGTCTTTAACATTTTGCACGACTCATTAAATTTTGGTTTTGCATTAATTCATGTTTTTGGCAAAAAAAATTGTATCGTGGTTAATGGCATAACGTGCTAAACTAATTGTGGAGGTGGAAGATAAATCAAGATGCCATAAAATGAAATAAAGGATATAATTTTAGAGGTTTAAATTCAATAAGAGTGACATGGCCACATAAATTAAAAAGGGTAAATTTCAATAACACTCCATAAATTTGAATCATATTTTACTGACACCTCTCTGGTTTTTAAAATATCACTGCATATATCTGTCTGCTTTTATTTCCAAATAGAATACATAATTTGACTAAATTACCCTTACTAGAACTTTGATTGTACTTAATTACACTTACTCAAATTAATGCAAAAAATAATCTATAATTTTATCAAATTAACACTAAATCAATATTTAATTTCATCAAATTAGCACCAAATTAAAATTAATTTTTATCAAATTAACATTAAATTTTGCCAAATTAACATTCACATCCATCAAATTAACATTCAATTCATCCAATCCAATTAACATTTAATTTTATTAATCTAATACCAAATTAATATTCAATTCATGAAATTAACATCAAATTAACATTCAATTTTATCAAAATCACATTAAACTTCATCAAATTAATAGTCAATTTGATCTATTTAACACTAAACTAACTATCAATTTTATCAAATTAATATTAAATTTCATCAAATTAATGCAAGACTTTACTAATCATTTTATTTCAGCAAACTAGTATTCATTCTCATCAAATCGATATTCAATTTTAAAAAATTAACCCCAAATAAATATTCACTTTCATCAAATTAATTCCAAATTAACATTTAATTTCATCAATTTAACATCAAAATTATTAAACTAACATTATTTTTTTGATTGAACTTCAAATTAACATTCAGTTTCATCAAATCAACACTAAATGATCATTCAATTTTATAAAACTAACATTCAATTTTTTTAATTTAATATTTAGTTTTATCAAATTAATATAATTTTTTAAAATTAACATTTTGTTTGATACATTTTTTTTATATGAAACATTCTATTTAATCCAATTAGCATTTAATTTAATTTAATTTAATTAATATTAAAATTATGTTTACAACTACTTTAAACTTATTAGTATAGATGACCAAGGGTAAATTTGGTAATTCATAAAAGAATAAATCATCACATCACATCAAGGATAGTTTGTAAAATGTGTATATAAATTTCAAGGGTGTGCAGTAATATTTCAAAAATCAGAAAGGGTGTTAATAAAATAAAACTTAAATTCAAGAAATTTCAGTGAAATTTATCCAATTAAAACGTATAAAAAAATAATTTTAAAAGTTGAGAAGGGCCATCGGTGGCGCACCAAGAATTATGTTCCGGAGGAGCGAAAGTATGACTAAAAAAATTCACCAACTAATATAATATTTTTTTTAAGTTCAACCATTTTAAAATGTGTTATGAATTAAGAATTAATTACGCCCCGTTTGGTAACGTTTCCGCCGAAAACAACTTTTTTTTATTTTTGAAAATCGCCTCTCATTTATTAAACGATGACAAAAACAAAAAATATAAACGGTTACCAAACGAGTTTTTTTTTTCTTGTTTTTTCTAAATATCAAATATAAAAACAAAAAACAAAAAATTTAAACGTTACCAAACGGAGCCTTAGTAAATGAAAGAATAATAATCCGTTTCCATTCGGCCTTAACAAAATATGATCAAGGAGAACATAAATTATTTTTCTTAGTAAATTTTAACTTAATTTATAATATAAAATAAGACAATTTTTATCGAAATGTCTTAAATTAATTTAGCTAATGTCAAGAAGTTAACATATCATCCTTTAATATCCCCCCTCGCCCA
>CM042185.1:12615494-12642413 GCA_023539305.1 Ilex asprella | reverse complement strand
CCCAGTTGGTTGGCTTGAAGCTTCATCATGACTTTATTTCCCTTGCGGAAGACTATGCACTATATATGGAAAATTGTATTTTAGAGATTTGTTTACCAAAGTCTTCTACCAGATTTGGTATATAGGAGTTTTTTGTTTTGTTGTGGCAAACCCTTTAATTCTTGGTTGTTATGGTTGTGTACAGTGAGCCAAAAGTCGCATTCAAATTTCTGGAAACTTGCAGGAAAATTAGGTATGTAACAGGTTAATGGTTACTTCATGTGCATATCCGCATTAAATATTGTTTGATATCTTACCTTAAGTTCATTTGAATGCAGTGCCACAAATCAAGCACATCCAAGAGATAAAAGTGAGACAATATCCAGCAGTTCGACTTGTGAGACTCCTTTGCATGGAAATTGTGAAGTTGGATTACTCAAAAGCTGCATCAATATTTAGAGATGCACTGGAAGTTGCAGCAATTACTGGGGTTCGTGAAGTTGTTGAAGAGATTTTGTGTTCGTGTCCTGGTGCAATTTATCTTAAATATGATCTTGATCGGTCAATTTTCCATCTTGCAATTGCGAATCGTCGTCAAAATATTTTCAATCTGATTTATCAATTCAATGAATTTAGCAACCTATTGATCTCCAGAGTAGATAAGTCAAAGAATAATTGTCTACATTTGGCTGGACTTTTGGAAAGTCAACAGAAACTGAATCTCAGAGATCATGCCGCCGGTGCAGCTTTTCAGATGCAGCTTGAATTACAGTGGTTTAAGGTATTATCTCTTTTATACTAGGAAAATAATATATTTCATGTCATTTCCATTGTGTTTAAGCAAGCATTGCCCTACCTGGCGTAGCTTGGTTAACAACGCCAGGTAGATGTGATTATTGAACAATACGCCTTAGTGGTTGGTGTCTAGCCTCCTTTGCTGATATGGTAAGACTCATAGGTTGCTGGATAATAAGAGTAGAGGAAAAGTTAGAGAGAAGCTTTATCCTCTCACAACACTAAGAGCAGGATTTGAATATTGATCTAATCCACGCTCAATACTAAGAATAGGTACTAGGATTCTCGGGTAATGTAATCTCGAATCCCAACATCATTACCAAAGTAGATAAGAGCTTACAGGCTTCATTCAACATGTCCTTAATATGTATCTTCAAGGCTTCAGATCTTCGTTTTCCTGAAACTCGCATAGTAGATTCATATTAACAAACCCATCATACAAATTTAGGTAGTATCTTAAATCTCATATGGCTCATGCTTTTGTTCCTCTTAGCATAAATATCGAACGTCACCTAGTTCATATCTCCATAGCAACAAAAAAAAAACATATTATATCGATGTAGGCAAGGTAAATAAACACCACTCTTTGTGAACAGGGTTTTATTAAATGAAAGCATATTATGAACTTAATCTATATACTTTTAATAGCCTAAGATACTACACATAATTCTAAAAATAACCTTCCTCTTATTTACTTTGCATGAACACACAGTCCATACACACACACACACACGCACATACACTTTTTGCATGATGCACCGAGTTTATTACAATCACAATGCACATGCTGCAAGCAGTTAGATTAATTGAGTTCTTCTGCCTTCAGAAACATGTATACGGTTGAAGTAATTAGTAATGTTTCTCTATATACTGTGTGTCTCAGTTGGACTAAGTTGTTATAATAATGAATTTCAATGACAAATCCTTATATATGAGTTCATTATCTGATCGCTACAATTCCCCTTCCAATCTCGCAACAACCACTACTTTTTGTGCCATCACAAATCAATAGTCAATCCAACCACCCCAGATCTCCTCACCTATGACTCCACCAACAAAAAAACCATCACACCCCACCTTTTTGTGGATGTTTATAAAAAGCTTAACCATAAAAATTAACAAATTAAATCATAAACAATCACATGTATGACGTTGACTTTTTCTCGGAGACAAATGTCAGATTTTAAGATTCAAATCTTATCAAAACCTTCACATTTCTGTCTTTCAATCAATACATCACTCTAGTGAGACCAATCTGAGCCCAACAACATAGCCAACTAATTAATAAAAGTTGAGAACGAGGCCAGAACCACTAGACCACAAGTACGAATGCATTTATTCCAGACTATCTCCCCCTCCCTCTAGCTAACTACCTTTCTATAGTCATCTACCTTTGTGGAATCCTGGCCACATCCACCAATTTTTCAGTTTGAGAGTTTCCAAGAGACCGAGACTCAATTTTGTATTAGAAATAACTTTGTACATTTTGAGCCTTCCATGTCAATACCAAATCAAAGCCGGTGAGTTCAAACATTGCAACTCAAGGAAAAAAACACCACCATTATTTTGTTGTGTGTTGTTGTATATCCTTGTGTATGCCCCCCCCCCCCCCCCCGGGGGGGGGGGGGTGAGAGAGAGAGAGGAAGAAGGTGTTCAGCAAGCCATTTCTGCTAACATTTCTAATGTTTGTTCCATGGAGAGGGTCATCTTGTTAAATCTTTGAAATGTTTGGAGTATCAACATGATAAATCTGAATTTATAAGGAAGTGTCACTGCAATTTATTTTGTTAAATTCTGTAAGACGTTTTATTTGCGTATCATTTAACTATTAATTAATGGCATGATGATAACTTCAGAAGAAATGTTGCCTTAGATATTTAAAAAGAATTACTCAATGCATTGCAAACTTGCTTTCTAATAAAAAATCACCAATTCTGTAGGAAGTAAAAAAATTTACTCTGGTTCCAAATCGAGAACAGAAAAATAACAAGAAGAAGACACCAAGGATGTTATTTACAGAGACGCACCAGGAGTTAGTTAAAGAAGGAGAGCAATGGATGAAAGACACATCCAATTCATGCACAATTGTAGCGGCATTAATTGTTACAGTTGTGTTCGCTGCTGCCATTACTGTACCAGGTGGAAACAATGGTGCTGGCCTTCCAATTTTCTCCCAAGAAAAAGCCTTCACAGTATTTGCCATATCAGATGCGCTTGCTCTTTTCTCATCAAGTTCCTCTGTGTTAATGTTCTTATCCATCCTCACTTCACGTTATGCAGAAGATGACTTTCTCTATGCGCTACCCAAGAGATTGATTATAGGTCTTATGACCCTATTTCTTGCCATAATATTTATGATGGTAGCCTTTGGAGCAACACTTTATATTGTTTTTGGAGATAAAAAAGCTTGGATTCTTGATCTCGTGGCTGTGTTGGCAAGTCTACCTGTGCTCTTGTTTGCATCTTTGCAATTTCCCCTCCTTGTAAAGATGATGAAATCCACCTATTGCCCTGGCATTTTTGGTAAGAAAAGTGATCGTATCATTTTCTAGGCTATGCACTTTCATTGGTGCAAAATTAAGTACCTCAAATATGTATAGTTCATTATCCATGAGTGATGAGTGATTTAGCTTTTTTCTTTTAGAGAGTAAATATGTGTAGCACTTATATAATGCAAAGAGGTTTGAAAATGCATGGTTAGCTAATTTTGTTGTTTTAACTGTTCAAGTGAAAATTAGTTGGTGTTTTTATGTTTTAACTGCTTGTTTATTATTATTCTGTCACATTTGGTGGCTTTAAAGTTTTTAACTGCTCGTTTACTATACATACTTTTGTTGTTGTAAAGTTTAGTGGGCAAGACTGGGAAGCAAATGTACCTGTGGGTATACTGTTACATGTTGCGAACAAAAGAAGATGAAAATTGAACGACAGTTGGATCACTTTTTACTCTGCTTAAAGGCTAAATGAAAATCCTATTGTGCGTTTTTATGCATATCAAGTATTCATGGTAACAAGAACCTGTCTATCAAGTGTGTTTTTTTTTGTCACAGTGCATACAGGGAAGGAGGCTAGTGGACTGGAACTTTGTATTTGTGAGCAAGGTGGAAAAGGCACCTTATCACTGGACCAGTCTCTTTTTGCTTGTCCATCATGTTTAAACACCGAAGATAATATGCACGCAGCTTATTATAGAATTGTTGAATTCTGAACACAAAGGGAATAACCAAATTTTTGAGTAGTGTGATCGAGAACTGTTGGAATCAGAGGTCATTTAAACTTGTGGATACAATGCAAATTTGAGTTAAAAACAATCATTATAGACTACATGAAAATTCATATTTGAGTAACATAAAGAGATACGCTGATGAGTTGAAAGTTACATGTAAGTTTGGAGACACAAGCTACTAATTCTTGTACCTCTCGCATGCTATGCGACCATTCCACCATATGAACTGCATCCCCACAATATAATTTTTTTGGATAAACAATTGATTCTAACCAATCCTCATACACTTGATTGTCGGTCATTGAGTGACGGTGGATTCCACTAATCTTAACCACTAATAATCCTTTGATGTAAAAATTTGGTGCATATAGTATTTTTAATATTTCTGTCTATAACACTTGTATAGTGCCAATGGCTGTCAGAAATGCATGGTCAACGAGTTTGATTTAATAGTTTTATCTACGCTTTACTACTGTTGTTTTTGTTGTTTTCAACTACTAGCAAGGCTAGAAGCAAATGCATGAGAACTGCACTTAAACTAATGATTTTCATGCGACAAACAAATGACGATTGATAATTGACTTACCTTCCGAAAGAAAATTAATTACTGAGCCCTCCCCAAAAGACTTTCTAATTCGGAAACAATTCTGACGACCAGATTTGACAACAAATTGGATCAAGTTTTGTCATCCTTCAAGGCAAGCTGAGATTCATATTGTTCAGATAAGACCCCTATATTTGTGAATGTCATTGAGATATTCATCTTAACACTAAATATAACGTGCATGAAGTAGACATATTAAATTTTTTGACATAGGACAATTTATTGGGAAAAAAAGATTTAATGATTATAGAATTCCAACATGGGAAACAAAGGAAATAACAAAATTTTGGGATTTCATCATGACCTTATGCCTTTTTTGGAGATTGAGAATTATTCCAATCAAAATCATTTGAGTTCTGTTTGGACCAAAAATATAAAATCTTAGGCATATTCAGTTTATTGACACCTGACATCCCCAGATTTACTAAGGAAGTACCACATGGTAGAATCTGAAGAAAGGTTGAAGATGATTAGTTGTAGGCACATTTGAAAAGAATGAAGTAACTAATTGAGATTTACCATTATATAATCATCGAGGGATGCAAAACTCTCGAAAAAGATTGTTATAAAAAAGAAATTCAATGAAGGAAAGTGGAAATGTTCAAACCTCCAAAAGACTCATGATTAGGGTATCATTAGGAGTAATTTTTATACTAGTTTAGAAGCAGTTAGTATTGTAATCAAATATATTTTATTCAATCTCTTGTAACTTAAGTCCTTTCGATTGGATTCATAAAATAATTATTTTTTATTAGTTCCCTGTTTTAATTTCACCTTTGCACAGTAAGAATCTCTATTGTTTTCATCCAAGGAAGTCCTGAAGGTATTTGAACTCATTCCAAACAATAGCCTAAAAATTGTCTATCGATTGACAGATTTTTGTCGATCCCAGCAAATTTTGGAGCAATAATATTTTGGCATGCCCAATGGGATAACATTACTAACTTAGAAAAAAAAATGGTGTGAACAAGGAAGTAAGACGAAATCGTATCTGGCATGAAACAAAATAAACTTGTGCAAATGATGCCAAACAGGCCTGAAACAAGTTTAAGTGCCAACCAAATGGAGTCTGCAAATTCAAAAAATGGATAGTCCAATGGTCAGGATAGTTTGCAAATGTAAGAATTTGTACAAAACCTGAAAATTGTATTTCATAATCCTAATTTTGACATAAGACAAGACTTAGTCAGTGTCATGCATGAGTTAATGAGTGTTTAGACACCAATGTATGAGTCAATTAATCAAAAACCAACCACCATGGTGTTTCCCATGAAAAAACAAAGGTTACCACCGATGGTATCCAACATAAGACCAGGCCCACCACACCAAAATCACTTCAACATGGTGTTCAATGGGGAACCTGTTGAGTTGTCCCTAATTTCTACATAGATAGGAACCCTATGGGCATAAATCGGCCAAGGATGGACCCTGAAAGAGTCATGAAAGGCATGCCACACCTCCAATAGAAACATTGGAAGAATTTAACTCAAGGTCGGAGGGTAACTTCCTGACCAGTTTGAAAATTTTGAAGGCCACAACAATATGGCCTTTAATAGAAACTAGTTGGTTGAAATGATACAATATTTGAATGGTCTTGGCCTTAGAAAAACTGAAAGGCTTGTGTTTAGGGAGTCATATCCACCATGGGTTGACTTTGAGGAATTCCCAAAGGGCTATAAAGTCTCAGAATTTTACTCTTTCTTTGGTGAAGAAAATCAATCAACCATAGGACACATGGGAAGATTCACTTTTCAGTGTGGGGAAGTTGGAAATAATAGGAATTTAAAAAATAAATTGTTCCCACAATCTTTGACTAAAACAGCTTTTACTTGGTGCATAAACTTGTTTGTTAATTCAATTTAGTCTTGGCAAGAAATGGAAGAACAGTTTCATGTTCAATTCTTTAGGAATGAAACAGAGATCTCGATAGTAAATCTATTGAGATTAAGTCAAAAATCAAATGTATTTGTAGACCAGTGTGTTGACAGATTCAAAAAATATACAAACAAATGTCATGTTACCTGCTTGAAATTGAATTGGTTAAATTAGTCCAGAATGGTTTAGACTTTGAATTAAGTAAGAAATTAGAAAGGATGAATTTTAAAGATCTCTTTTAACTTTTTAGCCAAGGCTACTAGATATGAGATGTTAATCAGAGAAGAGCAATAGAGGAAAAATAGTTCACTTGGAACTTATTTCCAAGATTTTGATGGGAAAGTTGAAATCGATGTGGCACAAATCCTTGGGAAGTCACCAAATGTGTGTGATGCCTTGGAAAAGATTAAGGATCCTATGAACATGCCATCTAGCCATCCTACAAAAAAGATATGCCGCCAACCTGTTAACAATATTCATTTGATCTATTGATGGTTGATGTTCTATTTGATGAGTTAATCAGCCAAAATTTTATTTTCCTGTCTCAAGGACATAATATTCCACCAGAAAAATATAGAAAAGAACAAGAGTACTATAAATGGTATAATTCATTTAAACATTCAACCAAGAGTTGCATTACTTTTAGATTTTGTGTGCAGGATTTAATTCAAAAATGAATGCTTAAATATGTTTCAAAATAAGAAGAAGTCATGCGTGTAGAGAATGATCCTTTCCCTAAAGAAGTTAATATTAATATGGTGTCTATAAATTTGCAGGACGACAAGAAGATTGCTAGTAAGGTTGTTGGTAATGAGAGAATTGTTCCAAAGATGAGAAAACCAGTCTACAACAGGCTTGGTCTGAGCAAGAAGGATCCTTTGGTCATGTGCATCAAGTGTGCCAAGGAATTGGCAAAGGGAGATACTATACCACTGAATGATGTGTTAAGAGATTTCACAGACACGGGTCTCCAATTCAAAACCAGAGGAGAAGGGGACATTCAGGTCTATAATGGCAATGAAAAGATATTTGATGGTGCCAACCTAGGAATTTTCAAACTACAAGAAAAATACCAACATGGGCATGGTCCCTATCACTTTCTTGAGAATCAGGATGTCCCAAGAAATACTAGTTATCCAAGCCAAGCTTAGAGAGAATGATTCCAAAATACAAACCATTTTACTATACCATCGATGGCCAGAGAAGGTATAAAAAAAGATTTGAAATCATAATAAATATTGAATCCAAAACAGTCAATCCTTTTGAGGTTCATGATGAAAAATTGCACCATGTACAACATCCAAAATTACTTTTTGATGTATGGTACCAAACACTTACTGTGACTCAAAAAAAGAGGGAACAAATGAAGTTTTTCGTTTGGATGAGTAGTCGAGATCCCACTCCTATTGAGGCCTATCCAAAACAAGGTTCATTGACGGGGAAGAAAAATCCTACATAGACTAGAGAATAGGAGAAAGAGATCAAGGAAGTTCAAACAAAGAAAGATCCTAGATCAAAAGGTTGTTGAATTCAAAGACACCCTGGATCTATCTACAGGAGAACCATAGAAGAGACTAGAGAATCCGTCAACAAAAGACAAGAAAAAAGTAGAAGAAGAGAAATAAATTCTCTCAAATAAGGAGCTTATGGATTTTGAAGACATAAAGCCTCTCCTTGAGATAAGGCAGCATGTAACATGATTGTGGCTCTGCATGAGGCATTCAAGTAGAATATAGCACTGAGTAAGTGACAATCTTCATAGAATCTATAGATGAATCCAAACCTGATGAGAGGTCTATAAGTGTATAAAAAAGAGTCGGGGGGGGGGGGGAGATACAATGGTGTTGCATTTCCCTAAAAAAGAATTGGTCAAGCATTTGAGACTATTATAGATACAGGCGCACATCGATGGTAAACTAGTTAGCCAAGTATTAGTTGAACAATGAGGCAATGGTCAACATCTTACCTTCAAGAGTGTTAAATTTTTTTAACAAATGAGATGAAGACTTGGTTCATACTGACATAACAGTTAGTAATTTTGCTCGAGGGTCGTCTTTTGGAAAAGGAATTCTTCTTGTGCAGATTCAAGTTGGCTATACAAAAACTTCAACAACATTCTTTCTGGTAGATTCATCATCCAAATTCAATGCTCTCCTAGGGAGAGTTTGGATACATACTAATGGTTGTGTGTCATCATCCTTGCATCAAACATTAATCTTTCTAACAGACAGAGATGATGAAGGAAGAAAGGGAATGGAGTTAATTGGGATGATGCTAACCCTTTCTCTACAAATGCACACAATGGGAAGCTCAATTTTATCATAAAGGCTTGACTTCAACTGAGCACAACAATTCAACAAGTATGTTGAAGACAATTGTATCAGATTTGGCTAGGCCTAGTTTCTTACAACCAAGACTTAAAACTTCAAAAAAATGGACAGAGCTTGCAAGAGGCTATGGAATGGAAAGATGACTATCATTAAAGCCACACTAACAAGGTTATTTGCATATACCTTGGATGAGAGAGTGAAGGCATTAGGTAATGCCTTTGTCGGTCGGGCTCTAAATGTGTGTTAGAAAGTGACCCAAAAAACATGTACATGACTATAGGAGTAGAAAATCTTCAGTCTGCACTTGTAAAGCTTGGTGATGTAAAGATAGATGTCTAAGACCCTCTAGAGGAAGTCAATGTAGGGGATGAAACTGATAGAAGACCTATCAACATCAATGCAGCACTTGAAGCTTACTTCAAGCAGAGGTTGATTGAATTGCTATTGGAATTCAAGGACTGCTTTGCATGGAGTAATGAAGAAATGTTTAGCTTGGATAGATCATTGGTGGATCATAGATTTCCAATTAAGAAGAATTTTCATCCTCATAAGCAACCACCTAAAAGGATGACCATTAAAGTCACACTTCTAGTTAAAGAGAAGATTGAAAGATTGCTGAAAACAGGCTTCTTAAGAATTGTTAGGTAGGTTGAATAGCTGTCTAATGTTGTTCCAGTAATCAAAAGACTGGAAAAATTAGGGTGTGCATGGATTTTAGAAATCTAAATGCTTCAACCCCTAAGGATGAATATCAAATGCATGTCGGAGAAGTTTTAATGGATTTTACTGCTAGGCATGTCATTTTGACCTTCGTGGATGGACATGCTGGCTATAATCAAATCTTTATAGCAGAAGAAAATTTCTATAAAACTGCCTTTAGATGCCCAGGTGTAATAGGTACCTATGAATGGGTGGTAATCTCATTTAACCTTAAAAATGCAAGGCCCGCCTACCAAAGAGAAATGAACTTGATTTTCCATAATATGATTGGAAATTTGATTAAGGGTTACAACGATGATGTGGTTGTCAAATTTGATGACCAAGAATTACATTTGAAAAAATTTAGGAAGGCTTTCTAAAGAATTAGAATGCAAAAATTAAAAATGAACCCTTTTAAAATGTCCATTTGAAGTTTCTGCTGGCAATTTCTTAGGTTTTTTAGTCCACTAGAGAGGATTAAGGAGGATAAAAGCAAAGCTAACGGTATCATAGAGGCCTAAGTCCCATGAAGTAAGAAAGAAATGTACAGTTGAATTTCCTAAGAAGGTTTATATCTAACTTTATAGGAAAAATAATGGTTTTTTCACCTTTGCTGAAACTAAAGTCAAAGGTGAATTTCAAATGGGAGGTTGTACACCAAATGGCGGCTTTTGAAGAAATCAAGGAATACTTGACAAAGCCTCCAGTGTTGATGCCACCAAAGAAAGGCAAGCCACTGAAACTATATATTTCAGCGGGAAGGAAGTTTAATCACAACCTACTTCCACAGGATAATGACCAAAGTCATGAACGAGCAATCTATTACTTGGGTAGAAAATTAAACAATGTTGAATGTAATTACTCTTAAATAGAAAAGCTTTATATGACTTTCTATTTTTCAACATTAAAATTAAGGCATTATTTACTTCTTTTCACTGTTTGCATCATTGCTCAAACCGATGTTGTTAAATATATGCTTTCAAGAACTCTGTTATAAGGCAAAAGAGGGAAATTGATATTTTCCTTGACAAAATATTGTTTCCAATATGTGCCACAAAAGGTAGTTAAGGATCAAGCTTTGATTGATTTACTAACAAACCATCCAAGTGTTCTTATTGAAAAATATACATTTGAAGTAGATTGTGTAGGAATAACACCATGAAAACTGATGTTTGATAATTCTAAGAATGAAGAAGGTTTAGGAGCTATGATTGTTTGTGTCACCAGAACTAAGAATGTTTCAGTTTGCTTATCAGTTAGATGAAAACTCGGTTTTGTCAAAAAATCAGGCTGAATAGGAAGCGTTAATCATAGGCCTAGAAATAGCTATAAATATGGAAATAAAAAAATTAGTGGTGATTGGGGTTAGTAATTCTATAGGTGCAAGATTGGTATAAATGCAATCATCCTGCCCTAGAGAAATATATAAATATTGTACAATAACCTATTCAAGATTTTGAAGATGTTTAGTTTGAACATGTCATAAGACTCCACAATGGAGAAGTCGATAAAATGGCTCAAGTTGCCTTTGGACTTAGAATTCTAGAAGGTATGAATGAAAGAATAATTAAAATATAGAAGAGATACTTACCAACAGTGGTGTCAGGCTAGTAGATATACTAACCATAAAAATAAAGGAATCTGACTCGAAGTTCCCTATCATGAAGTATCTACAAGATCCATTTCAAATAATTGAAAGGCTTGTTAAGAATCAATTAGTAACTTATGTCCTCGTGGAAGAGTAGCTGTTCAGAAAAACTTCAGAAGGCCTAATGCCATCATACATCAGTAAGTTGGATGCCATAAAAACTATGGCAGATGTTCATGAAAGAATTTGTGGATCTCACCAATTAGGTGAAAAAGATGAGATGAGTGATTCGTAGGTATGGCTGTTTCTAGCCAACCATGAGAAAAAATTGCATCACCTATGCAAAGGGATGTCAAGATTGTAAAAATATGGACCTATTCAAAGGGTCCCTATAGTTGAGTTGCATTCAGTTGTGAAACCATGGTCATTTAGAGGTTGAGCAATAGATTTGATTAATCAAATTCATCCTTTCTCCTTTAAGCAACATTCCTACATTATAGCGGCTACTGATTAGTTCACAAAAATGGGCAGAAGCAGTACTAATGAAGGATGTAGACCAACAATAGGTTTTGGTTTTATGAGAAAAATACAACACTTCACGTGTAGGATCTTTTCATTCGATTATACACAAGGAATTGCACGTTAGATCTAGAGGAGTGTGAATTGGTTTATTAAGATTTAAGCTTGAATGGCCACAAATTTTAACCTAAATCTTCTACAATTACCTCATCACACAACGATATAGAAGTTAAGTGTGAAAACTCATTTTCAATCAACACAACCCAAAACACCCATGTAGATTAGTGTATTAATTTTTGGGCTATTCTAGCTTATGGAGGTCTACCTTAGGTTTAAGAGATGGCCTCATATATATATGACACAAAATAGGGTTTATCTTAGAGACCAAGAAAACACAGCGTCGACTGCTAGAGCAGTGGGAGGGTGGTCATAAGGAAGTGGCTGCTAGAGTGAAAGATAAGTCATTCTAGACCTCCAAGTGGTAGACCGTTCTACGAACTGCTCGAGCGACCTCCAAAACGCTCAAGTTGTGGTAGGGAGGCTGTCAATCGGCCTCCACTGGTTCAAGTTTTCTCTCCCTAAGTGTTTCAAAAATTTCAATGGCAAAGACTAGCGGACATATAACGATTCTACTAGTTTTTAATCTAGAAACCAAGCAAAAACTTGACCTATTGATCACAAAAGGCTCTTGCTCAAATAGGGTCTAATAAATGACTCAAACAATCTTTGTAAAACACATTTAAGGTTTGGAAACCATTTTTAACGAATTCCATTTTGTCCAAATTCCATTTTGTTTACCTTAATCATCCTAAGTCTAACATTAAACCAAGGGATCTAGGTCTCTAAGGTCATTACTTTACCCTAAGCTTGAAGGTGCATTGGCGTAGTCTTGATTTAGTATTGTAGCTTGATCTCCTTCCCTTCCTTTGTCACTTATTGATCTTGATATTTGAAGCTTGATGACCATGAAATTTGGTTGAGATTTACATAGACTTCACGAAATTAGTCAATTGCAAATACATGATCTAACAATCTCTCCCGTTTAGAAATTTGGTGTCAAAATGCATGAGTAATAAATTAAAGATTACAACTCGAAAATCATCGAGAACAAAAATGAATTGCAAAGTAATCTCAACACTCATGTGCAAGATCTAGGTCTTAAAATAAGTATAAGATCTAGTCTTTAAATGTTGTGGGCTTGCACATCACCACTTAAACCAAAACCTCATGAGAAGCATCATATGCTAGAGAAATATATAACAAAATTGCATGTTTGGATAGCACAAAGTTAAGTATAGGGCATATTCATGTATACATCATGTACGTGTAAATATGTAACATATTAAGAACTAATTAGCCCATTATGCTTGAGAACCTATTGATCTATCAATGTGAATCACTTCAAGTTATCTCCCTTAGTTGGTGTTCACAAGTGAAAAATAAACAAGTTTAAAATAGTTGACTTCATGCTAAGTTTGTAAATTTACTCGCCGTGAGTATTAGAACAAATTTTCACATGCAACATATCTAGCCTAGTCAAAATTAAATCTCTCTGATTCCTCTCATATGTACCTAAAATATATTCTCCCCATTTTTTTCACAAATACCAATCAAATGACAACATATGACAACCATGGTACAAAATCAAGTTACTCAATATATTCTTTCCTTATTTGCTACAAATGTCAACCCAATGATAACATATAACTAGCATGACATAGAATCATGGTATAGTAAGAAGGTATGAATTCAAACCAACTGACTAAATCATACATGTAATGCAAACAAATGGCAAACAAGATATATAAGTCAATGTCAAATATGATAAAACATCAATAATAGCTCTAAGAGTGTGTCAAAACAAACAAAATAAAACAAAGCAAAAATAGAGTACTTAACCAAGGACAATGATCAAATATATATAAAAAAAAAGCTTTCAAGCTCCCATATTGTCCTAGATCTAAGTCTGAAAATCAAAAGCTCCTATAGTTGTATCATCTCCACAACTAAGTTTTCTCGTACAATAGGTGATGGATAGGTTATGAGAGAGTTTGATTCATATTAGAAGGAAGAGGCATGAAAAAATGAAGTCGAGAGTCCTATCACCCATTCTTCAAGCAGACTGCTCAAGCCATGTCATAGGCCACTTGAGTGGTCCCTGAAGCTCGGTTGTCCAATTGATAGATCAGCTCTTCAGCTCACCAACAGACTGCTACGACTCCTCCAGTCAACTTAGTGAACCTCAAATGACATGTATGGGTGTATATATAATCTAAGAAAAATGCTATTTGGACCTAAAAAACTTACATAATTTGTTAACATAATGACGTGGCTTCATTGGAACTATTGGATTAACACCAAGTTTCAATGTTTGATGGAACTCACAATCAATCCAAAGGTCATAATGAATTAGGTCAATAAATTATGTCCCAATAGCATTGCTCATAATCTAAATGCAACTATATGCACATGCATGAACAAAAAAGTGGATGCAAAAGTAATGTAATTCTCAAATTTAACTTTAAAATGCACAAAGACATTAATAATGAAAATAACATATGTTCAAAACATAGCAGCTCCATCAAAATTTCATCACATCATTACATTACTCTATGGCAATAAAAAACGTTGACCTCAATTTCATGCATCCTAGAGCAATATCCTTTCACTTAGGTTGATTTCACTCACATGTGTTCAAACTTTGTTCATCTTGATCAATTCATGTGTAACGTAAACAAACTTTGACACCATTAAGATTCTGTCTAGGTTAAATTATTAATAAAACTCTACATGAAATCGTAATGCATTGTTTAAATGACTGTATAGCCAGTTAGTGAGTGTCCTAATCATTTTTTCTTTTAGACAACTCCCCATATCTTTGATCCCCTCTACTCATTATCACCTTAATTAGTACAATTATGAATTCTATACTTTGCATGGTATACTTCTAAAGGTGTTTAGCCTTAGCTCTTTGAGCTTTGCATGTGAGTAATGACAGTAAGCATACAGTAATTTCAAAAATTCAAGTGCAATTAACACAAGCCATTTATTTTTATGCGTCACCTTTTAATTGGCTTCATTGGGCCCTTTTCTCAAATTTGACTCTTTGGCATCTTTTAAGGGATTGAAATTTTACTAACCTTTAGTTATTTTTTCACCCATCACTAACACTTAGAGTCATGTAAGGTCATTAATCATTCAAACTAGCAAGACTTCTAAGTATGCAATAGGCATAACCAAGCCTCAAAAAACTAGAAAGGTCCTCTGCAACTAACAGTGATCCTATTCACTATCAGATTAAAAAGACCCCTAAAACAAAAGAGGTCAAAAAAGTTTCTTTTTGTTGGCCAATTGGATGGTTACTGTAGCGTATTCCTCAATAACTTTAAATCCAGGAGCACGGAAAATAAATCAACAAAGCTAGTTGAGGAGGAAAGCAACATGTTTCTCAAATGAGAAGGTAGAAGATTGAGAGGTGAAGAAGCGATTAATTAGATCATTATACCCTATACTAGAAGGGAGATTGACAAAGGAACAACTACTATCAATGGGGATGCAAGCATTTACCTCCATACCCATCGCTGGAAGCCCTGTTAGATGAAAATGTCTAGAATTGTTGGAGACATCATGCCAATAGGAAGAAGTATGACATTAAATAATTGAGACCAAAAACATATGGTGGCACCGATTAGCCACAAATTTATGTGATTTCATAAATGGATAACTTAAGCATCTCAAAAATACCCAAGAGTCTCCATTAAGAAGCAAAGTTAGGTTCTATCTCTCAACTCAATCAACCCATTGTTGGTCAGGATTAATCCATGAGTGAAGAGGATTGGTCTTCTGGTTCCAGGACTTCCATAGAAGTTGGGATTAATTCAACATTAGGGTTTCTTGTTCGTGAGAAGGATAATAGTCTAAGAATCCCCCGCAAACATATGACTTGAAGGAGGAGCCAAAAGTAAGATTCCTACTAGAATTAGGGGTGAGAATCAAAATCCTATGGTCTACTAAGTCATGGGCCATTTATTTGATTTCAGTAGGAAATCTAGGAGAGAGAGAGAGATGTCAAATGAAGATGAAGATGAAAGGGTTTACTTCTTTGGAGCCATTTTGAGTATGAAAGAGAATCACTAGAGACAAAGAAAGAAAGAAAGTAGAAAGCGACGAAGCAAAGTTAAATGAATAGTACAACCACCAATACCTTAAATAAGTGTTTGGAAAACAAAGGTCACGATTGTTTATTTATTCAGGTTATTGATTAAACTTGATTAAATGAGGGGGGCATTGTTTGGACCTAAAATATAAAATACTAGGAATATTCAGTGTATGAACACCTGACATCCCCATATTTGCTGAGAAAGTGCCAAATGACAGAATCTAAAAAAAGGTAGAAAATGATCAGTTGTAGCCACATTTGAAAAGAATGAAATAACTAACTGGGAGTTACCATTAGGTAATCGTCAATGGAAGCAAAATCATCGAAGAAGATGACTATAAAAGGGAGTTCATTGAAGGAAAGAGGAATACATTCAAACTCCTCAAAGACCCATGACCAAGGCATCATTAGGAGTAGTTTTTAGGCTAGTTTAAGAGCAGTTAGTACTACCATGAAGGTTGTTTTATTCAGTCTCTTGTAACTGAAGCCCTTTCGATTAGATTAATTAAAGAATTCCTTTTTATTAGTTTTCTATTTTAATTTCGTCTTTGCATAGTTAGAATCTCCATTATTTTTATCCAATGAAGTTCCGAAATAAAACATTAGAACCTATTTCAAACAATCGTCTGTCTATCAATTGGAAGATTTTCGTCAATCACAATAGATTTTGGTGCAACGGATTCATAATAATGAAACTCAAGATAAATACAATCACTTGCAAATAGGATGTCAAACGACATAACTCGCTCAAGTTCCACTTGGGTTTGACTTAGTTTTGGCTCGTTCAAACTTCTTTAAATTACAAAATGAATTGAATCAAATTAAATTTCTAAATTCTTTTGCAAAGGTGTTGCTCGAAAAAGGCTTAACTAAGCTCAACTCGTTATTAGCGACATGTAATTCTTTTTTCACTGCTAAACAATTCCTTTTGAAAAAATGAAGAACTCCAAATTTACTTTCAAAGATCTCCAAATCATAGGCAATTCTCTTTTTCTCTCTTCTGTAATACATTTTTGAGAGATCTAAACATCTAGAGTTGGATTTCTTGGTTGAGTTTATAATTTTGAGATATTTTTGTTAAAAGAAAAAAGATTTTTTGAAGGTTGACTATTAAAAATAAGTTTTGAATTTATGGATTTTTTTTTTTTTTTTTGAAAATTTGAGCTCCATGTCATTTATTTCATTTTGAATGCCTGCAAATTTTTGCCAAGCCGAGTTTGAAACAGGAATCTTAGATCAGTTCAAGCTGGATCAATCACAACGAAATCGAACTTGAACAAAATTAAACTTGACAAACTCGATTCGATTAACACCTTTACCCCAAATCATACGTATCGATTTCTCAAACCTAACACTTCGAGACAATAAACTCAGCCCACTTGATCCTAACCTTTCACTGAACATAAACTTACGAATGCAAGAAGATCACTTAGCCGCTATACAATTAATTTTTATTTTTGTTGAGCAAGAAATTTTCGTCCGGATAGTTGCTTTTAATAAAGAAGTTTTCAACAAATTCAAAAATAGATTCTTGTATACCCAAATATTCAACAAAACTTTTAAATTGCTTAGTTTTCACACCACAAAATTTGAAGCTCGTTTTAAATTTTGACAAAATAAATTTTGTACTTTATTTTAAAATTCGATTTAGTACTCCTTAAATTTGAGTCCTGTATTTCGCTTAGTTGGCACTAACTCATTAGTGCCATATCATTTTGCTACTTAATTTGATCCAATTTTTCAATCAACCTCTTTCAATAGAAGCCATATTTATAACCCGACTTATAGTAACCTCACTTGTTTTTTCTTTTAATCGTCAAAATCATCCACGCAAGTATATGCTCGTTATAAGAGCAACACTAATTCATGTGCTTATATCTCCTACTTAGTCATTAAATGCTAACCTATTGAGTTTTTTTCAATACACTAACCAATATATGATACACACACACACACACACACATATATACTAATAATAACACGTACCTACCTTCCGAAAAAAATAATAACACATACCTAAAGACACTCTAACCAAAAAAAAAGCTTCAATTTGGAACATTTTTTGTCCTTTGCTTGAGGGACGACTCAAGTTAATTTGAGGCCTCAAGCAATAATATTAAATGAGGCCTTTTTATTTTTAGTATTATTTAAAAAAAATATTAATACTAAATGATGCCTTTTTATTTTTAATTTTTTTAAGTGAGTGAGGAGGATGTGATACTTTATTTTTGTTTTTTAAGAGAGAGAGAGAGAGAGAGAATGGATGTGAGTAAATATAGGTTGACTTTTGAATATTTTTTTCATTTGTTTTTAAAATTTTTTATTTTTGAGTTTCTAATGTTATGAATTGAACTGTAGGTTCAAATTATTCAAATTATAATTTTTTGATTGAACTTAAATTTTTTGGAGCTTTTTTGTAAGGCCTAAAATTTTTATAGATTTAAATTTTTTTTGTGGACTAGTTATGTATTTAAAATAATTGGACTTTTCAAAAATTTAGGGCCTAAAGGCCACGCTTTTTTTTTAGTGAAAATTGGGAGTGAGTCCCCTTAGATGTACTTGTTTGTAGATAAATCCTGTAAGAAAACTTATTTTGTTATAAGTCTATTTTTTGACAAGTTTACTATTGTACCGTTATTTTTTAGAAAAACATAAACGACATCCAATTTGCCGTCTCTTTCTCAGACGGTAAAACCCTCTAACTCCCTCACCGTAAACCGAAACTTCCCCTTCCTTCTAGCCTTGAAATCCAGCAATATTCCTCAAATCTTCCATAGATTCCTTCTCCGAAAATTGGTAACTATCATTACCCAAGCCAATCCTATTCAAATTTCAAACAAGTTACATACCATAAGAGCAAAATCCGAATCTACTCTTCAAAGTTTAATCTAGACTCCATTGAAAAAGTTACTGTTTCTGTCTCTGCATTCAAATCATCATCAACAATGTTTAGGATTCATAAAAAGATTGAAAGGTATGTGATTTTAGATGAATGTTGATGTCTATTTTTGGGTTTTAGGAAACCCATTGTCTGATGTGTCATTCTTATTGTCATCTGTTTTTTTTTTTTTTTGCATTAATAACATTAAAATTGAGATGAATTGTTACTATAATTAAAGTGTTATGTATTTTGTTTTTGTCATTCTTTTTGATGTGTTTGACAGTTGAAATTTGTTAGTTGTGTTTATGTGAAATATATGAGGTTTTTGTGTGACAAGTTGAGTAAATTTATCTCATAATTTAAATATCTTGATGTTATTGATCGGTGTTGAGTGTCCTAATTCAAGCATTGACAGTGTGTTACAATTGAGAATTTTTTAAATTTTAGAATTGTATGTTTAATATAACCATTCGAAATTTGATGTTTATGTGAATACACTATAGCCTTTGAGATGAAACTATTCATGTTACTATTACTAATTTAATGTGCTATGTATTTACATGTGAATATTTTTTTGTTGTTTTATGCGTTGTTCCAGACATTCGAAAACTACTGGTTCAAAGTAACATGAAATATATCACGTTACTCTGTCTTAATAGGGGGACTCAACGGAAACAATTGTATAATGAAAATACAATATAACCATCAATGGTGTGTTGCTACTAGAAATTTTGTAAATTTTTAATTTTTGGATTGTATTTTCACTATAATCTTTCAAAAATTAATGTTACTGTGAATACCATATAGCCTTTTAGTTTGTGAAAATCAATGTGATATTGAGTACAATACTTTGATGTTATTATGAAAATTAAAAATGTATGTTACATAATATATGTCTAAAATGTTTGCAATTGAAAGTGAAAAAGTGAAAATTGAGGTTGGACAATGTTATGTATAGTATAATATTCAAACCATAAAATTGTAACATGTGGACTCTAAAATTATGTTTGTGTGATGTTACTAAAGATGATGTTACTGTGATTTAATTAATTTAATGTTACTAACTTGATGTTACTATGTTTACATCATGTAATTTGGTGGAACTGTTCATAGACAGGAAATAGAAGAGAAGTTGAAACCAACACAATTTAACGCTCTACGAATACATATGGTGACTACATTCATAAACCATAGGAATGCATGGACTGTTGAAGACTACAAGACAATATCAAGATTGAAAAAAAATGCCAAAAAAATCAGAATTGGTGATGTTGTAAAACTATTCATTCTTTAGCTAATTGTAAGCTCAGTTAGAAGTTGGTTGTAGTTGTTTACAGGTTGGTACTTGGTTTAAATGGATAATTCAAACATGTAGAATTGTGGCTGGAATGTTACATCTTAATAT
This sequence comes from Ilex asprella, assembly GCA_023539305.1. Taxonomy (NCBI): domain Eukaryota; kingdom Viridiplantae; phylum Streptophyta; class Magnoliopsida; order Aquifoliales; family Aquifoliaceae; genus Ilex; species Ilex asprella. The sequence goes on along the minus strand of CM042185.1, from coordinate 12,622,353 downwards.
TAAATTGATATGTTGATGTAGGTTTGAGAATTCATTTGTAATGGAATATTTGGTAAACAAATGAAACTCTGTCCAATTTGTAAGTCCAATAGAAACTCAAACAGTAACATGTGAAAAAATGTTCCAACTAATATAACCATTCAATTTCAGAATGTTGAAATTGTGTTGTATGCAAAATTGATATGTTAAATCAATGAATTTGTAATATTGTTGAACAATTGGTTTCTGTCTGTAATGATCATCAAATAATAACCTTGACAGTAACAGTATTAGTAACACATTGTGTCACATTGACAGTAACATAGATCATATGCTGTCAATTAGAAGAATACTACATTAGAAACTTATCACACTGTATAACACATTATATTCCAAATGTGTAACATTATAAACTCAGAAATTGTATCAAAATCAATATCTAATTTGAATTTGAATTAATAAGGTAATCTTGTCATCCGAATTAATTCGTCAATGAGGAAATCTTGTTGTCCGATTATACACATTTCATATATTCTTCAATTAATTAAGCATTTTTATTGAAAAATGATTTCCTTATATAACACAAACTAAGCTTTCCATGTATATATTTTAATGATCTTACCTATTTGACTTTTCATAACTGGCCAAAACTAACACCGTTAAGGATAATATCGAGATTTAAAAAAAAAAAGTGGACTTAATAACCAATAGATAAGTTTAAACATGGACTTAGACTTCAATAAGTTTTTTTGCCAGATTTATCTCGAAACAAGTCCATCTAGGGGGTCAGCCTCCAAATTTCTCCTTTTTTTAATACTGTTGGGTCAGCTCAGCTTTCGTTTAATTAGTGAAATAAATACTAATATAGGCCAGGTATTTTTAAAAAGTAAAAATTGGAAGTGAATCCTCCTATATGTACTTGTTTGGAGATAAGTTCTGTAAGGAAACTTATAAGGGGCTAAGTCCATGTTTAAAATTATATGTAATGAATTAAGTCCACTTTTTTTTTTAATCTCAAAAATACCATTCCTTGAAAGGAAGTTAAATTAATTTCGTATTTTGGAAATTGTTATCCCTTAATTCAATATCAATTAAAATATGACAATAAAATTTTCATCATAAATTTAAAATTCAAATTCAAAGCGCTCTCACTCTCTCTATATATATAGAGAGAGAGAAAGAGAGAGAGAGCTTAGAATTTGATATTATATATATACATATACATATATATATATATATATATATATATAGATATACGTTGGATTGTTATGGAGATGATGCAAGTATAGTGACGACGGTGGTGTGGGGTAAAAAAGAGCTATCAAAGTGTAACTTGAATGGACTTTTGTGTGGTGGTGAGTGTTGTTGTGGAGGTAATGACAACGTGATGTTTGGCGTTGCTCGGGAGGTAACGATGGTGCGATGGTGACAGTGCTATGGTGAGGAAAGTGATAACCGAATATATGTATGTGTGTGTGTGTGTGTATATATATATATATATACCTAACCTATATATTCAAATTCATGTTATTATTTTTTTTATTTTGTTACTATTTTTGTTGAGCATATTACTACTATTATTTTACTAAATATTAATATTCAATGTAACTATTTTTTTTTTTGAATATTACTATTTTTTTTGTGTTTGAATGGTACTATTTTTTGCATTTGAATTTGAGAGAAATAATTATTGTTAAGTATGTTATAATTTTTGTTAAGCATATTACTATTTTTGTTGAACATATTAATATTTTTGTTGAATATGTTACTGCTGTTATTTTTTAAAAATATTAATACTGATTGTTTCAGTTTTTTTTTTATGTTTAAATGTTACTATTTTTTGTGTTTAAATGTATTATTTTTTGTGTTTAAATGATAACTTTTTTTTATTTGAATGTTACTATTTTTTATTTTTAATATTACTATCTATATATATACCTAACCTATATATATGGGTATAGATAGATATGAGAGAGAAAATATTTTAATGTTAGTCAAACTCTTAAGATTTAGAAGTTTTTAATTTTTAGTTTTATTTTACTTCTAAAGGGAAGGGATAATATGGTATGGTAAAATTAATCAAAAATGGACTTCTTAATAAATAAATTTATTTGACGGACTTAAGTCCATACACGTCCATATAGGGGGACCGGCCTCCAAATTTCCCTTTTAAAAAAATAGAAGCCCTCAAAAATTTCCACTAAAAATAGAAGCCCACAAGAATAACAATATACGCCATAATCACACCTAAACTAATTACATAACTCACCATCGCATCCTAGTCCTGCCTAAACAAAATTATTTACTAACTACCACAACAACATAAAATATTAAACACTAATAGTGACAATTAACCATAATTTTACCATCATGTATTAGCAAAACTGTAATATTAACCACTACTATCAATGTCTCATTCTTTAACATATGAGCTTCACAATAAGCAACCTACTATCCCTTCAACCGTATACAACAAATAATATAGATCCAAATTTCAATTTAGAGGGACTACAATCCAAACTCACAAACTAAAATTCATATTCAAAAACCAAAAACAAAGTTCATAAAAATCAAATTCAAGAAAATACGATGAACTAAAATAAAAATTGGCCTATAAATTAAACATCATATGACCGTCTTCTTCAAAACACAAATGCAACTTCTGGGCACACATCCACTTATGTCAACCAATTAAAAATAGTGAATTTAAAATTGATAATTATAACAATGTCCCAAATTTCATCGCAAGTGCCACAAACACAACAAAATCAGCTAGTATGTTTTCTAGAATATGAGATGAAAAAGGCGAGTGATCTTGGTTAGTGGAAAATCATCTCACTCAGCAAGACTTTGGAACCAAATATGACTCAATAAACCCACAATCTATTTCCCAATTGTCAAACAAAAACCAACTATTTTTTAGTGAATCACCATCAAACTTGGAGCTTTAAGGGAAGATAAATCAAATGAGGGAAAATTTTCTAATCTTAGAAAGTATAAAATGATTCTAGTATATTCAAAATTTATCTAAATTGGTACATAGCATGCCCAAAATGTGTGAAAATTTTTATATTCATTTGATATAAGTGTACACTAATTGATGTGTCAAAAAAATAAAGTGGGCATAATTAAAAATATTGAAGAAATATTTAAAATACATATTGGTAGTATTAAGAAAAAAAAAATTTGAGGATGCATTCAATCCAATTCTTGTACTCGGTTCGAGTCTTTGGTTTAAGTGGTGGTGAGACCATTTTTTTTTTTTTTTTGCTTTAAGTGGGCTTGGTTTTTCAATTCTTTCGAGTGGATAATGGTGGGCCTAACACTTTTGTCTTTAATTTTGGATGGACACAAATAATATATTATAGGGTCATTTGGAAGTCGGTACACTAAATTAGACATAATTGTAAAAAAATACACAGAAAAAAATGTGTTGTAAAAAAATACACTACTAAAATACAAAGACTTAACTGATCATTTTCTAAAATTTACTTTCGTAAAAACGATTTTAGGAATATATCTTAGTATTGATTAGGTATACAGTTAAAAAGCTTAACCGCTGGATTTTAGGAATATAAGTTTCCTAAAAACGGTTTTAGGAATATATCTTAACATTAATTAGGTACATAGCTATAAGGCTTAACTGTTGGATTTTAGGAACATTAATTCTCGAAAAACTTCATCTTCAAAAAATGGTTACAGCTTCTTCTTCCTATCCAAAAACTGTTTCATCTTCCTCGGCGAGAAGCCCTAAATCGTTCCCTAAACATCTATAGGATTTTGTTTTTGAAAGGAAAATCCTACTGGTTTTCCATTATAGATGTAAGTTTGTCTGTGTTTCTCACATAGTGTAACAAAGATAGTGTAACAGTACAGTGTAACATTGTAACATAGACAGTGTTAAGTGGTTTTGTAGATGTGGTAACAAATTCAAAACAGAGCTGGATTGTTGCAATGAAGTTATATGGAAATATATATTTGACAAAATGTAACAGTACAGTATTTTGTGTAAGTAAATTTTTACATTGTTATTGTTACACTATAAACATATATACATGATGAACTTCGGTTATGATATTCAAATATAAAAAATAGTATAATCACCTTTAAAATGAAAGACATAAACATAATGGAGTCATGAATTCAAACCTTGTAATTGCTTATATTGAATGATAAGGATGAAATAATGTTTCGAACTTGCACATATAAATTACTTGTAGGCTGAAAAAAAAGAAGGCAACAGAAGTTAAGAACTAAAATTATGAGATATGGAAATAAACTAAAGAATCAAATATTCCATTAAATTAGGAGATTTATAATGCATAAATATAATTTGAAATTTTTTTTTGCATAAATTAAGGGAGAATACAAATGTCATAAAAAATCTGAAAATTTCAAATTATATACTTAAATACAATTAAGAATTAAAATTAATGACTTCTTTACACTATATTTTTTCTGTGTATTTTTTTTATAATTAACTCACTCTTTCCAATTGTCTGTATATTATAGATAAGTAATAAAAAAAAAACAATTGAGGGCGGTAGTTGCCCACCTGGACCAAGCTTTCCTCGGCCCTGTCCGCCGCATGGTAAAAATAATAAGAGTAATGCTAGATGGACTTAAAAAGTAGACTTAAAAAATTGACTTGATAATCCCAACCATTGAATCGGCAGTAGGTCCCAATAAATGCTGGGACCTACAGTGAAATCAATAGTTGGGATTATCAAGTCAATTTTTTAAGTCCATGTAGCATTGCTCAAATAATAATGATATCAAACATACACGTATCCTAAAAGCAATGCAAAGTAGCCTCCCGCGTCCCGCGTAGTCTGCGCCATCTTCTTAACGTAGCTTCATCGACTTTTCTATATCCATAAAAAAGGCAACCTGGCAGTTTTGACAACACAAAAGAAAACTTTAGCCGCCCACCACACACCATCACCTGGAATCTTCCCCAAAAACACGTAACTCCTTCCGCAACTCTTTTTTGGCATCTTCCATTCCTCTTATTTTTAGCATTTCCCCCCCAAACCCCAATAAGATTTCTCCCCATTTCTTCCCTCTCTATCCTTCAACCTCTCTACCCATCCTTTTCTCTCTCCTCTCTCTACCATCCCTCCGCCTCTTTAGGTACGTAATTCTTGACTTATGACATTAATTTTGAAATTATCAGCTTCATATTTGTTCATTTCCTTATAAATTTTATTGTTTCTTCTTATATGTTGGTTGTGATAATATAGATCGAGCGATTAATCGACCAAATTGATCGCTCAAAACATATTCGATTACCCACAAATCTTGAGGTGAAGGGTTGTTGCCTTGTTGGATTTGGTTGAAAATTTGATAGAGATGGCGGAGGAACAGAGGTGGCAAGAGCCAGGAGGTCACAGACTCTGCGCTAACAATTGTGGGTTCTTCGGCAGCCCAACGACTATGAATATGTGTTCAAAGTGCTACAAAGATCATTGCATAAAGGAGCAGCAATTTTCAGATGCAAAACTGGCCGTGGAAAAATCTCTGATTCAATCCGAATCGTACTCGTCCTCATCTGGGTCATCTGTTTCTGTTTATGTGAATCCGCCGGAGGTTTCTGTTTCGGTCGGCGCGGTGGCGGAGACGGTGGCTCCAGTGGCGGCGGTGGGGCCGAACAGGTGTGGGACGTGCAGGAGGCGCGTGGGGTTGACGGGCTTCAAGTGCAGGTGTGGAACCACGTTCTGTGGATCCCATAGGTACCCGGAGCAGCATGGTTGTTCGTTCGATTTCAAGGCTTTGGGGAGGGAGGAGATTGCCAAGGCCAACCCGGTTGTCAAAGCGGAGAAGCTTGAGAAGATCTGAGCCGTTGATTTGATCTTTAAGATGGTGTGATCCTGCGGTGGGCATTGATTGAAACGTTGGGTGAAGGTGGGGGTTGGGTCATGGGGTGTTGGGGGAATGGTGGATGGACTGTCATCTTCTTTGTTTAGATCATGTAAAATGGACTATGTGTCATTTCCTTGGCAATGTAGGATTTTTAATTGTTATTATTCATGTTGCTTTGTGATTGTCAAATTTATCAAACATTATGTCAAAAAAAAGAAGGATTGATCAAACATTAAAATAAGAAGGTTAGGTCTAAAATGGTATTGGCAGGTACGGAGCCAAGTTTTTCGGTTAGAGAGTAAAATGGTATTGATCATCCTCCTCCTTATTAAAAAATTGAATCTTTGAAATAGCAAAATAGACTTTTAAATTCGAACATACTTTACTATCTTATAGAAAAATAATTGAGAGCACTTTGTACAATTACATATAAAAAAACTTGGGGATAATTCATCAAATAGAAGAGATGTGATAATTCATCAAATAGAAGAGATGTGATGTCGTTGGTGACTATGATATTTTGCATTATATCTTACTCGATTAGAAATTGGTTTTAGAGGGTCAATGGAGTACTAACCAACTAAAAATAAAAAGTGTATAACGATTATACAAAGTTACAAAATTAGGGGAGGGAGAAATAAAAGCGAAGCTAGTCTCTTTCAGGAGAGATAATTATTAAGTTAAAGAGAACGAATACACAACAAATATCAAAATTTGTTTTATCTTGTAAACATGATTATTTTCTCAAAATTTCATTATCTATATAAAAAAAAAAAGAAATACTCCTAATCTATTAACACCTTTTATAAAATAAATCTTCATATTATTTTTTTACTTTCAAAGCTTTTACATATAAATACACATGAATGATGAATCTAATAAATCTAATAGTCAACTACAATATTGACCCAAAGACTCATATCTACACTTTTCCAACACCACAAGCCTATTTACTACATTCTATTGATACAGATTTGGAGATAAATTTGTCATGTGTGATATTTTTGTAGGGGTGCAA
>CM042185.1:12597971-12615394 GCA_023539305.1 Ilex asprella | reverse complement strand
TTAAAATTTTTAAATATTATACGCTTATAAATTTCAAGGGATCTGAATATAATTATTAACATATATACTAATGGATATTGACAACCGCAGTCTAAGTGTTACGTACTAAAATTTATGATACCAAAGATTTAAGTAATTAAGCGATAAATTTTGTACCATGAGTGTAATTCTCCCATCTCGGTAAATATTGATCCACAAAATTGCGGGGGACAAAAAGACGAAAGGAAAAAAGAAAAAGATACCCGAAGCAGAAAAGCGGCAAATGCAAAAATTATCAACCCCAAACGGATTAGATTTCAATAGCAGTCTGTGGCCTGCCCTATTGGAATTGAACCAGAGCTGGCTTGAGCCATGGAAGTAGTTCTCTCTTCTTCAACTACTTCACTCACCATAATAGCAAACTTCTCAACAAAACCTCACAAAACCGCATCTCCTACCTCCGCTTCTTCCCCAATAACCATCCAATTTGTCACTTCCAGGAATAAGAACAACAAAAATAACCTCCTCAATCTCTCTTCTTCACGTTCTTGGTCCATTTCTTGTGTTTCTTCGTTAACTAGGACAAGGGCGATAACAAGTTCTACAGCTCCCACTTTCACTTCTCTATCTTCAAATAGCAGTGGCCATCAACGCCACTGGATGGTGGTCATGAAGGCCCCACCACCAGAGCTTAATTCCAAACCAGAGATAATTGATTACTATGTAAAGACCCTAGAAAGAGTTCTGGGCAGGTTGTTATGTTTCTATAACAAGAAGCTTATCTTTTTTATATATTGTATTCCTGTCTTCATGTATAGATGAAATAGGTATGTTTCTATGTCTCGAACCAGTGCATTTTTCCTGTGATTTTGTTCTGAATTTGGTTTCAATTTTGGCTCATGCATATATGTAATTGGGTATTTTAAAATTTTAAAATTTTCAGAGTTTTTTTGTGTGAATTTGGTTTCAATTGTGGTTTGGACAGTCAGAGAGATGCCCAGATGTGTATATATAATGCTTCTTACAATACCCATTTCGGGTTCTGCTGTGATATTGATGAAGAAACGTCCCATGAGCTAGCCCGTAAGTTTCTGTTACTTTCTATGATTCTATCCTTTGGTAGCTTTTTGTAATGTTGTTCACTGAGTTGGCGGATGACAAAGATAGAAACTATGCTGCATTGTTTCAATGGATGTTGAACTGTAATTATATTGTTCTGCAAGCAGCTGAGAACTAGAAAACATATGCTATTTGTTATTCAGTTTGAAACCATTGTGATGTCCAGAAGCATTATATTAAAATTTTTATTGTTTTCTAAGCAGCTAATGACTAGAAAACATATATTTTTTTTACCAGGGCTAGCGATGCATGAAGTATTGACCGAAGAGCCCAGTAGTCTATTCTACTGTTTTATGGGACTTCGGAATTACTAGAAAACAAGTTATTTGTTATCCTGCTTGAAACCTTTGTGATGTGAAGAAGCACTATTATTAAAATTTTCTATTATTTTAATTGTATTATAGTTTGCATATAGGTCTATCTGGTGTGTTATTAGTTAGGCCCGACCCAGATTTTAACTCTGTGGAAAAGGACTATAGCTTCTCAAAAGGTCAATCACATTTTCCACCAAGCTCATACATTGGAAACTTTCTACTATTTCCTTCGGGGACTTCTAGACACTGGCTTGTTCGAACGGACAAACCAGCAATTGGAGTCATCACAAAGGCAATGGTGGTTGATCATTATACTCAATTACTAACCAAGGTTCTGGGGAAGTAAGTGTTGGTTTCACTGCATCTATTCTTTATTTTATTTTAATATCGATTTGTTTATGTTTTTCTAAAATGGGGATGACACATCCACAGCGAGAAAGATGCCCAAATGTGTATATATCACATATCCTGGCAAGCCCATTTTGGATTCTGTTGTGAACTTGATGAAGAGTGTGTTCGGGAGTTAGCTAGTCAGTATATGCTGCAACTTTATCTTTTATTGCACATTTCAATATGTTTCTGCCTTTCTGGCAAGAGGTTGAGTCCTTGAATGTTGTGCAGGTGTGCCTGGTGTTCTATCTGTTTGTCCCGATGAAAATTTTGAGTCAGATGATAAGAATTATGGAGGTCTGTTACTAAGTTCAGCTTTTTTTAGATATTAACAGCTAGATCTCTGGGTTGATAGTTGTTCTAGTTATGAACTTTGTTAGCTATTTCCGTATTTTATTTCATAATATCATAGACCTTTGTAACTTAGTTAAACTTCGGAAATATATTGTTATGATGTTATTAGTGATATCAATTATAGCTAGTTGGTTTTTTAAGTGTGATTTTGTTCAGTGTTTCTGATATGGCTCGATATTCATATTCAAATATGGTAAGACGGCAGATGAGTTGGACAACTCATCTTGCAATCAGACTGTCCTAGAATGGGTTGGTACTCTTTTCACCTCTGAGATGGAAGGCCAAACATAATTCAGAATTAAGGGGATGGATTTGGATAACATATTAATAAAATAAAGAAAGCCTTTAATTTTGCTAAATGAAGGTCATAAATTTTAACAGCTCTTAGGATATGAGGTATAGAGTAATGGAAATATAAAAAACTCTGGATGGATGCAGTAATACAGACAACCGAGGTCCAATTTCCCTTGGTGCCTTGTGGAGGGGTAAAAAACAGTAGAAGAAATTGTTCTGGTTTTGCCAACCCTTGGTAAAATGGTTCAGATTTTGGAGAGACAAAGAATTTTTATGCTGATTCATTAGTTCAAAATGCAATCACTGCACTACAGATTCATCGAGTTGAAAAACATTACTGAGGATTTGTCTGCTATAATACTATAAGGCAGTGGTCTTTGTACTGGGGGCATGGTAATTTGAACAACTTTTTTATCTGATTCTCTAACTTAAGTTCCTATTGATTAATGTCTTTTTCTCTGGCGAATAAAATTTGCTATCTAGTTTCCGAGCTTTTCTCTCTTGTATGACTGCTCTATGTCTCTCTTGTATGATTGCTCTTCTCTCTTGTATTTCTGTAGCTCGAAAATTAAGTTGTTAGAGTTCTTTTAATGTTTGCAAAAAACCATAATTTATTTTCTTCCCTGTTTGTATCACTACATAAACACAGCATAATGAAGAGCTCACAAGTCATAAGCAATCTAGTCCCACTCACATAATCCAGTCACACGAGGACAAATACCTTGCACTGATGTAGATGAAAGTTAGTCATTGGGCATTGACGCGTTCTCTTTTTAAGACTGCCAATACTTTTATTTGTAGCTTGATATTTATGTACAAAAACAATTGTAAACAAAAGACATTTGGAACAGTAATGTTGGTTGCCAACTTGAAGTGTTGCTGTAGTGGATGCACCATACGTTAGCTAGAGGAAGAAACTACTTGGATAATGCAATTCATCAACAGTAACAAAAACATTCGAGCAAGTAATCGAGCCAAATTAGTTGGATGTCCCTGGGACACAATTCTACGGAGGCAAATAGTTGAATGTGTAATACCTGTACCACCAGCCATGTTGGAGGAGTCATTTTGATAACGTTTCTCATACATTTTGATCAAGTGGAAATCATCTCACAGTGGTAAATGTAAAGGGCATTTAAGCTTTTGTCCAACCAACTTATTAAACTTTGTATACAAAAGAATCTCAGGAAGAGGCTGAAAATTTGGATATCAAAACTAAGTTCTATGGCTTATGGTGTGAGTTGAAATTGTAAAGATGGTATTAAGGTTTGTAAGAGAGAAAAATAATCTGTGTATAGGTTGTGCCTTCCTCCTTCTCATCCTCTTATTTATATTGAATACTCTCTTGGATAATTACAATATTACCTTACATAAGTATAAAACATAAAATAAGAACTCTAACATTCTTCCTCAAGTTAGAACAAAGATTATTGAAGGTAGCACGAGATAACGGTTTAGTAAAAATGTCACCTAGCTGATCACTAGGCTTGATATATAGAGCGATAATCCCCTTTCGCATCAGGAGATCCTGAATAAAATGACAATCTATTTCGATGTATTTGGTGTGCCCTTGAAATACTAGATTACTAGTAATAAGAATAGCTGTTTGATTATCACAATGCATCTAAATAGAAGACACACTAATTAAAATATCAAGAATTAGAGAACGCACCCACAATATTTCATACGCCGTGCGAGTCATAGCGTGATACTCTATCTTTACACTTGTACGTGCAACTATATTTTGTTTCTTGCTACGCCAAGTGTCAAGGTTACCACCATCAAATTTATAATAATTAGAAGTAGATTACCTATCAATATGACTACCTACCCAGTCAGCATCAGAAAAATTAGTAACACTCATACATGGTGATTACAGATATAATAATCATTTTTTGGGTGCTCTTTAAGATACCAAAGAATACAGTATGCAACATCCCAATGAGACTTGCGAGGAACATGCATAAACTGAATAGTCATACCAACTGCAAAAGCAATATCAAGACGTGTAACTGTGAGATAGATTAGTTTACCAACCATCCATCAATAATGCCCTATTTCATAAAAAACTACCCATTTTCGGTATTTACCTTAATTGTAGAATCCATGGGAGTATCAATAGGATGAGCACCAAGAGTACCAGTTTTCGATAGTAAATCCAAGGCGTACTGTCTTTGACATAAATTGATATATTCCTTTGACCAAACAACCTTAATCCCAAGAAGTATCGAAGCAGGCCCAGATCATTAGTGTGAAACTACTTCTTTAAATAGAACTTAAAACTGACAATACCATAAGAATCATCACCTCAAATGATTATGTCATCAAAATATACGATGAGAATGATAACTCCTTAGATAGAACGATGAAAAGATGCTGAATGATTTGAAGATAGAGCATCATATTGAAGGACTACATTACTAAACTTATTAAACTAAGCACGTGGTCATTATTTCAGACCATATAATGGTTTCTTCAGCCTTTCCTCACCAGAAAAAGTGTAACCTATATGTTGAATCATGTATATCTCCTCCTATAAATCTCCATGTAAAAACATGTAAAAAAATATTCTTTATGTCTAGTTGGTACAAGGTCTTATCGCGACAAGTTACAATAGAAATAAGAATTGTAATAGAGTTAAATCGAGCAACAGGGAAAAGGTCTCGCAGTAATCGATATATGTTTGGGTGTATCTTTTGAAAACCAACCGAGCATTTAAATGCTCAACAGAGCCATCAGAAAGATATTTCAAAGTGTAAGCCCAATGACAACTAACATGCAGCTTCCCAAGAGGTAGTGAAGTGAGAGCCCAAGTTTGATTCTTATAAAGAGTTTTCATTTCCTCAACCATAGTTAGTTTCTATTAAGAAGATGCCAAAATTTGTGTCAAGGAACTAGAAGCAACCATAGATAGCAAGGAAGATGTAAAACAATGAAATGATGAGGAAGGCTGTGCATATAAACAAAATTAGAAATGAGATGCTTGATATAGTTCTAATTATTTTTCCTTAGTGCAATAGGCAAGTTTGAAGAATAGGGAGTAGCAGAAGGCTCAAAAGGAAGGACCTTATTTGAATTAGGTGATGGCTGTAAAGTAGAAGCATAGAGTAATATGTTCTAACAGTTCCCCCTGACTAGAATAAACCAAATCGGGGAAAGAATTATATTCTGAAGTAGGAAAGAAGGGAGAGGACTCAAAGAAGGTAACATCGACAGTCATATAGTATTGGTAAGGGCTAAAGTTATAGCATCGATAATCTTTGTGTACGAGAATATCATAAAAAGATACAGTTGATTGAGTGGGAGAAAGTTTATCCCTACCTGAATCAACTAGATGAAAAAATATAATACAATAAAAAACTTAAGTCAGACCAAATGGGGTGTAGTAGGATAAAATAATGCGAAAGAAGATTTGTTCCTAAGACAGAGTAAGACATTTGATTAATAAGATAAACGGAAGTAAGAACAAGATCTACTCAATAGTGATTAGGAACACGCATATTAAACATTGAAGTATGAGCTACATCCAATATATGACGATGTTTTCGTTCAGTAATACTATTTTGGTGGGATGCATAAGGGCAAGAAGTTTGATGAATGATACAATAGTCAGCGCAAAAAGGAATGCATAAATTATTGAATATATTTAAGAGCATTGTCAGAATGAGATATTTTAATGCTTTTATCAAATTGTACCAATATTGCATTATATAAAGTGACAAAATTTTTTAGTAATTCAGAACGATCTTTCATGAGAAATAACTAAGTCATTTGAGAGAAATCATCAACAAAAATAATAAAATATTGAAATTCAGAAATACTCTTTATTTTTATAGGACTCAAATGTCTGAATGAATATGATTTAAAGAACTAGACTCACGACTATTATTACTACTAGACAAAGAACTACAGTGATGTTTGCACAACTGATAAGCCTCACATTCTAAGATAAAAGAAAGACGCAAACTAGGAAGAACTTGATGAACCTTTTGCAATGAAGGATGCCCCAATCAAAAATGCCACTGGAGTGGAGAGATTGTAGCACTCATGGTAGGTACTGAGTCTCGAGAGTCCAAGTAATAAAGACCATTTTGCTCATGTCCCAAATCAATCACTTTCTTCGTCTGAAAAAAAGTCATGAAACATTGTAAAGTTTTAGTTCACGTGCTAGCAGATAGCAAGTTAAAAGGAAAATGGGGAATAAATAAATCAGAGGTTAATGACATTGATTTAGTGTGATGGAACTAGGAAGCACGAATATTTTTCACAGGGGTGTTGCGGTAGTGTCGGACACGTGTTCGATACGGTTAGAGGTGTCTTGAATACTGAACTCAATCGGACATGGTTAGTACATGACTAGGATACGTCTAGTACACGATCAGGATACATGTAGTAGACAACTAGGACACGTCAATGACACGACCAAAATACGTCTAAGATACGGCTAAGAATTTTTTTATTAAAAAAAATAACTTTTAACTATTAAAAGGAGTGTATTTTTACTTTTTTTTTTAATATATTTTTTTGTTATGTAACTTACATACTATGAATGTTAATTGATGCAATGATGTTTGATGAAAATGGTGGACATTTAATTTAATCTATTTCAATTTTAATAAAAAAAATAATATATACAGTTTTATTATTAATATTATTATAATATATGCTTTATTTTTTATATATTACAATTCTATTATTATTTAAAAAATATATTATATTATTTTAATAGTCGTATCCTTGTCATACCCGTGTCCCATATTTTTTAACTTTGTCATATCTTTGTGTCCGTATCGTATCGGATACGACACACGTGTCCGTATCAGTACTTCCTAAGATGGAGAGCACCTGTCCCATGTACTGGGGGCAAGAAACTATCAACTAACACAATACGAGAGTTAGAAGGTTGGGGAGTAGAAACGTAGAGGAAATATCAGTATGTAAGCACTTGCTCTCGAATTAATAATCCAAGAAGGTGAGGTTGATTGGATTGTCACATACGCAAAATTACCTGCAAGAGCCAAACTAGTAGCAGAAGTAGATCCCTGGGAATATAGCGAATATAAATATTGGATGAACTAACTGAGCTAAGAAATAAGATGATAATGAGAATAAAGTAGATGTAGAAGATGGTGCAATAGATGTTTGAGATATAGGGGTAATCAAATCATCTGAAGCCTGATTAGCACAGGCTAGTCTTACATATCTTAGCAATAATCCTCCTTATGTCTAGTGGTCCCTAAATAAGTACATTTTCACTCAGAGCGATTGTCGCGATCCTGTCATCCTCCACGGTTGGAACCTCTATCACCACGACTACTACCTAAGGATGAATGTCGATGACTGCCATTATGACCACGACCACGATCACTAGAGAGCAAAGAAAGGACTCCTACGAGTGTGAGGGAGTCCCATGGGTTCTCTGAAGACGGGAATAAATATTGAAAGCAATTCGTAGTTTCTCACTTGTTAAGATCTGATATTTGAATACACCATATTCAGAATTAAGACTGGACAAGTATAACGCAATTTGAAACTCTTCACATTGTCGTCTTTGTACCTCTAGGTCCGTACTTAATGGTTGTTAGAGCAGAAGTTCCTCCCGTAACCTTTAAAGTGTGATAATAGTCCGTTAGAGATTTATTTCCCTGCATGGTGATAAACATATGCTCAAACAATTAGTAGATCTGGGACACATTGTTCTTGTGAGTATATCTCCTCAAGAAAGTCTTTTCTTAGATTGGGCAGATGCTCTTTCAGATAGACGATCTACTATAGGATATTGCATCTTTTTGGGAGGTAATCTGGTTACATAGAAGGGTAAGAAGTAGACAATAGTTGCATGATCTAGTGTCTAGGGTGAATATAGGGTAATGACTCATATATGTAGTAAGCTAACATGGTTACAGTACTTCCTTTAGGAAATTCAGTTTTCAGCTCAAACTCCGGTTCAGTTGTTTTGCGATAATCAAGAGGCGATTGAAGTTGATTGCTACTTTGTTCGAGAAAATGTGTTGCGAGTAGACATTATCACATCATTGGTCAAGTATGAGGATCAGCTTGCTAATATGATTACTAAGTCCTTGAGGAGTACTCATTTAAGAGATGTTTATTCTAAGTTGGGATTATATGACATACATTTGCTTACTTGAGAGGAAGTGTTAAGAATAAATAGGAATGACATTTTTGTAATAAGGATACCCCTTAAAGGGTATATAGTTCTTTAATTATTTATATATACACATATATATACATGAAGTGCAAAAATGCGTCTTGTGTGCTTTGTGCCTCCTTCTCCATTCTCTACATACCTTAATCTATATTCACAGGTATAATTAAAACTGCCAGGGCATAGGAAGGTTGCAACATTGTATCATGCAATTAGAATAAAACAGTAATAGTAAAAAATGAAACAGTTACAAGTAAGAACAAAACAATTACACATAAATCTGTAATTAGACCAAAGTATAAATTGACCCATTTACAGATCATGAATTGTTATTAAACATTCTTCAAATTAAAGCTAGTGTTTAACACTATGTTCTTAAGACAGATTTTGCCCCCACACTTAGTGTTTTTGGAAATCAATGTGTTTGCTTCTCAGGATACAATGATCTTTACGCAAATAGAAGTAGTACTCCAATGTAATTGTCCAGCGAACTAAAAATGTGATGTGTATTCTCAGAATGCAAATTGTTAATGCTGAATGACAAAATGTAAGATTGCCTTAATGTCTACGAAAATTGGATGTTGAATGACAATGTAACTATGTTATTTATAGGCAGAATGGTGATTGATCCAGACAGGCACCATGCCAATAGATTCAACCCAGCAGAAATTAGACACCATTGAAGTATGCCTATTGAAAATTGACACGAATTCAAAAATCAGAACTAGAGGGAATTGAAATCCGAGCAGGTGTGAAATTGAATTCCAATTCGTTAAATAAATTTTTTCTAAAAAAATAAGGATTGATCTAAACCACACTCCGGTTGGGTCAAGTCGTGGCTTGGCGATCGGGCGACGCGCGTGTGTTGTCGAACTGATGACATGTAGGCACTCGCTCCGCTCATAAAAGTGTGGTATCCCTTAGAGTCCAACCAGTGGAACAAACTTGACATATATATGCACAAGTAGAATTTTTTGCTTAACTAATGAGGGATTGGTGTCAAATTCCACATTGCACAACCTCTATTTTCACAATACAAATGGGTTACTTTGGAACCTATTTTTTCATTCATTTTTTACTTGATTTGAGTAAGTGAATATACTAGTCAGTCTTTTCATGGAGTAGAATACGAAAGTTTACTCAAAATAACAATTAGGTCTTACTTTAATTTAGACTTAAAGCCGACCAAAAATTCAATTTTTACACTTAAGTTTGGGAGCTAGTTTATCAAACCTTATTAGGTTCTCTTTGGAGAAAGATCAATTTACGTAATTAGGTGTTCTTATTAGGATCCCACTATACATAACTGTTTTAGTTTAATGGTTACGATTTTGGAATTTATTTGTTTGCAAATTATTCATTAAAGTGTATTTAGTTTTTAAAATTCAGGTTAAGGGGAATATTATTAAGCATAATTTTACACTTTCAAGATGTTACTACCAAACACAGTTTTCATATATAGATGCACTTTGTATCTCCAAACAATTTATATTTTTTGAAAGACCATCTTGAAAAGTCGATCTCATAAAGTCCTTTTATGAGAGACTTTTATTTTGAGAAGTTATACTAAACTTAACCATAGTATTTTGACTATGCTCAAAATCACTTGCTGTAGACATGTTTTTAAATTTGATTTTTCCACTTTACAAAAGTTTGGCAAAATATGGATCTAAAAATGCTTTTGAGTAATCCTTATTCCAGTTTTTGAAGATTTTCCGAATTTGAAATGTAGTATGCTTAGTTCATTGAGCCTTTGGATCCTTGAACATTTCTGTTGATAATCATTCAATATATAAAACGGATGATTGAGCAAAAGGGAAAATTTTGTAATGATAGAAGTAGTTTAAATAAATCAAGTTTTCTTATGCAGCTATTCTTGTTGTTGCATTTCTTATTATCCAGTGTGCTTTTTCACTTACCATTCACTGTTGTGGTACAATTTCCAATCCACTAACAGGAACTTATCTTCCAGGTGAGAATTCACAGCAGTCTAGTGACACCCTGGATTCTTCAGCAGCAAGTCAACCACCACACATTAAAACAAAGAAGCTTTTTGTAACTGGTATGTAAAGCATTTGTATTCATCTATTCTTTAACGTCTTTTTCCTTTTGGTAGGGAAGACATTAACACATAACCTTTTTGGTTGCAAAAATTTAATTGCTTGCTTCCTTGAGAAAAAATTGGTCTTATAAAGCATATTGGAGTAACGTGATTCATGTAGTGAAGCCCAAATAGTTCGTATAAGGTTTTGTTGAGTTGGTTGGAATAAATTGAGACTCCTGTCCAATTTTCTTTCATTCACTTTCTTGTATAAGTGTTTTCTTGGACTATCTAATTTAAAACATCTACTCTCTGAAGAGCAGTGAAATGCATATTTGTAATCTCATTGCTCTTGATGGGAGATGGATGGGCAAATATTACGAATTGTTAAATTAATTGCTGACATCCTCAAATAGCCAAACACATCATATAAACAAAGGTGACATTTGGGATGATTAATGAAATCCGAAAAGTACTTCTTAAGTAAGGGTTTTTCAAATGTACTCTATAAGGAAAGCTGATGTAAATCGTATTAAGGAAGAATTAGAGATGAGAAGGGAAGAAGAAGGGGATGAGAAAAGAAGAGAAAGAAGGGGATGAGAATAGGGAGAGAATTTGAAGAAGAATGATTCAATATCAATAATCAATAATAATCAAAAGTAGTCACAACAAATATGGATCCCCTATATATATAAGGAGTTCACAAATCCTATATATATAAGGAGATCACAAACCCTAAAATAAATAAATAATTAAAATGACAACTAAGTCCCTGAACAATAAAATAACAAATAACTCCTAAACCCTACGTCTACGCCTACTATAACGAAATATAATCCGATTCCTATAAAAGCACTTTCATTAAATAATCCTTGTTTGGATGTTCAAAAAAAGAACTTCAATAAAAAATACTTTATACAAAATCGTGTTTAGACGACCTATAAAAAACACTTAGCTATGTCACAATTACTAATATTTTCCCGAATGAACAAAATATATACAAATGGCGATAACGGGTGGTGTGATGGTGATAGCAGTGGGGAGTGTCAGCGGCAAGAAGTGGTGGTGACGACGAATGCCAGTTGGTGGTGGAAGTGGAGGTGGCGGCAACGTGCAGTGGGTGGTTGTGGCAGTGGGTGTTTTTGGCAGTGACCGGTGAGGGTTGATGGTTGTGATAAATGTGAAAATGAGAAGTATTTTTAGGAAAGTATAAGTTTCTATTGTTTTTGCTTCTACTTATTAATTTATTTAAATGACAATTACTTTTGGCTTATGTTAAAATAATTAAAGAACTATTTTAAACGTTACTTTTATTCGAAATACTTATGAACAGTCACAAGTTATAAAACACTTTTTTAAGTTATTCCAAACGCTAGCTAAATTATAAAACAAGAACCTTTTATTAGTTATTCTTGATGTGAACGACTGCTTTCTTGGAACTAATTCATAGGGGCTTAGTCAACTAACTATATACATAAAAAAATAAAACATGCAATATTTATAACCATTCTAACCAAACTGTGTTTGTGAAACTGAAAGAAATTGCTTTCTTGAGTCACCAAGCTTTCTCATCTTTGTGACTTTTGGAAAGTGTTTTTCAGCAGCTCAATTCATAATTGGGATTCAATAAAAGCATTGAAGCCCTTGCTTTGGTGGAACCAAAATGGGATGGGGGCTCCTTCACGAAGTCTAACAAAGAGTTCGGCTGAAGAAGAATAGATCGTAAGTTAGATAGAATTCCGGTTAACCATGAGATTGTTACTCTCTTCTCCGAAGCTAAAACTATTATTAGTACTAATGGACTATCTGACCATGCCCTAGACACTATTCAGTTGAATCACTCAGGGCAACAAAACCATAAACCTTAAAGGTTCATAATGCGCAGTCTAATCATCCCTCCTTTCTCCGAACTATGGAGCAAGCGTGGAATATCTGAGTTGAAGGCAACCCTATATTCCAACCCTATATAAAGCTGATTAAATTAAAACTATGCTGTTTGTTTTTCCTGCATTAACCTCATTACCCACTTTGAGAGTTTCCTTAAGCTACGTCTTTATAATTTGAAACACCTAGCATTCAGAGGGCACCGATATTGCACTCATGGAGCAACATCTGCGATTCATTTGGAAGTGGCTGAAAGTTTTTTTTAACCCAAGAAGTGATGCTGCATAAAATGAAAACAAGAAAAGAAATTTGACCAATAAGAAACGATTATGACAACTTTATCAGACATTAATGTTGGAAGATATCCTTCTTGGACAGGTCTGTCTTTTTATACATCCGAGAAAACTTTGCGTGCAGCATTTGAGGGTTTTGGTGAGCTTGTTGAAGGTATGTTACTGCTTTCCGAGTCATGATAAAGAAGGTTCTCCATTTTATATCAATGGGGATCTAACTACATGGAAAGCTATCAAGATTGTATGAGTTTTATTTACTTTAATTTTGTTGTTGACAGTTAAAATTATAATGGACAAGATTTCTAAAAGGTCCAAAGGTTATGCCTTTATAGAATACACCACCGAGGATGCTGCAAGTGCTGCTCTCAAAGAGATGAATGGCAAGGTCGCTGTAAACAGTCATTGTTTTACTTCATAGTTCGGATTCTTATGTTGCCAACCAAGAAAGAAAGTCTGAGCTTGTTAATGTTTGGTGCTTACAGATCATCAATGGCTGGATGATAGTAGTTGATGTTGCAAAGCCGAGCCCACCTAGGTACAGCAGGGGGCGCCCAAGACCGACCAACTAATATTAGAGATATCTGACCAGACTGTGCTACACCTTGTCTCACCACGTTGGAGCGCATGGATCCCATCCGATTGACGCTTGCCAGCTGCCAACCAAGCCAATGCCCCTGTTTTAAGACAGGATAAATTAGCTGGCTTCGAGCTCAGTATAAGCATCAGGTCTATTTTATGCTGGCTTTTGTTTTTGGTTGACGTCTTGCCCTGCTAGGCAGCATTAGGGCGAGAGACCTTCGACACACTATATGGAATCAATTCTTCAAAATCTGATTGCAGCCCTGCTATTAAGTGTTTCTAACATGCCTATTGCAGCTTATGTCTTCTGCTGAACAACAGATTGGCTAATATTGGCAATTATCTTTTTGCATGATGGGTAGAACCATATATTTCGATATATTACTTCATTTTTGGTCTCAATAGTGGTTTCCTGGCAGTGGTTCACATGGTGCATGGCTTTTGGCTGGATTTGGTCTCGCATGTATATTTTTTTCCGAGTGGGGTTTTTCGAGTAAACAAAATATCGTGTTTTGCTTCACTACTGTGTTGCTGAATATTTTTCGAGTAAACAGCCTTTCAAGAGTTATGTTTTGCAGGTGGGACATTCGATTTAGGAAGATTAGCATGGCCTTGCGCAAGGATGACGTGCTCAAATCGACACGAAAGAAAGAAAAAAAAATGAGAGAGAGAGAGCATATATTGGCTACAAAAATGTCCCACATTGGAGAAAGAATAATGCATTTAACAATCTATATAATAAAACAGATAAGCGATTGAAATTTTATCTCATGCATATTTTTTCTCTCAAAATTATCTTATCACTTATTCTTATTTTATGTTTAATCATTTAATATTTGATTAATTTGTAGTTTAACATAATTTTTGTTTCAAACATTATCTATATACGATAATATACATATATTGAGAAAATTTATCGAATTACATATTTTTTGTCGATATTTTTTTAAAAAATAATGGATAAAAATAAATTTTAAATGATGTAATCAAATAATTGGAAAAGAAGAAAAATTATTAATTAATGTAGTAGAATCGATTTTTTAGACGTTCAAATTTTATGTTTACACATATTGGACAAGTTAAAAGGGGTACAACGACAGCAAAACGCGTACCAAAGTATAGTTTAGTCCCATGAATTGGGCTAGACTTTTAGCCCCATGTTTAGCCCAATGAATTGGGTTAGACTTTTTTTTTTGATCAGACAACCTAATCACTAACTCTAACAGAGTCAGAGTCAGGAAGAGATCTAAAACTATACTCACACATTCAAAACTATCCGATGTGTGATAGCTCAGTCCCCCGACATCCAAGTGTAGTTAGGTTAGACTTTAAATAGGCCAAGCCTAGACATAAATGATACAATGTGAGGGCCCACCGAAAAAATCAACCTAAACGAAAAAATATCTTGATATTTGCGTAATACTACATGCTTCACTTGATAAGATCATTATTATTTGAGTAATGTTATATGAATCTTATTTGAGGAGTTTATTTAGGGATTTAATGATATAGTTTTAATGTAACCATTAGATTAGCTGTGAGTTCCAATATTATACACCATTATGTCTTTATATAAGGTCCCCAAATAATAATCCAAATAACATTTCTCTAATTTTTTTTAGCTAGTGACACTTCTGATCCCCATGTTTTTGAATTTTTTTAGCAAATTATGGGCCATTAATAAGTGAGAATAGTGGGTCTTATTTGAATTGTGTCATTAAAAAATAAATAAATAAAAAAGTAATTATTTTACAATAATACATCGATAACACCACAGAAGAGAAAAATACCTACACAATCTTGAAAAGAAGCAATGGCATTATAGAACTCCAAAAAAGATTAATATTAGCACGATTGACCCATGAAATAGGTAACTAGTTTAACCCAAGTTATTAACCTTTTTACTGATACAGAGATTAATTAACTTTAATTACAAAAATACACATCTATAAAGTCCATATCATCTTTCCATTCCAATCCTCCACATGCACGAAGCTCTGTTTTGAAGACTGCCTCAAAATTTACATCCCAATGGAGAAGCAAACCAAGCTAATTATCTTCTTATGCCTCTTCTTCATCTTTTCTTTTTCCACAGGTATTGAAAATTAATCCTCCCTCGTCATTCCTTTATTGAATATGCTGATATATATATATATGTACCTGAGGCAAAGAACAGTTCTGATGTTGAAATGTTGCCATTGATGATTGCAGAAGCTCAGGCGATCGGAGGATCCCCTCGGCGTCATCATGGCTTGATGAAGCTTTTCGTTTTCGGAGACTCTTATGCAGATACTGGGAACTGGCCTAAAGCTTCTGCTACTTCATGGAAAGAACCATATGGGATCACTTTTCCAGGTGAACCATCCGGCCGATTCTCTGATGGCCGCGTTCTGACTGACTACATAGGTTCTCTCTCTCTCTCTCATATCTTGAAAACTTCCAGTACGAGGTGGTTGTGTGATTTCCACCAAACTGCAATGAACTCAAAAATTATATAATTGGTGATATTTCTTGAATAAAATCCCACGCTTGCTCTTAGAAAACAGGCCAATTAGTTCTACTAATATTTTCTTTTCAACTGGATGTTTTAAAGTCTATATATATATATAGTCCTAACATTTGGGGTTTTTTTGTAATTTTTTAATCTTTTGGTGGAATCATTTGTTTCTTCTGGTTTGCATAGCGATGCATTTCATCACAATGAGAGTGCAAGAGCATAATTTTTTAGATGATAATGTGCCTTTCTTTTCTTGACATTCAACTTTCTTTCCCAAACATTTGTAGATTTCAATATTGAAATTAGGCTACGGGACACTGATTTAATCCACCAATTTCCCACATTTTATGATTAATTCCCTTTCTTTGGCAGGTGAAAACACAACAGACCTATTAGCTTGCCAAAATCTAGTAGTATGACATGATCCGTTGATGCAAAAAACAAATGTTTCGGGTTAGTAATAAAAATGAATAACCCAATTTTAGTGGATATTATACGAGGAAAATACTTCTTTTTTTTTTTGGTATGGTATTTATATGCATTGTAGTAGTAAAAATCTTTCCTTGGCATCTAGGTTTGGCAACTAGTCCATCGAAATCTATGCATGATGGGTTCGGTTGAGAGAAAAGGAAATCCAAATCCTTGGTTTTATGTTCATAAGTACACGAAGGCTTGAACATGGCACAGCTAATGCAAAAGTCGGATTAGTGCTAGAACTTTTGACATGATGATTAACTAATATATGCTATATACCTGCAAATGACATATTCCAAATAAAACTAAATTAACACCCGAAACATAATGTATTTGTATGCTCTTTGTATTGACGTGTTTTTATATTTTTCATTTTACGGTCTAAAAACACAGCTTGAATGACACCTTAGATTTATTGCCTTTTTCATATATTATTGCTCGTTTTTCCGTAAATATGCAGCTTCATTTGCTGGTATAAGATCTCCACTGCCTTACAAGTTGTGGAAGTCTGGTAGGAAATCGCCAAGACATGGGATGAATTTTGCTCATGGAGGGACAGGTGTTTTCAACACTATGGTTGATGGGCCAAACATGACCACCCAAATCAATTTTTTCCAACAACTTGTTGAAGAAAAGGTGTACACAAAGAGCGACCTAAATTCCTCAATTGCTCTAGTGTCCCTCGGGGGCAATGACTATGCTACTTATATGGCACTTAAAGGCACCTTACAGGTGAGTGGTTAAACTAATTATATCTGTGAACTTCTGTTAGGTGATCTGTGTGCATGGCTGTTTCTTTTGGCTGCCATGTTATAAGTAACTTTTTTTTTTCAAAATTACGAAGCTCCATTAATAAATTGTGAGAGCTCGGCCAATAAAGATTGAATTGAATATAAGCATATTTAGTTTTAATGAAACCAGCCTGGTTTGACATGAGTAAGACAAGATACATGGACTTGACATGCTAACCTCACCTCATCCATCTTATTCCCTATTTAACCTCTGTGGCATATTTGGATTCTGCTGGGGGTGGTCTGCT
>CM042185.1:12586107-12597571 GCA_023539305.1 Ilex asprella | reverse complement strand
GGGGGGGGGGGGATTAGATTGTTTTTATTGAAACCTTCCAAACTTAACCCAGTGCACATGAAATTCATACCTGAATCATATTCAAACCTTTATTTAGTAAGTAGTATAAACATATGTACATTTCATAGATTAATCACAATTATAACCAAATATTTGTCATATAATTGACTAAAATTTTCAATTGTCACACTAATATATATCCATGTTTATTTAATTAAGGGTACAAAGGTATTTTTACAATTATATTCGATTTCACCTCTTTGAAACCCACCCTCATTGGGTTTGCTTAAGCCCAAAAATGGGTTTAATCATCCGAGCCAATTATGGGTCGGGGGTGTAATCCGAAGCTTAAAAGTTATAACCAAATATGATTTTTACTGATCCATTGGACCTTTTTCCTTAACCTATCATATCAAACCCCCCCATAACCCATCAAACAAAAAGGCCTCAAGAGTCTTAGCTTGTTAGATCTAATGTTGCCACAATCCACTCCCTTAGGGCCACAATTCTTATCTGGATATACCTTATATATTTCGATTTATGCTATCTCTAATATCAATTGTATCTCATTACATTTTTGTAGGGTTCATGCTAAGCCGTCACAGTTTTAAAACATGTTGTTCAACAAAGATTCAACCTTACACTTTTATTTCATTTCACACAGTTCACCAAATGATGTATAAGAACTTATAGGGACTTGGCACACCCTCACCTCACCTCATCCGTTTTGCTCTGAAACCTCAGGTATCTTTGCCTCTTGAATCTTGGACTCGACCTTATAGATCTTGAATCACCACACTTACATCCACACATTATGTAGTTTATGTATAAATGGGCTATACCTAGTTTTTCCTTTAAAGGATATAGTATCTGGCAACACCTTTAGTTTCTCTCTAAATCAGTTAATGTTCGCAATGGAACATAACCAGGTGCACGAGGCTCCGTTATTACGAAGGATTAGATATGTACAATCTTACCCAAAATCATGTGAATAGACTATTTTCGGCTTGATTTGTAGATATTACTGCATGTACATTTCCTGAACTGCTAACACAATGTTATATGTCTTTTCTGTGATAGGGTTTTCCGGCCTTCACTAAATCTGTTATCAACCAGCTTGCCATAAACTTAAACCGCATACACAGCTTGGGAGTGAAAAAAATAGGCATTACAGCAATGGAGCCCCTTGGGTGTCTACCTAAATTTTCTTCATTGTCTTCATTTCAAAATTGTAGCGAAACAGAAAATTCGCTTGCAAAGTTCCATAACCAAATGCTGGAGCAGAGTCTACAAAAATTGAGCAACAAAAGCAATGAATCTGTGTTTGTGATTCTTGATCTATATAACGCTTTCATGTCAGTGCTGAAGATACAGGAAAACCATCCAGGTGACTACATGACATATTACTAATAGAGTATATGATATAGATGGCCCTTGAATTATCCCACGTGTTTTAGTTAAGCCCTTAAACTACTTGACAAGAGATGCACTACTAAGATTCGACACAACAGGCCCGTGGCCCAGGTTTCATAGCAATTTGAAATTTAGCAAGAAGTAGACATTCTTGATTCTCCCAATAACTAGATACAATTTCTTCTACTTTGTGCACAGGAAATACTAGGTTTGAGAATCCGTTGAAACCGTGTTGTGTCGGTGCAACCGAGGGTGACTTTTGCGGGAGCTTAGATAAGAATGGTAGGAAGAAGTACAGTGTATGTGCGAACCCAAAGCTATCATTTTTCTGGGATGTGATTCATCCTTCACAGCAAGGATGGCATGCTGTTTACTCAGCTTTCAGATCTTCTCTCCAACAACTCGTTTAAACAAGTTCTTTCTAGCTTAATCTTGTCATTGTACTATGTTCAATGATTTAAGTATTGTACAATTAGGTACAATCTTTTTATGAAATATGGTAGTACGAGAAAATGAAAATGTATCCCTCTTTAATTTGTTTACTGAAATACTGTTACAATCAATAAAAATTTACTTTACTTTTCGTCACTGAAGAAATTTAGTTTCACTTTTCAAATAGCCAGTCAAAACACCTTACTTGTCATTTAGTGTGTGAAAATTATAGGATTCATATTTTTTTTCAATACAATTTTCGCTCAAGAAGAAGAAAATGGAGCAATCTATAGAGGATTCTCATTACCTTCCAAAAGTGTGATTACATCAATTATTTATATACAAAGCTAGCTTAGGTCTGAGTTAATCAGGATTAATTAAAACTATTGGTTAGTTGTAACTAACTTAGTTAATGATACCCGTAACAGACTAGAGTATCAGTCTAGAGCAAGTGGCAGAATTTTGAAGTGAGCAGCTAATGTGCTTCAGAGTTGATGTTGCTGCATAAGGAATCTTGTTAGTGTTGAATGATGAATAGTGAAAATTAGCATTTTACTATGCTTTTACAAAGAGTAATTATACTTTGATAGAGTTTAAATAATAACTCTTTAGGGGAAAGTTGTACAAAGGCCTAAAAGTCAATATTATTACACTTTCATGCAACACCTACGCGTTCTGGAAGAGAATTGGATAAGGAAGAAGCAAAGCATCCACGTTCGAACATTCATCCACGTTCAAACGTTATCTTTAAATAATTAAGGATTCCCAGGAGCTTGCTAGAGTGATGACACGTGGCATGTTACAGCTCTTCACTGTGGAGGACAAAAGCCACTTGAGTATTACGTTCAAACTCCAGTCAGTGTTCGAACGCCCATTAAAGAAGACAGAACTCCACGTTCGAATGTCATTCCATGTTCGAACGTAATCCCTAGACAAGCTGCAGTATGATTAGATTTTCACATGAATTTTGTGGCATTCACTTGGACTTTAAGCAGTTGAATCTGTATTTTTACCTCCTCCTCCTTGCCTATAAATACCTTCCCTTCAAGGCTTGTAAAGATGGATCTTTTGGAAGAGGAAGAAATCCTAAAAAAATAACTAACTTTCTTCTACTTTTATTATTAGTTTAATTAGCTTCCATTGTAAAAGCTTCTTTCGTCACTTAGAGGAGTGAAATTCTCTTACCTTTCTAGCTCTCTTGTAGCCTTGAAGGGTGGATAGTAATTCACTCATTGTTCGTCGAAGATAGACTTATTATGTAGTGTATTGTATCTTGTAACTCCTCTACTTGGAGGGATGATAATCACTTACTTTTCTAGCTTTCTCAAAGTCATAACGAGTGCGTAGTTTCTCATTCACTCTTTAGTAAGAAGTGATAAACATGTATAAATTATTCGGAAGTTATTTTTGTGCATTTCATTTATGCTTAATGTTTTATCTTTTGATTGCTTATTGAATGATTGAATGCATCTAGCAAAGTAAAGGTACTTTGTACAATCACGAGTCCTTTCTAAGATAAGATGATTCTTGGCATAGGAGGATTCATTGGTTCTTTGCAAGTATTCCGACTAGATCTTCATGACTACGTTTCAATCTTCACTGTTATTGTATTTCCACTAAGAATGGAATAATATCACAATGGTTGGATGACTTGTAAGATTACTAGTTTGTTTGTAGACGGGTTGAGTCCTAACACTGACAATTCTTGTAAATCTCTACAAATGCATCGAAACCGTGTTATTAATTCTCACAATTCATTTTTATCCTCCAATTAACGTGTTATTGACATAGGGGTTAATTGAGTTCTCAAACACAAATATAAAAACCAGATGATTGACTATACATCTAGATTCTCGAGCTGAATGGTGACTCTTTCATTTGAAAAAATCTTATATCTTGTCTAGAAATTCCAAGAGAATATTATATTTTGTCTAGAAAATCTCATAAACATCATAACTTCAAATCTCAAGGGTTTTAGTTATTTTGATCTCTGTCACTATTTAATCCAAAACACCAACAATAGTTCCCTGTAGATTTGACTCTAGAGTACTTAACTGGATTATAACTACAACTTGACCGCCTGCACTTGGGTGTACACATTTCATATCAAGTCATTGAGTTGAGCTGGAGGAGTTGTTGTGCTAATAAATTTCACACATTTTATTTCACACGATATTTATGAACTTGACTACCTTATAGGGGTGCAACTTGGGCGGGTTAACCCGATTTCAACCCGAGCCCAACCCTAAAAAATTAGGACTTGGGCTAGGATTTTTAATACTTGAGTTGGACTTGGGTCAAAAAACCTCAATTTGGGCAGCCCTTGGGTTGAGCCTTCGAGTTCAACCCGAATTAATACTATATAAATACAATTTTATCCTAGGGTTAATCTCAAATTAAGTGTGCGCCTCCCTCAGACCCTCACTCACTCTCAATCTCTCTCAAGGATTTTGGTTGTGCAAGAATTTTGTTTAAGCAGTGAACTCTATGTTTGTGTAAGAATTTTGGTTGTGTTTATTTGTATTCTATATGGTTGTGATTACATTATCTCAAACATTGAGTTCTTAATATTATGGTTTTTATGTTAAAAACTTGATTGAAGTAACCAGAAATCATTAACTCGAATTCAATCCGAACTCGCCCGAATTAAACTCGGGCAGTGCTCGGGTTGAGTTTCTCAACCTGAGGTAGGGTTAGAGTTAGGGTTAGAGTTGAAGATTATATATTTAGAGTTGGCCTAGGGCTGACTGTCCAACCCGCTCGAGTTGCACCCCTATTACCTTATCCTTAAAAATCATTTCTAGCATGTTATTTATATTCATTCTCTTCAACTTATGCCCCGATTAGGAGTGTCAAAGTATAACATGACCATTTACAAGATATAAAATTAGAAGATTTGTGTCTTTAAGCATCCGCTTTTTAAACGAGTGGATCTAATAAGATACAATTAATTAACAAATCGTGTATGAGTGAATTAATCAAAATAAATATACAACACAACTCATTGATTATACATAATTTATACACGATACGAACTTGATAAGACACAATTCATCAAACATGGACATGAATGAATTTTCTTTTACACAAACTTATTCAGATCCAACACAAATCCGCCTCACCCTACACAATTTACGGGCCTAGTTTCGGTCAGGTACGCAGTGACGAGCTAAAGTGTGGTCTAAGGGGGCCATGGCCAACTCAAATTTTTCAAAATACTCTTTATCCCCTTCTAGGTTTCAAAATTCTTATGCCACCCTTTTAAGTTTTTAAAAATTTGAGTACATAAGGTACTTTAACGGCATCAAAAAACTCAATTCAATTGCATGACAATAAACAACTAAATAGGTAATATTAATCAATGGATGGGTGTCACCCTTGTAGACAAATGCACTTGCTTTGATGAGTATGATGATACAATAAAATTAAAAAGATCTAAATTTGTCACGAAAATCGGACAACAAACATAACTAGTATAAGGTTTTATAATGGGATCCGGCTAAACTAATCTTTACTACGAGATTTTTTTTTTTTTTTGTATTCATTACCATGTTATAAATAAGAGAATAAGTCGATAGATTTCGCAAATTAATTTTTACAATTATAAATAGAAATCAACTTTAAGATTTATGACCCAAACTTAATTTTACCACTGTATCATATGAAAGTTGATTGTGATAAATTCTATACCATTTAAATTTTGACACTCGCCTGTTAAAGAATTTTTTTTGTTGTGCCAGTGCTTCCATTTGGCCTCTCTTACGATTAAATTCTGGCTCCATCCTTATAGGTAAGGATGTTCATTGACTGAAATTACCCTCCTGAGACAATACGAGTGGTCGAAACTTGATGCCATTGATTATGCATCCTAACCAAAGACCAGAAAAATGCCATGCCACCCACCTCCTTACTAAGCCTCACTGAGTCACTGGTTAACAGGAAACTGTCGGAATAACCATCCAGGCTCCGAGTAATGTTACATTCATTGACTAAACAAACGAACAAAAAATAAGGATGAAGTGGTAAGTAAAATTTGAGTTTCAAATGAATAAAAGGTAATTAAAAATGGCTGCCTCTTCGATAGAAGAATTTTTTTTTTTTTTGCCTTGGTCCCAATTCAATACTAAACAAACCCGAACTAATTGAATACTTATGTCAGAACTTCTCCAAATTGATTTGCCATTTCCATAAAGGATGTAATTGATAACTCGAAGTTGCACATTATTTGTTTCCTACAACAGAGCAAGGGACCACATTAGTTGGTTTCTGTTTGACGCTTTTTTTTTTAGCATAGTATTTTCCTTTCAATTGTGGGTACATTCCATGGTCAATACTATATTGACCATGAAATGATATCAGTCGGTGTAGAACCTTTTTTTATGTCTCTTTTTATATCATTTACACCAAGAATTGAAGCAACCGTGCCAAGAAAGGAGTGAACCAACCAGACAGCGTGCTGGAGAGATTATGATGCCATGGGACAACCATGTTGAAGCAATAATAACCGATGCAGATCAGTAATACTATACCGATCAAATTTAGAGCCCAAATGACATGACACCAAATAAAGAAGTCCAATTCAACTGCCATGTCATTTGAGCTTTAAATTTGGTCCCAAAATTTAGTCAGTGTAGCATTACTTGTTGCCGATTAAAATGTTTCTACTTTATACTTTCTTGTTATTAGCGATCCAATATCGATTAATAAAACATAGTGGTTATGCAAAGAGTAATATTACTTGGACTTAGTTTATTCGTTAATTTATTGACATAATGAATAATTGTCATTGAATTGACAGTAGATCTCATTATTGTTTTGGATTGACAGCATACCTTAGGATCAATTGGGACCCGTTACCAATTCAATGATTGATATATATTAAATCAACAAATAAAATTAATAAATTAGATCTAAATAATATTTTTCTTAGTGCAATTTTACTTGTCCTCGAGGAGTAGAGATTCTTTCCGCTAGAGAAGCGTTATAAATTTCACTTTAACCCTTATGATTATCTGTAAATGCACTTTATCCCCTCATTTTTTGAATATAATCACTCAAAACCTCAAATGATTTAATTTCGCAGTCACAATTTTCCCACCAAATTAAGTGGAAATATTAATCGCACATAACTGTTTAGTACAAGTATAAAAACCATGTTCTTAAGACAAAAATGTCCTCGTGTTTCTGAGAATTTAATTATAATTAATAACTGAGGATTCTTATCCAGTTGAAGACGTGTTAGAAGCCAGAACGGTGACTTTTAGGACTCGTGGCAATAACTTAAACTCATGACACACAATCACCAGCATATTATGCATATTCAGTCACCTCTCTAAATTATGACTGATAATTGAACCGAGTTTTGCAAGCCCGAATCGAACTTGTCGAATTCATTTTTTTAAAAAACTTAAAAATTTATTTAAATTCGACTAGTTTAGAAAACAAACAAAAAATGAACCGAACCCTAACAGTTAGACTCGATTATCAACCCCATCTAAAATGTTCAAACTTGGCACCTTGATGTCATAACTAGTAACCATATTCCCACTTGAACTAACCTAGCGGGTAAACATGCGACACTTTCATACATGATTAGGTGTTGCATTAAATAAGTTGTTATCTTCCTCCAAGATCTCCGCAGGCACTCCCAGACATTTGTATCATGAACTCCAATTTCTTCCATATCTTCATTGTGCTCTTTTGTTAAAACACAAACATGATTCATTTTACTTTGCATTTTAACCTTTTTCCCTTTACTATTATTTATGGTTTTGAGAGCTGAATCTTTAATGCTTGTCAAATTCATATAAATACAGTATCAACTATCAAGCACTTGCCATCATTGATTTGAAGTCTCTTTCTTTAATACCTGCATTTATTTTCTTTAAGATGGAAAAGTAGACATGTTTTAAATTGGTTTACAGTGGCTTTTCCTTCACCATTTCTATAGGTTCTTTAGCTCCTTTCTCAAATGGAAAAGTTCTTGGTGTGTTTCTTTTTGTTGGTAGTGATTGTAGTGCTAGAAGTTCATGCCACCAGAGAATCATATCAACAACAACAACAACAGAATGGCCATAGAAAGCTTTTCGTTTTTGGAGACTCGTATGTTGATACTGGGAATACACCAAAATTCTTAGCTAACTCGTGGAAAGAACCATATGGGATCACATTTCCTGGTAAACCTAGCGGCCGGTTCTCCGATGGACACATCCTGACTGATTACATTGGTACTATCTCTCAAAATAGCTCTGCACTAGTTATTTATTGTAGTGTTTAATTAAACAATTCGCACCACAAATAGTACTATAGTTAATTTTTCTTATTTTGGATTTCTTCATCGCATCATAAATAGAAAATTTAATGTTCCATGTTGAACATTTTTTGTACAGCTTCGTTCCTTGGCATAGGATCTCCATTGCCTTATCAAAGCTGGAAATCTGGTGGGAAATCGATACAAGATGGTATTAATTTTGCTCATGGTGGGAGCGGTGTCTTCAACACAATATATTTCCAACCAAACATGACAACCCAAATCGATTACTTCCAACAAGCTATCGAACAAAAAATATACAGCAAACAAGACCTAAACTCCTCTATCGCCTTGGTATCCCTTGCTGGAAACGACTATGCAACTTATCTGTCACAAAATGGGACTCTACTGGTGAGTGGTTAAACTAATCATATATATATATATATATATATATATATATTATGAACTTATGGTACCTCATCTGTGCATTGCTACCATATTTGTCCTTGCTGATGTGCCTTAATTATGAAATTCCACTACAGTTGAACTGGCTTTGAAGTTTGACATAAATTCAATCCTAAATTTTCTTCTCTTCGATCGCATGCACGCGCGCACGAACAGACATACGAATTCATTCACACGCGCATATATACATGTTCCCCTTCATTTTCCTTGATTTCTTCGACTAAGTTCTTCAATAACCTAGCTTTTCTAATTTTTTTTCTCTAAAACCTTGAAGAAAATAGAAAGGTGCTCTTCATCTATGAAACACGGATATTTCGTTTAGGTCGATGTACTCGTGTCGGATACGATATTCGTCGGATATTCGAATATACGTATCAGATACACCTCCGACGTATTTGATAATAATTAAATATTATGATATTTCACAAATACTTTTGTGTGCATGCAACATATATAATTTTTGAGTTGAATTTTTAACAATTCCTTTCGAATTTATATACCATTCAATACATTAATAAAAATTCATACTAATTCAAAAGTAGATGAGTATTTTTTAACTATTATCTAAAATTACAAGTCAAGAGAGCATAAAATAAATCTATTACATTATAGTCTTAGCAAAAATTACTTCTAAATAAATCGACTCAGTAAATATTAGCTTTGATTCTTTTAATTAATCACTTCACTTTGTAAATATATTATAGTGATACGATATATATTTTCTTGAAACTAAAAAAAAATTACTAATTTTCCTTATTGTGTTAAAGAACTATCAAAATAAACAAGAATTAAGCTGATTGAAAAAAAATAAATATATTTTATTATAACCGTATCTTGACCGTACCCGTTTCTTATTTTTTTAGAGTTTGTCATATCGCCGTATCTATATCGTGTCATATCAGTATCTCATATTTGTATCCCTACTATTCATCCACATGGAATAGAAGTCACTCTTACAGATAAAGGCAACTGTGGTTGTATAACTAGGTTTAAAAAATTGAATTATTTGGAAATGAATCTTGGTTTTCATGAAATTATACAAATATATAAAATAGGTATGTTAGATGACCAATAACAAGAACTAAACAATCTAACGCTTACATGGCAAGTAACATTTGAATTTGGCTACTTTCCAGGAAAAAACAAGAACATTTGAATTTGGCTAAATTATTCTAGACCCTTGAATTATGTCCCTCATTTCACATTGGCCTATACTATCCATTCCCTTACACTACACCTTAAACTATGAGTTTGAGTTTCATTTTCCGTCAATTGTTAATTTATGTCCAAATTTTTAATTGCAAATCGGGATAAAATTAGAATTACAAAATGCTAGGAGGTGTGATCATTCCACTCTCCGCTAAGAGGAATTTATTTATTTATTTTTTTGCTGTGAAAAAAGGACAAAAGTTAAAAATTAGGGCAATTCGGAAGTCAAACCAATAGTTGACAACGCAATATAGAAAAACAAATAGTTTAGGGACAATGCAAAATGGGTGGCGTAATCGGGAGGTCTAAATGTAATTTTCTCTTTCAATTTTATATGACTAAAGTA
This sequence comes from Ilex asprella, assembly GCA_023539305.1. NCBI lineage: Eukaryota > Viridiplantae > Streptophyta > Magnoliopsida > Aquifoliales > Aquifoliaceae > Ilex > Ilex asprella. The sequence continues at coordinate 12,587,456 of CM042185.1, read as the reverse complement.
TGATCAAGAACATTGACGCCATATCATTTAGTTTCATTTTTTTTATGATATTACTTTTGATCAATTTATCAGCAATAGCATTACCCATTCCAAAACCATGTAAGACAAAACCTATATAAGATCAATTGCCCTGGTAAGGAAACATAATATTCAACTCCCCTTCAACACCACTCCTCGGGGCCCGACTGGGTCGGGTCGGATATGGCTCCATCCAATTGTACTACTTGTTTGTGATAGGTATGGCAATTAAGTTCATTCTTTAGGTGAGGATGAGCTCTAAATTAGTCATATAGTTGGGAACTACTCCATCTTTCTATAAATTAATTGTCTTGTATGATTTTGGTCATGTTTGGTAACGTTTTCGTTTTTTGTTTTTTAAAAAACAAAAAATAAAAAATGAAACGTTTTTTTTTTGTTTTTGAAAATCGCCCATAATTTACAAAACGGTGGCTGAAAAAAAAAAAAACAAAATCGATTATCAAACGAGTTTTTTTTTGTTTACTCTAAAAATCAAAATAAAAACGAAAAACAAAAAATAAAAACGTTACCAAACGGGACCTTACTGTTTGATTTCCAAGCTTTATTGTTGACATGCTAACTCTTCAAATGTCATATGTCTTGTGCAACAGGGTTTGCCGGAATTTACTCTATCTATCATAAGCCAACTTGGCTTGAATCTCAAACGCATCCATGGATTGGGAGTCCAAAAAATATGTGCTATAGCATTGGAACCCCTAGGATGTTTACCTCAATTCACCGTCTCTTCGTCGTATCAAAACTGCAATGAAACTGCAAACTTGGCTACAAAGTTCCACAACCACATGTTGCAGCGAACAGTGCAAAAAATGGACAAAGAGATTGGGAGCAAGGAACCTGTGTTTGTGATACTTGATGTCTATAACACTTTCTTGTCTATATTAAAGGGACAAGAACACCACCAAGGTGATTAATTCACACCACGTGCATTCATTCATATGTAACTGAGTCCAGTGTAGATATAAAGAGAAGTTGAATGCCTCTTACATAAGTCAAAATTTCCATTTATTTATCTCATCAAAATGCTTGGTTATGCTTATTACAAGACATTTTGAAGTTAGATTTAGTCTTGGTACAGGTGTCTCAAAGTTTCAGAACCCATTAAAGCCATGCTGTTTGGGTTTGACTGATAAAGATTCATGTGGCAGCCTCGATGACAGTGGAAAGAAAATGTATATCGTATGCGCGAACCGTCAACAATCATTTTTCTGGGACAAGGTACACCCTTCACAGCAGGGTTGGCTCACAGTTTATTCAGCTCTAAAAGATTCTCTCCATAGACTCTTCTGAAGAAATCCTTTATTTTTTTTTTC
>CM042185.1:12567774-12586007 GCA_023539305.1 Ilex asprella | reverse complement strand
ATACTCAACCATTTAATATTTGATTAATTTGTAATTTAATATAATTTTTATTTTAGATATTATCCATACACGATAGTATAGATCTGTTAAAAAAATTTATCGAATTACATATTTTGAGAAAATTTTGTCAATATTTTTAAGAAAATAATGAGTAAAAATAATTTTTGAATGATTTAATCAAATAAATGAAGAAAAAAAATATTATTTAATATAGTGATATCGATTTTTTAGAACTCGAATTTTTTGTTCTATTGTGTCTTCAGGCACGAGTTATGACTAGTATATATATATAAGAAAAAGATGAATGACGCACAATTTTTTTTAATAAAATAGAAAAATTGTGAAAAGGTCGGTCTGCACACATACAATGACAGAGAGAGAAAAAGAGAAAAGGTCGTCGATGAGAGATATGACAGGAGATTTAACTAATCTACTAGTAATTATGTGATGCAGTGGTTATGTGATATAATTAATCAAAAAATATATATATCCAAGAAGGTATGTTGGCATTTATATAGTCATTTATTATTTATATTGAACGAGAAATAGCATATTCATGAAGGTAACAATAAAATTAATCTTAATTTAAACCGGTTTGAAGCTTGAAACTCTAACTTTCAACAAGATGTGTAAATTATATTACTACCAGTACTATTCAGGGAAATTCAAAAGTAGTAAAGTCCAAATGGAGGGATTCAAGAATTTGGTTCGATGTCTAAATTATATATTACTATCGCTTAAGATTCATTGATAGCAAGGGTATATGATTCGATAATAGTACTAACAAATAATATACACTATTGGGGGTAGGGGTGTTCTCTCTATCAACGGGTATGAATTATGATATTTCATCTTTTAACCTCATACTTTGCAATTTTTTTTTCTTAGTCTATCTTACTCGATCAAGTGTACTGTTCTTACTCAAATTCCATCCAAAATAATCGGGTAGGAAGTCGGATAGGAAATCAGATGAATAAATATTTGTTAGTTATTAATTTTTGAATCATTTTTATAATTTAATTATATAATATGTACCAATTAACTAACACAATAAACCAATAACACTAAATAAAACACAATAAATTCGATAATATATAAATAATTATAATAAAACCCAACAAGAAAGTCATAAACATCAATAAAACATTAGAGTATATATATATTCGGATACCGGATCAATAAAATCGGATATAATAGAATAGGATAAAGTCAGAATTTATAGGAAATAAAAAATTTGAACACCCTTGAGACATTTTTCAAACATTTGGGGAGTAACTATTTCACGCTGCCCCTCTCCTTCCTCCTCCTCGATCCATCATCATGTATTTAACTTGAGTGAAAGAAATCAACATCAAACATGACGGTATATGGTGAGCATGAAGTTGTTATGTACGTATAAACAATCTCCATGTTGGAGGAAAGCAAACGACATTATGATTAAATACAAAAGAGGCCTTAATCAAATATTAGTCATCAGCTTTTACTATTATTATTACTATTTTTTTTTTTCGCATGGATGTTGTTCTCATCCAATATTAGTCAACTTGTGTTTGTTCTTTCGTTTTTTTTTTACTTGGTGTTTATAGTACAAATACCAGATACCAAGGGCGATTCAAGAACATCAGAGGCTTAAAACGATAAGTGTCAATTAGACTTTTATTTTTTAATAATATTCTAAATTTAACGAGCCGAAGCAAGACAGCTTATAAATTCCGTACATCACACAAGATGTCCGCTAATAACTTTATATAACAATCAAATTAGGAAAGATAGAACTTCAAAAACCTTCGATTCTTGTATTTTTAATTTCACTTTTTAAAATTATTTAATGAAAGGATATTGGTTTCTTGTAAGTAAATTCTTCCATGTGGCCTGTGTTGCTAACTATCCTAAACTTAAAATTTTTAAAATCAAATTAAGCACTCGCATCATTTTTGTTAACTACAATAAATATATATATATATTTTTAAAAAATTGAATAAAGCACACTAATAGATAATTTTTCAACAATGTTAGGGTCGATGTGGAGATGGAGTGACAATAAAAATTCTGCAAATTTTCTATATTGCACGCACAGGGGGTAACTTGGGCAGCCTAACTTGAACCCAATTTGAATTTTTCAGTACTTTGATTGAGGTTTTTAATTCTTGGATTAGATTTTACAAACAAATTCTAAATCCAAACTGAATTTTGGCAATACTCGAATTTGGGTTGATTGGTTCAACCTAAATTAATGAAATTGGGTTTAACTCGATTGCAACCCATGTTCAGCTTTAAGTAAAAAAAATAAAAATTTATGCACACACCCTTATAAAATGTTAGGGTACATGTGCCTCACCCTCATCCGTTGTTATTGATGTTTTTATGCGTTTTGTAGATGTGAAGTTTGTGTTTTTTGGGTTTTCTAATTTGATTGATGGAAGTTGTAAAATTTAGGTTCAATGTCTGTGCTGAACATAAACCTGGACATTATTTTTTGTTTAACTTTGTTTTGGTTAATGAGAAACTCGAAATCAATCAAAGTTTTGTCTGAAATTCACAATCTAAAATATATAACCCGAGCTCAACCGGCCAAATTTAAAAATTTAATCACGTGTTGGAGTTGCTCAAGTTTAGCTTGAGTTAGGGTATGCTCAGATTAAAGATTTATGTCTTGGGTTGAACTACATTTGACCCCTCAATCCACCCAAAATTTTTTACCTAAACAAAAAAAGAAGAAAAAAGACAATCTTAGATTTGGTCAACACTACTCAACTAATTCTCCATTAAGTTCGAGTCATTTTTCACCAAATTCTGTCTAAAATTTCCTACCCTTATTTTGCTCATCCTTTACTTGCAAGTTTAAAGTAAAACACACACTCAATTCTCGATCTTGGCATGACCATTCACGTTATAGCACAAGTTCTCCTTTATTATCACAGAAAAATAACTGAGAAAAATCATTGCAGAACACGTGAGAACCATATCTTCCTGCATCAATTTCAGACTTTTTAAAGTCCGAAGATTTAAGGCAATAGATGTGCAAAGAATCAGGCTGTGGTGCATGCAAAGCACCACCCTTGAAGGTAAAACACAAGATTAATTCAAGTGTTTGGATACAAAATGCCCTTCTCTCTATGCATTATTACAACACGACCTCAAACTTCAATATCAAAGAAGTTTTTTTGGAGGGTTAGAGGAGAGAGGGGGGTTTGTGAAATAAGATCGACATGAAATTAAAGAATTTGAGTTTATTTTTAATAAATTAATTTGGTTGATAATCAAGTGAACTCGTTAGGCTCACAAAATAAATTGACCCACATAATCCTATCAAATTCGTGTTATGCATTAGACTGTCCTGGTGCAGTACTAACTGAAATATAAATATTTACAAATGGGTCAAGTATGAATTGAACAAATTTTGGCATGACATGACAAGCTTCACTGATAACCTAGAAGAAATTAAAACTAAATATATTAGATGAGACCTAACTTGAGGGTGAGGGGAAGGGGAGGGGGAGGGAAAGAATGTGATCTGCTTACTGAAAGGAAAGCATAATTTTAGGGGGAGATTCACAAATATCATGGTTTCATGGAGACACACATGAGAAGAACAAGGTCACTCTCATCTATAAATAGGATAGGGAGTGCATAACAGGTTAATCACAAAAACTTCAAAAGACTTGTACCTCGCAAGTCCTGTGTTCATGAAAATGAGATTAACTTCCTTCTCCATTCTCCTCATTGTGATCCTATGGCTCTCAGCCCATACGATGGCTGCGGTGAAACCAAACTGGGTAAGATGCCGGTCTCTACTTTTTCCCAAATGCTACATGGTTCATCTCCGGTGTCCCCTTACCTGCCCTACTACCTGCATGGCTGATTGTTCCACCTGCAGGCCTGTTTGCAGTAAGTCGTCCATGTAATTTTGTGTACAAAGGTAGATGGTTAATGTTAGAGTGGCAAAAAGAGGGTAAACCAAAACAAATTGCATTGTTCCACATTCAAACAGATTAAATTTTTCACATCAATTCATTATTACAATTTTTTAAAACATAACCTTATTAGAGTTGTTTACCAGGTCATGAAGCTATGCCATTCATTCGGCCAATTAGGGCTTATGCAATGCATTAGTTATATAATCTAAATCTTCTAAGTAAATAATCTTCCTTGTCTAAAAAATAAAGGTATTAGAAAAAAGTAAAAAAAAATTACCCAAATGACAAAAGGGAACACTTCTCAAAAGAAACTAGTCCACACGTTACAGAGCCTAGTATACAAACAAAATAATCTCTCATACTATGAAAGACTAGGTATTGTTCCGAAAGACTAGATACATACCTTCTCTAATCTCTTGAAAATTCACCTATAAGCGAAGGAAACATTATTCGGTAATTGCACATATGTGACACATGCAACATGCCTAGTGTAGTTTTTTATTTTTTGCTTTGCATGTCTAGGGAAAATTGAGCTTAAGAAAGACTGAGCAAAATGATGTGTATAAACCTAAATTCACAACTGTTTATATGCACAGACTGCGTTTCTCCTGGTGGTGTTTGTTTCGACCCGCGCTTTGTTGGTGGAGATGGTGTCACTTTCTACTTTCACGGTCGGAAGGACCAATACTTCTGTCTAGTTTCTGACACAAACCTCCATATCAATGCACACTTTATAGGAAAGCGAAATCCAAATCTCAAGAGAGACTTTACTTGGGTGCAGTCCCTCGGAATAATGTTTGACAACCACAAAATTCTAGTTGGGGCTCAAAAGACCTCGAAATGGAATGACAACGTCGATCGTCTCGTCATGTCCTTTGATGACACAACCATCTCCCTTCCCCCCAATGAAGGCTCCAAGTGGAATTCTCCAGTCATGTCCTCTGTCACTATCACACGGACCAGAAACACCAATGGGGTCATGGTTGAAGTTGCCAATAATTTTAAGGTTATCGCGGCAGTGGTACCTATCACGGCTGAAGATTCTAGAGTTCATAAGTACAACATAACAGATGAGGACTGCTTTGCTCACTTGGAGATCGGTTTCAAGTTCTATAATCTTACTGATATAGTTGATGGAGTTCTAGGCCAGACCTATAGGAGGGATTATGTGAGTAAAACAAAAGTGAATGTGCCAATGCCAGTAATGGGTGGTCAACAAAGGTTTTCAACTTCAAGTATCTTCGCAACTGATTGCTCGGCGTCTCGATTTGGCCTGAATACTAATCGGAGAGATGGGGTAGCTGAATACCCAATCTTGCATTGTTCTAGTGGAATGAAGGGAAGTGGAGTGGTTTGCAATAAATAGGCTACTGAAAAACGGGGTTACTAAGGAACTAATGCATCCCATAAAATAAGCTGTCATGTTGAAGTGTCTAGCTGAGCCTTAGTGTTGACTCGGTTAAAAATAGCATATAATATAATGCTTAGTTGTTAAGTGTATCTAGTTGATTTGAAAATACAAATGGTTGAGTCTTGAAACTTGTAATGTGGTTAATATTCTACGAAAGTGAGAAGTCAAGATGTATCTTCGCAACTATATATATGCTGAAAATTATAAAATACAAATATGAAAAATTGTTCCTAAAGATAAGTTTACATTGTCTTTGTTTTCTCTATTACAAATATACAAAGGCTGAAATTATAGCCAACATAGGTGGTACCAGAGTTGGCTCAACACTAATCAGCTGGCGTGTGAAATTTCTCATTGTATAAACAAAATCCTATTGAAGAAGATCAAAATGATAAGTAGAATCAACATATTTACCGATGCACAACAACCGCTTTTTCTTGTCTTTAATGGTAAAAATTATGATTATTGTTGCGTGAAGATAAAAACTATATTTCTATCTTATAATCTTTGAGATTTGATTGAAATTGGATATGAAAATATAATCGAAGATATGGCAACTTCTTAAGTAAGAAAACAAAGAAGAAGGATGCAAAGCTCTTCATTTGATTAAAAAAAAAAGAGTAATTTTTTTCAAGAATTATCAATTCAACAATTCAAAGGTAGCATGAAACACTTTACAAGATGAGTATTGAGAGTCGTGAAACTACAATCCTTGAGAAGAGATTTTAAAAATAGTAGAATGAAAGAGAGCGAATCTTTAAATGATTTATTTTCTAAACTTATGGAGGTTGTAAATCAAAGAAAAACTTATGGAGATCAAAATTTTGGACTCGAGAATTATTTCAAAATTTTTGATTAGTTTACCAAAAAAATATGATTATATTGTTTCCGTCATCGAAGAAACCAAAAATATTTATTCTTTGGGTGTTCAAGATTTATTGGGTTCCATTAAAGTAAGCAAAGGTTGAGTAGGCATGCCGAAAAACCTGTTGAGAGTGTTTTTCAATCCAAGTTTAATGTTAACTCTAAAATTCATGAATAGTCTAGTTTCAATCAATCTAAAGTAAGTCTTTTAGAGGAGGAAGTTTAGAAGAGGAAGAGGTAGAAGAAATTTTGAAAGAAGATCAAATGAAGAATCTACTCAAAAAAATGTGGGTTTTGCAAAAGATCAAGTCATATTGATAAAAATTGTTCGTTTCATGCAAAGCCTCAATGTTCTAATTTCAAAAAGTCTAGTCATTTGTAAAAAGATTGTCAGTTCAAGAATAATCAATAACCTAATTTTTTTGAAGAGCAATAAAGTAGTGAAAACATGTTATATGTTTGTTAAGCAATGGTCGAGCAAATGAACGATGCGTGATATCTTGATAGTGGTTGTAGTAACCACGTGACTAGTGATGGTAATATTTTTGTGAACATGAACACCACATCTAATTCTCAAGTAAGGATATGATAAATGGTGTTATAGTTCAAGCAAAATGCAAGGGAACCATTGCCATTGAAATAAAAAAAGGAACAAGATACATTCAATATGTCTGGTTAGTACTAGAGTTAGAATAAAATTTGTTGTTCAACTTGTAGAGTATGGGTACTCTGTGGTGTTTGAAGATAACTTTTGCATGATCTATGAGTATGGAGAGAAAGGGCCAGTTATAGCAAAAATTGAGATGGATAAAAAATAGAAGTATTTCTCTGATTTTTTGGCATTCAAACAATGTTTCTTTGAAGATGGAGGTATTGATGAATCTTGGCTTTGACATAGAGAATTTGGGCACTTGAACTTTCAAACCTTGAAAAGTCTACAATAAAAGAACATGGTTTACGGATTGTCATCTGTACCAGAATAAAAATAAATTTTTGAAGGATATGCACTTGGAAAGCATCATCTAGATCATTTTCCAGAAGAAAAAAGTTTAGAGAGCCAAATGACCATTGGAGTTTGTTCACACAGGTGTATGGGAACTATCAAGAACACTTTCTCATGGAGTAACAAATACTTCTTAATGTTTGTTGATGATTTTTCAAGAATGACTTGTTCTTATTTTATGAAAAAAAATCTAAAAATTTTCAAGTGTTCAAGAAATTTCAAATGCTTGTTGAAAGACAAAGTGAATACCACATTAATAAGTTGAGAAGTGATAGAAGCGATGAGTACAACTCTAATGAATTTAATAAATTCTGTGAAATCATTGATATGGAAAGATAATTGACAATCCGGTATACTCTACAATAAAATGGATTGGCCGAAAGAAAAAATAGAACCACTTTTGGGATGGTAAAATTGATGGTTTATGAGAAGGTGTTACTTATATCATTTTGGGCTAAAGAGATATTCATGATAGTTTGCTTGATGAATAAGTGTCAAACAAAAGCTTTGGAGAATCAAACTCCAATTAAGGCATGGTGTAGAAGGAAGCCATCGGTGAACTATTTATGGTTTTCAGGTGCATTTATTTTGCACATATTCCTAAATAAATGAGGTACAAGTTTGATTAAAGTAGTAAAAAAATACATTTTTGTGGGTTATAGCTCAAAATCAAAATGTTATAGTCTCTTTAGTTTGAAGAGAAACAAAGTGATTATTTATAGATGTTCTCTTTAATGACAAAGACTCTTGGAATTGGAAAGAAAAGAATGTTTAAAATCAAGTGATTGTAATGAAGATTATGGAAGTTTTGATCAAGAAAATGAAAATGAAGAAGTTGAAGTTCCACCACAAATGTATCCAACACCCAACTATCCTTCTACTTCTTCAAGTTCAAGCACTTTATCTCCAAGTTCAAACATTTTACCTCCAAGTTCAACTCCAAAAAAAATTAAAAGTCTTAGTTATGTGTATGCTAGATGTAATTTTTGTGTGGTTGAACCTGAAAGTTTTAAAAAAGCAATCAAATAAGATGTTTGGAAGAAAGCAATGGAAGATGAAATTCGTGTGATAGAGAAAAATAGCACTTGAGAGTTGGTGGAAAAGCCAAAGAATAAAGAAGTCGTTGGGGGTGAAGTGAATTTATAAAACAAAACTTAATTTGCATGGTTCAATTTAGAAAAATAAAGCAAGGCTTAGAGCCACTCTAAAGGGAGTTGCCATTTTTGGGGTGTCCAATGTCATTTTGCAACTTTGAATAGTATTTTGGCACTCCTAAATTATAAATTTGCTCTAATGGAAGGTGTCAAAATGGGGTTTCATTTTAATAGTTTAATATTTATTTATTAAAAAATAGAATTAACCTAAACGATTATATTTTAACGGCTATAGTTTTCATAACGATCGCAATTTAACAAATATATTTTTATCGTATTAATTTTAAATTTTAAATTTTGTCCGCAAAAAATTCAAATTTCAAAATTCAACCATTGAAATTCAAATTTAAAAATTTAACCGTCAAAATAAAATTTCAAAAAAGTATATTTTGTCTATAAATATGATCATTTTTCTCATCTTTTCATCTATCTATATTATATTCTCTCTATAAATTCAATATCTCATTTCTCTTTGACTACGTATCCTTTCATATTTTCATTCATCAATCTATATAATTCGTTATCCTAATATATTAAGAGAGATCCTCAATATTGAGGAAGAAGGTAATGATGACTTGAATATATTGTATGCTGCAACTAAAAGGTCAGAAAGGTCTAATCAAAGACGAATAATAAGACATCGTGGTTCCGTTCTAGGACACCGAACAATTAATCATGGTAGAGTTGAAGGTCATGAAAGACTCTACTGTGACTATTTTGCTACTCCTTGTGTATATGAAGGTTTTTTCCTAAAGTAAGTTTCAAATGAGTCGTCCTCTTTTTCTTCGAATTGTAAATAAGGTTGAACAACAAGATCCATACTTTATCCAAACAACAGATGTCGTTGGAGTTGTCAGTTTGTAATCCCTTCAAAAGATAACAACTGCTTATAAAATTATTGCTTACGGAACATTGATAGATTCTGTGGATGAAGATATAAAAATTGGATAAAACACTGGCATACAGAGTCTGATAAGGTTTGTGAAAGTTGTTATTGCAATGTTTGACGACCATTACCCGAGGTCACCAAGCAATATCGATATTGCTCGATTGCTATAGACGAGGGAACAACGTGGTTTTCCCGGCATGTTAGAGAGTATTGATTGCATGCAATGGAAGTGGAAAAATTGTCCCACCGCGTGACAAGGTATGTATACTGGTCATTGTCACAACCAACAATCATTTTGGAAGTTGTGGCTTCTCAAGATCTTTAGATATGATATGCATTCTTTGAGCTTCTTAGTTCGTTGAATGACATAAATGTTCTAGATAGGTCACCTATTTTTGCGTTGTTAGCAAATGGTCATGCTTCTCCAATGAACTATATAATTAATGGCTACGAGTATACAATGGAATATTATCTAGGTGATGATATTTATCCAAACTAGTCGACTTTTGTAAAAATAATTCCCTGTCCACAAGGTTTGAAGAAAAAATATTTCACTAAAGCACAAGAGTTGACAAAAAAAGATGTAAAGCGGCCATTTGGGGTACTTCAAGCCCATTTAGCAATCGTGCGTGGACCAGCACGCTTTTGGAATGAAGAAATGCTTACAGACATTATGAAAACATGCATAATAATGCATAATATGGTCATTGAGGATAAATGAGATATTGGTAACAATGACTTTGATGGAAGTGTTGCAAATCCGCCTGTAGAAGTGTTGCATGCGTATATACTAGAATTGGAAGACTTCATGCAAACCTATTGTCATATCAGGGACAGTGCAACTCATTCTCAACTACAGTAAGATCTTATCAAGCATTTGTGGGAATGACATAGCGAAGAATAATTTTCAATTTCAATTTCAAGATGTATTTTCAATTTCAATTTCAAATTGTATTTTCAATTTCAAATTCAAGTTGTATTTTTAATACATAGTTTTTCATAAATAATATCAACATAATAAATAATGAATAAAAATTAAAAAAATAATAGTAACATAATAAATAACGACTAAACATTAAAACCCGACTTTTTCATAATCTCTATCTTCAAGCTATTCCAATATGTTGCAGAAATTGAGTCCATTCCAGTAATGTCAGTTTCTATGATTTTCATTTCATTTTGTTGCACCTACCTTTCTTCAATTTCTAACTGTCTACGATGTTGCTCAAATGCTATCTCCTGTTGAGCATAAATTTTGTCGTGCTGCTCAACTTTTTGTCGTTCCACTTCTATTCTTTGATTCTAGTAGTGATGATCTAGTGATGCTTCAATTCCGGTTTGCTTCTCTTTATTTTTAAGTTGTTTCTTTGAAGCCTTTCAGTCCAATGACCTATCGAGGTTGGGAGTGGACGAGGGTTCAATGTCGTCCCCTAAATATGAAGTTGAAGTTGAATAGCAAGATTCAACATGAGTTGATTCAGTAAAACTATCATTTAAATGTGTTTTTGCTCTCTTATTGCTGGTGAGATTATTAGTCCATTTTCGCTCCATTTTCAATATATTCCAACAATACTCGTATTGAAATGGTCTTCCAATGATCTTAACAAATAGTTCTTTTGCTTCATCAACCTGAAAAACATATAAAATCATTCAGTCAATAGTTCAAATATCAAATCATAATAGTGTCTATCTAAAAAAGCTCAATAATTACATTATCTTGCTCGGTGTGTCCACTTTGTCGTAGTATTTCAATTTGACTATAAAAACCGACAATTTTTTCGCATTTTGCATTTATATCAGTCAAACGGATTTTAATAGAAGTTTGCGAACGCTCTTCTTGATTGTTTCGATGAAGTTCTAAGTATTTCAATATTCTATACCAGAAAGCACCACCTTGTTGTTTATTCCCAATAATTGCATCTTTACTCGTGTTAAATCACGCAGACACAATTAATTTATCTTTTTCTAGAGAGAAGTTCTTTGTCATTTGCGATTTTTTCACTCTTGGAGCAGCTTCACTTTGTACTGGCGCCAATACTATGAGATTGGTCTGTATAGTATCATCATATAAATCGGTATCGTTCATAAGCAAATCAGTGAAAGAACTGTTAAATTGTGAATCAATCTACAAAAAAAAAATTATAATCAATTTAAAGGTAAGATAAAATAATCAATACAAAAATAAAATAAAATTAATGATGTAATATGACAATACAAAAAAATTGAATAGTGTAATATGACAATACAGAAAACTTTTAGAGTATAAGGTGTCATTTTTCCTAAAATAAATAGTAGTAGAGAATGATCAGAAGCAAACCCTTCTCCTTCCCCTTTCCCCTTCCCCATCCCCTTTTCCTTGCCCTACGATTAAGACCCTACCCCCTTCCCATTTCCCTTCCAATTAAGACCTTTTTACTTCCCCTAAACCCTAGTGAAGTTACAACGTATACCCAGTAGACACCTACAATTTTCAGGGAAGCGATTTCCAGGCAAGCGAGGGATTTTCAGGCAAGCCTATCTCGATTTTTAGTAATAGACACCAACGATTTTCAGCAATAGACACTAACTGATTTTCAAGCAAGCCTCATTCCCCTTGCATTCTCTCTATATTTTTATAGATTTTTTGAGTTGAATATAGTCATTGAGAGGGAACAATAGACACCGATGGCTCTTTTGCAACCTCAACTTTTTCTCTCCAAAGTTTGCAAATTTGTCACCCCAAGTCCATAGGTGTCATTTTGCAACCCTTAATGCCACCCCATTGGAATGAATTTTTTTTTTTTTTATTTTGGGGTGGCATTTTGGCAATTAGAGGTTTGCCACCCCTGATGGCACCTGCTATTGGAGTTGTTCTTATAGCAAAGGGTATTTACAACAACCTAATATCAAAATTCAAGAAAATTTTGCTCCGATGGCTTGACTTGATACAATAAGACTTCTTATTGCTCTTGCTTTACAAATAGGCTAATTTTTTCAACAGCTAGATGTAAAATCAGCGTTCTTGAATTGTTTGTTAAAAGAAGAAGTTTATGTAGAACAAACACAAGGCTTTGCGGTCAATGGTGAAAAAGGAAAAGTGTATAAGCTAAAAATGGCTTTGTACGGGCTACTTCAATGCAAAGAGATTTCAAAGAAGCAAAAGTGAGCAAACCTTGTACATCAAAACTTAAGGTGAGACTGGTATTTTCATTGTGTCTATTTATGTTGATGAATTGATTTTTACCGGGAATGATCAAAAAATGATTGAAGATTTTAAAAGTGAAATATGAAATGAGTGTGAAATCTATCAACAAGAAGATGAAGTCTTTATTTGTCAAAAGAAGTATGCAAAAACTCTTCTTGAGAAATTTTTAATGAAAAATTGTAAATCGGTGGCTACTCTTTTGGTTGTGAATGAAAAATTGTTAAAAGATAGAAAAACTAAAGAAATTGAAGAATCTTTTTATAGAAGCTTGGTCGGAAGTTTTTTGTACTAGACAGCTACAAGGCCAGACATTAAATTTGTTATAAGTTTGTTATCTCGATTCATGTACAAATCTAGTTAAATTCATTTTGGGGGCAGCGAAGAGATTGTTGAGATATATTCAAGGAATACTTGATTTTGGGATTATGTTTGAAAGAAAATTTGATATTAAATTACTTGAATTTTGTGATAATGATTGGGTCGGAAGTGCTTACCACTTAATATTGCACATTTTATAAGTAAACATTCATTTTATACGTTTAAGTGAAGCATTCTCTTTAATTATAGTTTGATTATTAATTAGAGTGATGTTTGTAATTGTAGGTGTGCGAGATGCTAAGGATTGATGATAATGCGATATGGTGGATTAAGAAAACAAAGAAGAAAAGACAAGGGAAGAGTTACAACAAAGATTGAAAGAAAAGGTACTTCAACCTGTTATAAACACTCAACTTCAACTGGATGAACAGTGAAATTAAGGACACTAAAAAGAGTTCAACCGGTTGAACTATCACAACCAACCAGTAGTACACAGGTTCAAGGATTTGGGAAAATGTTGAGAGGAGTCCAACCGGTTGAACAATCATGACCAACCAGTTGAATAGTCAAGGCAAGACTGAAAGCAAACTACTAGAGGGCATTCAATCGGTTAATCAACACTCTTCAACTTGTTGAAGGAGGGCGTTGAACCCCTACTTTCAACTAGTTGACCTTAAAGAGGTTTATCAAATTTACTTTCCCGTCTTTCATTCGTCAACAAAGGTCGGCATAACTTCCACTTGCACTCCATTGGACAACTCTGAACTTCAAGGCAAGCAATCCTATTGGTTCATTTCACCTCTAAATCATCAAAGCTATGATACATTGGTTTCGCTGGACGGAGGAAGCTTCTTCGGTATTTCATCCACCACTCAACCTAGCCAATGGAGGGATAAGGCTTCTACTATAAATAAATTGTAATTCTCTAGGAAAATTGTAATATCCGGCAAGAGTTTTAGAGAGAGTTTTTCATCAAGCTTTTCATTATTGTTTCAATCCTTGAGTTTGCATTGTAAGGAACTTTTTCCGGATATTATAGTGAATTTCCATTTTCATTTCCAAATCTTATTGTGTGAGGTTTGTTCTTGTGTTTTCAATTTACGGTTTTGAAGTTAATCTATTGAAGTTATTTTCATTTACCATGTTTTACTTGGTGCTAAAAACCGATTTTGGAGTTATGAGTTTTATTTTCGGCTACGTTTTAGCACGATCGATGGATGATTCTCGTCCATAATCAAGCATGATGACTCTCTAGTATGTTTTAACCAATCAAAATGGTTAGAACTCATTTATACAATCTAAATGTATAGCATGTAGTATCTTTTTCTTATCTTCAAAGCTATAATTGTATATAATTTAGCATTTATTGAATATTATCCATTTGAAAGTGTTTGACTACAACTTCAAATCAGTAAAAATAGAGAGTCGATTTGTTTGATTATGATGAGTTGATTCCGAAAGATTGACTTATTGTTTTTCTACAGATTTCAACTAGTAATTGTTCGTGCCTTCAACGAAAAATTAAATTAAAACTCAAAAAATATTATATTAGCTAAATACTAATTACAACTTCAAACAACCTGTCAATTTGAAATCAAGGTAGTCCATACTTATATCCAGAAATTTCGGCAAAATTTTCTCTAAAAATAGAAACCCATAAAAATCTAAACATGTCTATAAAGCTTACAATCATAGATAACAATAATTATAATTCACCATACCACCACAATAATCAATATATACTCAATGATCAATACATATCCAACCACCAAAACATAAAGTTAGTCCTTATTATTTTCAAGAAATTTCGACAGAATTTTCACTAAAAATAAAACCCCCAAAGCATCTGAAGCTGTCTACAAAACTTACAACCATCAATACATACCCAACCACCAAAACAACTACCATTCTATATCCAAAATCATCATAACCATGTATAATTAGTTAAGTATACAAAAGACGGAACACAAAAAAAACACACATGCACAAATAGAGAGGCACCTTCAACTTCATCTTTACATCCTTCCATGTACTCAAAAGCATGGTATAAGTTAAATACTCAAAAACTGCCTATTCTAATTGCATTGAACCAGTCCAATGTCATGATGGTAATATTGTATTTGTTTCTCTTATAATCATCTATCTTAGGTTAGTTAAATAGCTTACCACAATGAAAATTTTGTATGCTTCTTCTGTTTAATTATTGATCTCCAAATTACTGAGATAAAACTCTATCCAATAGCATTTCAAACGCGAAGAATGACACAAACAAAGAGCTCTTACAAAATACTATTCATCCAAATTTTGCCTAAACAATCATAGTCAAGGAGGAAAGACGATGGCAATATTGCATTGTGCACACAAATTCTGTATATTTTTAGAGACTTGTAGCTATTTGCTAAAGATGCAAGTTGATGGCGGTCCAGTGAGCCTCACATCAAAACATCAAACCAAATAAACTTACTATGTATGTACACAAAAGTAAAGCATATGTAAAGAAAAAGACTGAACCCAATGAGCATTGGTTTAGGGTTGATATTGTCCTTAGTTTGGCTCTCTTATAATAAGGTGGAACACATAAATAAGCTAAATTTCTAAAAAGGAAAAGCAGAAAACAGTGAAGCATGCTATCTCTTAGTAGATGTAATGTCATTCCACTCCCACTCCTAACACATCTCTAGAGTACAGATTCATTCCTATATGAACAGTGAAGCTGTGTAATTATAGTTGTGGGTCACCAATTTGTTTTGGCATGAGGCTGAATAGGTAATGTAGCTACATAGGGATTCAAAAACATAGGCTACCTCACTATCACTTGGAACCCTCCAGAACTTGAAGAAGAAGCTCTCTTATGGGTTTCCAAGAGAAAGAATCCAGGTGAAAAACACCATTTCTTAAGATCACGAGCCATCACCGATGAACACTTAATACTGAATTCCAGAAGTGCATTTTCAGCAACTAAGCAATGAAAATTCCTTTAAATTGCGTTGTGACCCAGATACACAAGGTAATGACTACCAAAGATCTATATATACCAAAATTGGGGGACTAAAAAGCATATGCAAAGGATCAGAAATCAGGCAGACAAAGCAAGGAAACAAAAAAAAAAAAAAAAGAATTATTACTTGTACAATCAAGCCACATTTATATTGCATTGAAAATAAGTTCCCAATATCCAACCCCTCTTATACCTATTATTCACTGAACTCAAAATTTATAAAGCCACAAATTGTAAACCCAACTCAGCATCCATTAAATTTTACTACCTAAGAGATTATGTAGGTGCGTGTATGGTGGGTTTGTGTTGGGCGTGTGTGTGTGATGGGTCTGGGTTTTTTGTGTGTGTGTGCGATTTGTGTGTGGGTGATGAGTGTGTAGCAAAGGGCAGAGAAAAGGCAGAGGTAGGATAGGTGTGTGCGAGAGAAAGAGAGAGATGAGACATTCCCTGGAGGGGTTAGCAGAGGCGGTGTCGCTAGGATAGTGGTGGTGTTGCTGACTTCGGCGATGGTGGTGGTGGTGGTGGTGCAAGTAAAAAGCAATAGAGGGAGAGTGTGTGTGTGTGTGTGTGTGTGAGAGAGAGAGAGAGAGAGAGAGAGACAGAGAGAGACAGAGAGATGGCCTCTGAAGAAAGCTTGGGGTGGTGGTGTTGGCATGATTCAAAGTCGCGGTATAGATGATCGACTCAAAGGGTGCTGATACACATCGGTATCAGCTAATACGCGCAAAACGTTAGATAGGAGCTCCAAAAAATTTTAAAAAAATTATAGAAAATTCTAAAAATATAAACATCATCATTCATGCATTATATGTCCACAATACATTAAACATAATTAAATGACACATAAAATCGCTATCAAAAATAATTATCATTATCAATGTTCAACATAGGCATTTAAGAACATATTGAGCCATAATCATTGCCACATTGAACGACAATGAGGCTCAAAATTGTCGTTATTATCTCTAGGATAATATAAATTAGGATATTGTCCACCATAAAGATAAGGGTACAACTGTGAATACGAGTCTGATTGGGTTGGTTGAGTTGATTGGCTAGATGACCTATAATCAGAATGGTGTGATTGTGAAGGTTGTACTGGCCGATTCTCATGTTGATAGTACCCAAAACCACGATATTCATAATCACTACTAACAGAAGACTGATCATATCCATAAAAGTTGACACTATCCGATGTCGTATTAGAACATCCACCATAATATCTCTTGGGAACACGATCATAGTAGCCACTAGTACTAGTACTAGTAGATCTCTCAAGATGTGTAAGGCGATGACCATAATGCCCAACACTATTAGTACTAGTAGACCTCGGAAGCTGCGAAGGGATACTATATCCATATGATCCATGCGCATAGCTAGATTCTATACCACTATTTTGATGATGTCCGTAAGGCATTCATATGATGCCCAAACTTTTCATATGATCATCAATATCTTGCTGATCAAATGAATGATGGTGGTATTAAGTAAAATAATCATCAACAATGGAAAAGTTTAAATTCCACTGTTGCTTCATTGCCCCTGGTTCATATTCATGGTTTGCATTATGTGTGGCATAATAATTGTCTTGCCCTTGTCCCCATGACATACCGCCAGCTAACTGAGTATCACCACCATCTCCAGTAGTCATTCGGTCACCAATCTTATTGCCCTCATTATTATCTCCACCATGATTACTTGCATCATCATCATCATCATCAGTACTACTACCACCTCCACCACCATAAGTATTAACAACATTATCATCATCATCATTAGAAGAAGAAAAATCCGTAAAACAGAAAAAAAATCGTAGTCTTTTTACCCTTATTGGTTAGCCTCGTATCTTTTTCAGATCTTCTAGTAGTGACATAGTTACTAGATGTTGGAGCCGTATTAGTGTCACCTTCATCTACTGCATCTCGTGCTCTTTCACATTCTTCAATGTCACGAATACCTTCATCCAGCTAACCTAAGTTATCAGGTGTTAAAATTGGTTCCTCCCCCTCTCTTATCCACTCATCTAATATGTCCTCATCATTCAAAATGTAGTTCAGATCAATTGGATTATAAAAATCATCATTTTCATGCTGATACGTCAAATTTCTAACTCGCAACCGCATATTGCAGTGCACAAAAATCATCTTATGTAGTTTTTTAATGAATAGCGACCATGTACTCCAATTTCTTTCACACTCTGATGATGATCATGTTTGACTTAAGACTTTCGCGGTAATTTTTTGTAGATGAGGAGCTTCTTCACCATAATTGATCAAGTATTCAGCTACAAAAAATGTACAATATTAGTATTTGTCCATAAGAATAACAAATGATATTTTAATAAAAATATATAGTTTAAATAATAAACTTGGAAGAGAGGCATGTACAACTTTTCTGGTGAGTGCATTCCCAAACTCGTCATGCTTGTCAGTATATAATTTGATCTGTAATTTATTGTATAATGTATTACGTGTGCGACCAATATACTTTTACAT
>CM042185.1:12547839-12567674 GCA_023539305.1 Ilex asprella | reverse complement strand
ATATATATATATATATATATTAATATATTTATGTGTGTGTGTGTGTTAAATTTTTATAACTATGTGCAGAAACTACGAATGAAAAACACTGTTAGTTAATGTGTTAAATTTTTAACATTTTAACCACTATTGTATTAGTTAATTGGTTTAAGTTACTTAATTGAATTGTTAAATTAATTCAAAAATTTATAAGTAAAAGATATTGTGTTCATCGGATTTCCTACCCTACTTCCTACCCGATTGTTTTGGACAGAATTCGAGTAGAAATAGTACGCTTGATCGGATATGGTAGGTCAAGAAAAATCTCTTCTACAAAATATCAGATAAGAAGATGGAATACTATAATTTTTACTCGAAGGGTAAGGTGAACATTTCTGATAAAGAAGAAGAAGAAGTGGGTAGGAGAAGAAGATACTCTGTTGAGTGTGTTATAATAATATTGGGAAATTTGAATTTGAATTTATGACTGATATTTTATTGGCATATCTCCATTGACAATTAATAGATAACAATTTTCAAGATAAGGAGTTGTTTTCAAGGAAGGATATTTTATAGTTTTTAAAAAATAGTGGACTTAACTACTTATTAGTAAGATTAAAAATAGATTTATCCTCAAATAATTTTTTTTCACGGACTAAACTCATTATAAATCCCTTAAGAGCCTCAACCCCAATTTTCACTATTTTGTTTTTGTATAACACATCAAATATTAAAATTCAACAGAGATACGACGTGCCAAAATATATGATGAACTACTAAATGTACAAAATTGCTTAAGTGTATATGTAGACTAGTGATAACTCGTGCCTAAAGACACGATGCGATATAAACCAACCAGTTAATATGAAAAAAAAGTTACTTTAAATTGTTTAATTAAAGAAATTGAAATCAATATAGACAAGTTGACATTTGTTTGCAATTACTATTTCGGTAGAGATATGCTCTAACAACCGGAGGCCAAGAAATTCCCAACTTGTCTACGAAACTCAAAGTCTCTTGAATTTATAGTTCACAATCAAACATAACAATAATCATAATTCACAATCAAAATTCCCCAAAAAAAATCACCATTCCGAACCCATCAAACTTTGGCAACCATCAATTCCATTCAAAATAAATCAATCACACATATGTGTTTTGTTCATTTTACTAAACTCGGTTCACACAACAAACACATAAAAAGAAAACCAAGGCAAACAACCAATAATTCAAGATATTATGCAGCCCACTAAATACGCTTGTGAATTGTTCACTCAACATAACACTTTATTTTTTGGGTCATCTGAATCAATCAATCTACTAATAACCCGATATTTTTTCAAATTTTCGACATTGTTTCTTTTGAAAATATGAAGCTACATACAAAACTGAAAAATGAAAGAAACAACACAGAAGATAATGGGGACTGGTAGCTCTATTGAATTTTGGTGTGACCACTGTACAGGGTTGGGTCCTTAAATTTTACGAAATTCTACTGTTCCTTCATACTATCCTAAATTGTCCCAAGTTTTGGTTCAGGAGCAATGGGACTTGAGTGATGTTCCACATGAGATGGATGAGGAACTTATTCAAGAGGTTCTATCTTCTAATGTCTCTCTTTCTGATAGACAAGATAGATTGATATGGAAGCCTACATCTACAGGTTGTTTTACTATTAAAACAGCTTGGGAAGTGATAAGAAGTTAGGGTCAGCAGAGTATCCAAGCAGCATCAGTTTGGAAGCAAGCTTCAACCCCTAGTGCACATTTGGTTGGTTGAAAAATTTTGAGAAACGCTTTGCCAATAGATTTTTCCATTCGGAGTATGGGAATCTCTATGCTGAGTAGATGTGTCTTATGTTGTAAGGATAAAGAAATGATTGATCATATGTTTATTAATTATGACTATGCATTAAACATCTGGAGTAAACTTTCTTCCTTACTGGGATTTCAAATCATACAGGGAGAATCTCCAATAACAAGGTTTCTTAGAGTGCTTAGAAATTTTAAGCGTCCATCGCTTTTCAATTGTTGATGAGAGGTATCTCCTTGATTGTATATTGACAATTATGGAAAGAGAAGTGTAGGAGGATCTCTAAAGGGTAGGAGCAACACTCAACTTTGGTTTATTATAGAATTCTGCATTTTTGGAGATTGCAAGCTCATAATATCTCACCTAAGGTTGTAGACTTTGGTTATGACCGTTCTCTTCTTTCTTCTCTTAATGTCTGCTCTATCTATACTATACTCAAATCTGCTAAATGGATAGGTTGGGAATTACCACCTGAAGGATATCTTAAACTCAATATTGATGGTGCCTCTAAGGGCAATCCAGGACTTTCTGGTGGAGGAGTGTTTTGGGAAATCATTGGGGTATTCTGGTGCTAGCTGGATCTTTCTTCTATGGAGCCTGTACTAATATGGAAGCTGAAATGAGATCTTTGCTTGATGGTTTGCGTTTGTTAAAAGAGTTTGGTTTGGAGGTCTATCTGTTTACTATTGAAAGTGATTCTCAGGTTTTAGTAGATATGGTTAAACAGAAGAAGTTGCCTAGTTGGAGACACTGGAACATTTATTTTCAAATCTTTTCTTTACTTGAGTATTTCGATGTTCAAATCCAGCATTCATATAAAGAGGGAAATGTTGTGGCAAACTCATTGGCAAATCTAGGTGTTCAGAACAGAACTTTTGTGTCATATTCCTCTTTTGCAACACTACCAATTCAAACAAAGCAGTTGTTATGGCAGGATCAGAGACAGATTAGATCTCTGTGTTTTAAGATTACAATTACAAGATTGAAGTCACAACTTTTATAGCATCTAGAACTTATCAAGAGTTCTCATAAAGGCATTCAGAATCATAGCATTCTAGGTATCATACACAATCAAGGTGAGGGAATATACATACCTTTGACATTTGGAGGAGGCTCCTGATTTGTTTCCTGGATTTGGTTAGTCTTCCAGTTGATTGTCAGAGCATTAGGATGGGGGAGCTTTGGTCTTCAGGTCCTCTTTTCGCCTTCAATTTGTTGGATATTCATCTTCTCCATGGCAAATGCTATTTATTGAATGGCTATTTCAACTGATGGAATTTCTTCAATGGGTATCATCTTCTTCCTTAGTTTGAAGCAACAAAGGATTTTCTCAGAACCAAACTTTCTGAGTCTGTCCATCTGATTAGCATTTGGTGTTCCAGTATGGCCTAATCAGATGCCTTTCAGTCATCAGACACTTCAGTTCCCTTATTAGGCACTTCCTTATCAAGCGTCCTATTAGCTTCCTTATCTGCCTCTTTCTAGCACTTATCAGATCAGCACTGCATCAGATTATTACAATCCTCAGCTCAGTGAATCATCTTAGCTCATTCTTGCAGCTGCCGCTTTCAACTCATATCTAAGCTCTGTCAAGCTCCTAGCTTCGGCTCTTAGCTCCAACTCACAACTCAAGATCCACGGGCAACATTGCATTTGTTGGTCCATTCAATTAGGCAATATGCTTTGCTTTTATTCTTTCTTTTCTATTACTTGTAATACGCTTTGGCTTGTAATTAGATTGCATCGAGGGGTAAGGGTTATACGTCCCCCCTTTAGCTAGGTGTAATTTTAAATTTTAATTAATAAAATCTCCCTCACACCGTCGAGGTTCCACCCAAACAAAAAGTGAGTAGTCTCACCATACTTGGTTGAAGAATAGTGTCTTTTAATATAAATCCAATTGTAAAAAATGTTGGAAGAAGACTTTGTGAGTTGAATTGAAAATTCAATCTGAATTGGATCATTTATCGTCTTGAAAAACTGATACCCTATTTGAAAATATCGCTCTCGTATCTGCATAAAAAAATTGTAAAATACATTCTTGATGATAGTTGAATATGTTATCGATAAACCAATATTTCAATGTTACTAGCAATTCCCACAGTCAGTGCACTCAATATTTTGTTGCAAACAAAATTGTATTTTAAATTTCCATCTTAATTTACTTAATCATCTCTAACATTTAGATTAAATTTATATTATAATTTTGTAAACTTTTATCATTTGTTTGTTGAATACACTTGACCAGGTATCGAAAAATCATTTTTGAAGATGTTCTCTCTCTCTCTCCTTATATCTTGTGTCAGTTCTTGCTCTCTCTCACTATGTTGGTGACAAGATAATTTTACAATGATTTTAAATTATAAAAAACTAGTCGAAAATATTGTAAATGTGCTTAATAGAATTATTACTAATCAATATTTAAGGTTTTATAGTTATTATTAATTCAACCTTAGAAGAGAATTTATTTTGGAGATTTTCGATGATTATGGATGATTAAATTAAAAATCCATTTATGGATTGTTTGGTGGGAGAGAAGGAATATAATAAGGATGAAAATAGAAGGAATAAACTTCCTATCTATAGAGGAAAGAAATTCTTTTTGTTTGGTCGGAATGAGGGAAAAATAAGAGATATTGTATGGGTTTTTCCTACTTTGCACCCCCAAAGAATGTCTTAATTCTCACTTTGCACCCTAATTATTTTTTCATATTACATCTTGAATGTCACAAATTTGTTTTAATGTAGCCCTCAAACTAACTTCCATTTCATATTCCGTTAAAAATTGATGCATACGTCATCACGTGTTTTGCACTTAAGCCAAAAATATAAAATCGCCGTTCATATCCTTGAGTGACATGTGTATCAATTTTTAAAAGAATCTAAAATAATTTTTATTCCGAGGGTCACAGTGGAACAATGTATGGGATTGAATGTATAATATGGAAAAAAATAATCTTTTGAGGTACAAACTGAGAATTGAGACATCTTTGAAAGTGCAAAATGTGAAAAGCTCTTATATATATATATATATATATGTGTGTGTATGTATATGTATTTTAGTATGAAAAAGAAGTTAGTGGAAAAGTCATAGAACGAAATACTATAAATACCCCTTATATACTATAGGTCCTTTTTTTGTATAAATAAAAACAGAAATAAAAAACAAACAAAGTTACCTTGAAAAATAAAAAAAAAAGTTGTAATGGTAGAAATGGAGTGGACCCCACCATAGGAGTTTTTTGGATTTCTCATGAGTTGTGAAAACTTGGTTCGCAAAAAAAAAAAGAAAAAAAAGAAGGGATTGCTTGCCGATGGAAAGGCAAAGGTATCGATGGACTTTTGGTTTAATTGTACTCTTTATCTTGTGAAAATTTAATATTCTTCAGGTAAAGGATTTTAGTTTTTTGAACGATAAAAAGTATAATTAGTTAGTTGAATAGACCTCAGTTGTTTGGACGAATTATATCCAAGTTTTTTGTATGAGTTCGAATTCTCACTGAAACATAAGTCTTAATTTAACTAACGTTTGAGTTGAGAAACTGATTCATGCACCTAAGATTTACCCTCAATTCTACTCGAATTTACAAACCTAAGCAACATAAACGCATCTCTACTCACCCAAAATAAAACAAAAATTTCTCCCATTTCCCAAAAAAAAAAAAAGTAAAGGCAAGGGACACAAAAAAATGTATTAAAGTAATTTAACCCATTCACACACATTTCCTTCTTTTTTCCACCTAGATTTGGGAGGATCACAAGCTATGGGCGAGATGGATCACTTTTCATCTATTTTTCATCCACTCTTTTTTCCATCGAATCAAACATGTTATTAAATTTTATTTTTCTTTTTTTTTTTGGCTTATATTTATAGATACAAATAAATTCACTGAACAAGTAGGCCAAGCAATTCATCCATCTTCAAGTTTCACCAAATTATGAAACAATTACAAGGGGCCAATAAAATGGTGGTTAGCAGGTGAACAACTAGAAGAAATGCATAGAGGAGTAGACAAGCATTTGAGGCTATTGGGTTGGCCAATATTAATGGCAAACAACCATTGTAAATAACTAACCACATGTCCATTCTGTCCAGCCCAACTAAGAAATGAGCTATCACTGTTGAAAGAGGAGGATTATTTGGTTATTTATGTTGGAAGGATTTTTGGAAGAGGGACAAACAAAGACAAGAGTGAGAAATAACTATATATTACACTTGAACACAAATTTTTTGGGCTTGATACAAAATGGCTTAGAACCCATCCATATTTATACTACATATGGAAGGTTCTAGATTTCTTTACAAGATAATGTCTAAGTAGGTTCTAGATTTTTACACAGAATAAATATCTAGGATATTTCTCAAGACTTTTATAGACATCTTCTAGAAACTACATACATCTTCTTCTAAAATATCTTTTATTTTGGGCTTTTTGTATTGTGCTTCATCTTTTGAACCAAATCAAGTTTATACTTCAACATCCCCCTTAAACTTGATTTAGTAACTCCAAGAAAACCTCTTAGCTTGAAAAAGACGTCATGCTTGAGCGGCTAGGTTAAGATATCCGCAATTTGATCTTGTGACCTTGTGAATGTCATTCGGACCTCCTTGTTAGCCATGCACTCTCTTATGAAATGATACCTTGTATCTATGTGCTTGTTACGATCATGGAAGACTGGATTCTTCGCTAATGCTATTGCCGATTGATTGTCCACAAATATCTCTGTTGCTTCTTCTTGTGAAAAATTAAGCTCCTTTAATAAGCTCTTTAGCCACATCGCATGACATACACATGACGCAGCTGCTACATATTCAGCATCACAAGTGGAAAGGGTGACGATCAATTGCTTCTTTGAAATTCAAGTGAATGCTGTGTCACCAATATAGAATAGAAAATCGGTTGTGCTCTTCCGGTCATCTAAGTCTCCGGCCCAATCGCTGTCACTATATCCAACAAGTCGGAAATTGTTAGATGATGAATGAAGTAGGCCGAAATCAAGTGTACCTTTTATGTAACGGAGGATCCTCTTGGCTATTTTTAAGTGTGTTGTTGTTGGCTCCTCCATGAACCGGCTCACTAGTCCAACTCCGAAAAGTATGTATGGCCTTGTACATGTCAAGTAACGCAAACTTCCCACCAAGCTCTTAAAATTGGTTGGATCCACCTTTTCTCCACCATCAAGCCTTGACAACTTGACTCCGCATTCCACCGGCATGCTAATTGGTTTACAATTAGCCATGTTGAACCTTTTGAGCAATGTTATCAGAACTGGACCGGTCATCCAACCGGCTAGAGGACTGGGTCAATGGTTCACTGGTTCAACCGGTGGTTCACTGGTCGGACCGGCCATATAATAAAAAAAATAAAAATATATAAATAATAATTATAAAACATAATAATTTAGCTAAAAAATATAAAATATGTCTAAAATACATATAATTTGTCATAAAATTAATGAAATTAAGTAAAAAAAATACCTGTGTCAAATATCAAAGTTGAACTTTAAAACTCCAATCCTAGTACATAACAGAAAAATCATTCCTAGTCCAAACCACAATCTCAACTGAAGTTAAAAGTTTACATAAAAACACATCATCCAAATGATAAGTAAATATAAGTTTCAAATCTCAAATACAATATCACAATGGCAATGCAAAATAAAAATACAACTCCTCAAATACTCGATAAAAGTTACACAAAGTACATTCTCTACTCATTATCATTTTCCCAACAAGTACTCCTACTCCATGAACTCCAATCCAGACCAAACTCGGGGTTCTCAGCTCCAGCGTGATTGATATTTTCAACAGTAGTTGCATTCCCAAAACCTCCACTCCCATTACCCTCTTCATTTTCAAGATCATCATCGTCGTCATCCAATTCAAAGTTCAAAATTTCATCTACATTATATCCAAAAGAGGAATTATTTATTGATGTATCAAATAATGATTGTAGATATATACTTTTAGTGATAAAGACAGTACAAGAGGAATGAAACATACCAGTGTTGAGGTTTGGTTGGATATTACATGCAGCTAATTCACCACGAAAACTTTCTACTTCATCTATAGTTAAACTTGGAGGCTCATCCTCTTCCACGAGGCATTACTTGTGAAATCTTCAAAGTCAATAGGATCATAATTTCTCCCCCTCAAGTAATTCCTGTATATCGTCATTTACTTGATGAAAATGTATGAAATATGCAATAAATGAAATATAATAAAAATCATTCGTCTTTTAATAAAGATTCTAACATAGATTTCATACCTTTGTTGTAATCTTAAGTTGTAATGAACATAAACAAGGTCATTAAGCCTTTGATGCTCCAACCTATTTCTTTTCTTTGAATGAATGTGTTCAAATGCACTCCAATTCCATTCATAACCCGAAGAACTGCATGTTTGGCTTAAGACGCAATTGACTAATTTTTGTAAATTTGGTGCACTACTTCCATAACACAACCACCATTCATCTGCATTTGATGCATCACAATAAAATTATAACATTTAAAATAAACTAAACAAACTACTTGAATTGAATTAGTCAAAATTCAAAAGATTCTAAATACCAGGAAGCATCGTATGTCGATCACTAATAGCAGTCACCCGCCCAAAGTCTCCCTCTGCATTTCTGAACAGCTTCATCTCATTTGTCAACTTACTTCTTAAAGTGGGATTTCCATAAGCATAACTCTCAATCACATCCAAGAGCCCTGAGATAGTCTGTCTGTGCTTATCCATTTCAACAGTGTTATATTGGTTACTCGGATTCAACCAGTAACCAGCGGCATGCAGATTTTTGTGAAGCTGTCTATCCTAGCGAGAATCAATGATTTTCAAGTAAACATCTATTCTTTTCTTCTTTTTTCTAAATCTTCTTAATAGTTCCTCTCTAGCTGTATGCATAGCCATGTACAAATAGCCCATTGAAGGTCTATCATCACTATCAACAATCCGTAGCACTCGAACAAGAGGCTCTGTTAGTTGGACAATAATAGCACATTCTTTCCAAAACCTAGAATCCAACACACTATCAACAAATTTTTTTCCCTTACTTTCCTTGGCATATGCCGACCCAGTCCATTCTCTTGATGTAACCATAGCTCGTAAAGCATCCTTTTGTGCCAAAATACTTTGCAATGCAATAAAATTGGTTGCAAAGCGTGTAGGAGCAGGTCTCAGTATTTCCCTTCCACCAGTATGTTTCCTCATTAAATGTAAAGGAAAACAATGATTGTATATGTTTTTTGTGATCTTTGAAGCATGGGACACAACATCATTTACCTCATCCAACTTTTCAATGTCCTGCAACATCAAGTTCAAGCAATGAGCGGCACATGGTGACCAAGATATTGTGGGAAACTCTTGCTCCAATAACCTCCCCGCAGCAACATAATTTGCAGCATTGTCAGTTACTATGTGCACCACATTTTCTACACCAACAAGTAACACCACCTCTTTAAATAATTTAAATAACATATCAGCTGTCTTTGAAGCATCAGAAGCATCAACTGACTTTAGAAACACTGTTCCTCTAGGACAATAGGCCAAGAAATTAATGAGAGTTCTCCTACATTGATCTGTCCACCCATCAGCCATGATAGTGCAACCAGTCTCCTTCCATGTGGTTTTAAAACTATGAACAAAATTTTTGACTTGTTCGACATTCTTGTTCAACAAATAACCACGAATGTCATGAAAGTTAGGGCCTTTATAACCACCACCATAACCTGTTACTGCATCAAGCATAGGTAGATAATACTTGGAATTCACAGCATTAAAGGGAATGCAAGCATCAAGCATCCATTTAGAAACAACAAGATCACACCTCTCTTTTGCCTCCTTACTTTGTAACACACTTTTAATAGTAGGTTGAGCACCTGGACTAGTCCTTGGCACGAAGAAAGAGCCAATTGTTTGACCCTTTCTTCCTCTATCCATTTTAGATGTTGATTTAACTCGACTTCCACCAATGGAAATGCCCTTTCCCTTAAAAGAGGATGGAAGTTCTTGAACATCGTCATTTTCTTGCATGTACTCCTGCTCTTCATATTGTCTAAACTCCGGTCCATATTGATTTAATTCCTCGTAATCTTCTTGTGTCTTTCTTTTCTTGTTACCAACACTTTCTAGGAGCAATTTCATCTTAAGGCTCACATCGGGAGGGCATCTACTACATCGTTCTACTGCTCCTTTAATGCACGCCAAATGTTGTTTGAATCTGTTGATACCACCACCCTTTATAACCTTTTGGCAATACAAACAAATCAAATTCCTCCCCTTTTTTGAAGGAACATCTTCCCGACAATGCTCCCATGCAGGGTCCGTTTTTCCTCTAACTGAAGCTTGTGTAGAGGAAGAGTTTGGTGTAGCTGTAGAACTAGTTGGGGTTGGAGTAGATTCATTTGGTGTCCCAGAACATGACATTTTGCTAGAGCAAAAAAACTGAAAGCATAAAATCAACAATGACAGCAAAAATCCCAATTCACAATCCTACAATCTCAATTAACAATTTAACAATCTCAATTCAACAATCTCAATTAACAATTTAACAATCTCAATTCACAAGCATGACCTACTGGTTTGCTAAAGCTACATCCAACAAGTGTACATAAAAAAGAACTCAATATCAAATTTAAAATCACATAGCCCATAAGTGATTATTTTGGAAGATGCTGCAATGTCGCCACAGTAAAAACATAAATATGAGTTAAATACATAAGCATAAACATAAAAATTAACCCAATCACATAGCCATAAACTTCACACTGTTAATTTCATCAAAAAAATAAAACATCAAAAACTACAATAATTGCATAAAAATATTTAATCACTAACTGCACCCAATCGAACAACAATGAAAAAAAAATTCTAATTATAACAAAACTAAGAACACCCACAAAATCCCAAAAAACCCACACTTCGGATTGCTAAAAAAATCCAAAGTAGAATTCACCATACCAAAAATGTTCAAATCGTATAAGCAAAACTAGTATTTCTACAGAAATCGGCCAAATTAAAAGCAGATGATAGCATTATTTGGTCGGCAGGTAAATTAAAGCAGACAAAGAAGGCACGAAAAGAAGAGAGAGAGAGAGATTAGGAGTTACCAGGCCAACTGCTTCTTCTTGGCGGAGAGTAGGCAGCAAATCTTGCCTGAGTTCGGTGGTTGGTGATCGCCAGAGTTCGCAGGAGTCGCCTGAGGTCTGAGTTCACTGGGTGGTGGTGATCGCAGCTGCCTGGTCTGAGTTTGCTGGGTGGCGGTCTGGGTTCGCTGGAGTCGACTGGTCGCTGATCGTTGAACGCAGTGGCTGATCGGTGAACGGAAAGGCTGATCGATCGATGGCTGATCGTTGAATGGAGTGACTGGTCGCTGATCGCAGCCGACTGGTCAGTTGGTGTCTTGCGATTTAGGGGTGGAGTCTTGCGATTTAGGGCAATAAAAAGGGATCCAAAGCTGATTTTAAGTTTATGCAATTTAATTTTTAATTTGGCATTGAACCGTCCGATTTTTATAAAACCGCCGGTTCACGGTTTTTTTAAAGAACCGGCCGGTTTTCCGGTTTTTTACTGGTTCTCTTTCTTAAGCGGTCCAACTACAGAACCGGACCGGCTAAGGGCCCGGGTCACGGTTGAACCAGTCCGACCTGCCGGTCCGGTCCGGTTCTGATAACACTGCTGCAGACAAGTGTCTCCCCTTTTTTAAAATTCTCTGCAAGACTTTTAAGTGGGGACCCGAGGTGGAAGAGGCCCTCCGAAGGCTCAAATCCTACCTAGCTACACCTCCCCTCTTATCACGTGCCACTCCAAAAGAAGCTCTCCATCTTTACCTTTCTGCCTCCCTATCAGCGGTAAGCTCCGTGCTCATTAAAAACAATAACGGAGTACAGAAGCTTATTTATTATGTGAACAGGGCCTACTGGGGGCAGAGATGAGGTATTCAGGGCTAGAAAAACTAGCGCTCGCCCTAGTTACAACGGCAAGACGATTGCGACATTACTTTCAGAGTCACGATATAATTGTCGTCACAGACCAACCCCTAAGAAGAGTCTTGGGGAAGCCGGACGTTTCCGGCAGACTTCTTAAGTGGGCGGTGGAACTCAGTGAGTTTGACATTCAGTACCAACCAAGGACAGCCATCAACGCACAAACCCTAACAGATTTCATTGCCGAGCTCACATCGACATAAGAAGGGAACCCCAAAGATGCCTAGCCATCCCAGCCTGCACCTCAAACTTTTGATGCCCAGGCATCCCAAACTGCACCTCAAGCTTTTGATGACTGCACCTCAAACTTTTAATGCCCTGGCGTCTCAAGCTGCACCTCAAGCTCCTGATGCCCAGGCCGAGGGAGTACCTCTAGTCCCTAGAGCCCAGGTAGCTTCCCCAGATGATCAGCTATCCATTTCAAATTCCAAACTCTCCGATCTTCTACTTTGGAAACTCTATGTAGATGACTCCTCGACTAGTGAAGGAGGAGGAGCGGGCCTAATCTTGATCAGCCTAGATGGCACCACTATCAAGTATGCAGTGAAGCTCCACTTTATTGCCTCCAACAATGAGGCAGAATACGAAGCCCTACTCTCTGGGTTGAGATTGGCAATAGAAATGGAGGCCCAACACCTCACCGTTTATAGCGACTCTCAGCTGATAGTCAACCAAGTAAAGGACGAGTTCGAAGCCAAGGGAGCCAGAATGCAGGAATATCTTGGCATAGTAAAAAATATGATCGTAAAGTTCTACTACTTCCAGACCTGCCATATCCCCAGAGAAAATAACATGGCCGTCAATGCACTCGCAAAACTTGCTTCGTCCTTGGAAGCCCTACCAAGAGGGCCATCATTCATTGATCACTAATTTGAGCCAAGCGAGTTAGACACGGTGGCCACCAATATCAACTGTGCATCAGCTGAGTCAAATTGGATGACTTCAATAAAGGCATACCTCCAAGAAAGTGTGCTACTCGATGATTCTCTAGAGGCCAAGAAGCTGAAGGTAAGAGCCTCCAAGTTCACCATCCTGCAGAATATCTTGTACAAGAAAGGCTACTCCTTGTCATTGTTGCGGTGCCTTTCACCCGAATAAGCTCATTATGCCCTGCGAGAGATCCATGAGGGGATCTGTAGAAATCACTCCGGAGGGTGCTCCCTCGCTCATGAAGCGCTCAGACAAGGCTACTTCTGGCCTTTTATGGTAAGGGACGCCCAAGAATTCTCCAAAAAGTGTGACAAGTGTCGATGCTTCGCGACCGTGCCCAAGCAACCTCCAGAGGAGCTGACGACAATCATGAGTCCATGGCCTTTTTCCAAATGGGGTATTGACATTCTGGACCCTCTACCTCTGAGCAGGGGA
The DNA here is from genome assembly GCA_023539305.1 of Ilex asprella. Classification (NCBI taxonomy): domain Eukaryota; kingdom Viridiplantae; phylum Streptophyta; class Magnoliopsida; order Aquifoliales; family Aquifoliaceae; genus Ilex; species Ilex asprella. The sequence continues at coordinate 12,554,531 of CM042185.1, read as the reverse complement.
CAATGCAAGTTCGTTGTGGTTGCCAACGACTACTTCACAAAATGGGCAGAGGCGGAACCCTTAGCTAAGATAACAGACTCTAAGGTTAAAGATTTTATATGAAAAAACCTAGTCTGCCATTTCGGGATACCCCCACACCATTGTTAGCGATAACGCGAAACGATTCGACAATAAGCTTCTTAACGCCTTTTGCTCTGATCTAGTCCAGCACACCCACAGGAAAATGGACAAGCAGAGGTCATAGTGAAAACGGTGCTGCGCAACTTGAAGACAAGGCTTGAAAAAGCGAAGGGTCTCTAGGTTGACGAGCTATCGGGCGTATTGTGGGCCTATAGAACCACACCAAGAACTCCTACTGGGGAGACCCTTTTCTCCCTCGCCCTTGAAACTGAGGCAGTTATCCCTGTGGAAATAGGAGTGCATTCCCTAAGGGTCCAGCACCACAACCCCATCACCAACGAGGAAGGACTCCGCATCAACCTCGACTTGGTGGAGGAGGCTAGGGAGATGGTTGTGGTCCTCAACGCGGAGTACAAGCGACGTATGGCTAGGTACTACAATTCGAGGGTGAAGCCTCGTTCCTTCCAACCAGAGGACTTGGTCCTCAAGAAAGTGATCCCCCCCACAAAAGATGCACGCGAGGGGAAGTTAAGACCGAATTGGGAAGGACCCTACCTCATAACAGAAATAGTGAGGCCGGGCACCTACATGAAATGCAGAGCACTTGAGGAGGTATTATCAGTGACATCTTGAGAGTATCAAAGCAGTGGAGGTGGGGACTTGTTTTTAGTTTTGTTTATTTCTTTCTATTAAATGTACCTTTTTGGGGATTATCACCCAGCCAGATCAATGAAATTCTCTACGTTTTACTCCAAAAAAGATCTTGGCATTCAATTCCAAATGAGTACTAGTACAAAAACAAGGATACAGACTGCCTTTCTCAAAAATAAAAATCATCAAAAGTCCCTAACACTCTAACTGCTCTCATGGTCATCCTTCACCTCCTCCTCGTCACCTTCAGCATCATCCTCATCTTGGCCAGACCGTCTTTCATCGTCATCAGACGACCCAATAGGCAAGAAAGCAGAAACATCAATATCAGGAAAGGCAACAGAGATCCTCCCTCGAAGCTCATCATAACCATCAATAAAGGCATCTGCCAAGCCATTCGCTAAGTCCCTCTCAGCTATAACAACCCTCTCTTCAGCCTGTGAAGCTCTCTCATGAGTCGCCTTCAAATCTGCCCCCAAAGCAGCCTCTATGAGCATGGCTCTCTCACGGACCACTGAAAAACTCAACCTTCCTGAGCGTGTCCCTCTTGCTGGTCGCCAAAAGCTCAATCTCAAGCTTAGTTTCCCTCTCGCGGGTCAAAGCTAGCTCAACTTCTCTGAGTGCATCCCTCTCATGGGACGCCGAAAGCTCAGACTTAAGTCTGGACACCTTCTCATGGGCCAACACAAGCTCTTCCTTAGAAGCCCTGCCGGCAGCTTCGATCTCAGCAACCCTTCCCTGAGTAGCATCCTTGAAGCAATCCTCCCCTGAGCAACAAGAAGTTCTTTTTGGACGGCGACATGATCCTACCTCAAGGTGCCGTGGGCATAGGCTCTCGAAGGCAGGCAACGAGACATAATCGAGACTTGAAAGAAAGAAAAAAAAGACAGAGGTACGATAAATGACATAAGAAAGGATTGGAGAAAAGGGAATAACAAACCCTTACCTGAGCCAGACCTTTCAAGTACATGTTAACGATCCTCTCGGTGCTCAGAGTATTCATCTAGTTAACCTCGGGGATATACACAAACCTCCCAAGTCTTTTTCTAATGACTACCGGATTGCGTAGCATGGGGCGAGATCAAGACGGTGCCTCTGTAGAAGTTTCCACGGGAGGAGAAGACGGGGGAGTAGAGGCAGTGCTCGGCAAAGAAGTCTCTGGAGGAGCAACGAGGACACATGTGAGGATCCATCGAATGGGATGCTTGAGATGTGTCGGCCTCGTGCATCATCATTGTAGAAATCACTTGGGGGGCATCATCTGTCCTTGCCACCTTGGAAGGAGGAGGACTCCCGCTGGAGAGGCGAGACCCGATCACTCCTTTATATATAGCTGAAAAGAAAATGTAGTGTCAGACACACACGAGATACCAAGCAAAGCAAAAAGACATACGAGAATCAACTCACACTTCCTTTTTGAAGAAGAGCCACCAGACTTTAGGGAGGGAGCAGCGGCCTTAGCACGACTTGGAGGAGAGCCTTTAACCCCAACAACTTTGGGCAGAAGAGCTCTCAAGTCTCTGTGGGGACAATCCTTTACGGCCACCAATTTTTGCTTTGGGTCTGCGGAAAGCACAGGCATATCTTCAGGGGAAGGTTGACTCTATGCATAAAAAAAAGAATAAAGGAAAAATAAATGAAGGATGCACCGGGTTTCGTAGCAACAACCTACTGCATGCGTACCAAGGCCTTGTCGTCTTCTGCAGCCCACTCGCCGTCGACAAAAAAGAAGTGGGATTTACAACTACCACAATTAGAGCGTAATCTCGTAAACATGTTCGTACCGTGCCTTATGGTAAAGTAGAACCACCCTCTATTTGGAGTAGGAGTCTCACTCAAATTATAAGCTGCATGGACTCCACGGGAGAAGCATCCTCATAATGCACCTTCATCCATAGTGCAAGAAAGCCCAGCAAGACTCTCCAACCTTTAGGCGCCAACCGCCCTGGAGTCAAGGAAAAGTGATATAGGATTTTACAAATAGGAAAGGAGATGGGGAACCTGAGCCCCGTCTCAAGCATCTCCTCGTAGATGACGATGTCACCAAAGGAGTCGTCGCATGCAAACTCATTTTTCTCGGCTCGACGACATAGCACAGTGGGAGGAATACGATAAACATAAATAAGCCTAGTGATATCATCAGAATTGAGCAAACTGAAAATGGTACTCACTTTAGACCCATCATCATCAAGGTCCAATTCGTCTTTGCACTTTTTCTTTCGGGGCCTTAAGGAGTGGCCTAAACCTTCACCATTTGGAAGGTCTCGAGGAGCTTGGATTGGAGAAGTCACGGTCAGGTCCTGATCACCAAAAGCAACACCCAAAGTTTCCTTACTGCTTGCAGTATCCAACCCAACACTTGGAGGGGTGCCTGACTGCCTTTGCTCGTCGAACCGGGGCGGCCCAAAAGCTAGAGAGGTGTCTGGCCCTTCAAAATTGCACAAAACAGCACTTTTGGCACAAAAATCAGCACCCACGGTTCCCGGATCAGTGCTTGGAGTGGCGCCCAAACCTGCCCTTGCACCCGAGCTGCTGCACAACTCTCCATGCTGCTCCCTGGGTCAATTTTTCGTATTTTTTGTTGAAAAAATGTTGTTGCCCATTGCTCATAAGCAGTCCAGGACAGTAGAATCTGCACTGTCTAGCATGTCTAAGCTGTCCAGGACAGCAGGAACAGCGCCCAGGCTACTGTCCAGCGCGCCTGGGCTGTCCAGGATAGCAGAAGCAGTGCCCAAGCTGCTGTCCAACACGCCTGGGCTGTCCAGAACAGCAGAACCAGCGCCCAGAAAGCCGCCCAGTGCGCCAGAACTGCCCAGGACAGCCTCCACTCCGCTGCCCATCTTGTCTATGGAGCCTATCCTTTTTCCTTCTTGCTTACCCAGGCTAAAGACCTTGCCAAAAGCACCAAACCCCCATGAGGAGCACCTACAGGTGTTTGCGCGAGCTGCTTCCCCTCCTCATCCTTCAATCCTTGCAACTCCAAAGGCTCCAAGACGACTTGTTTCAGCTCTAATTTCGCCACTCCTCATGGCACCAATGGAATTTTGTGCTCCACCTTCTTCAATTGACATTACCCACCTCAGAACTCCACCTAAGAACTTCAAAGTGAATGAAATGGGTAAAATGAAGGGCCTCAAGGCTTACCTTTCTTCTCTCAAGTTTCCATAGGATGGAAAAAGCTTAGTTCACAAGAGTGGGTGTCCAAGACTTTGTGTTCAAATCTCAAAGTGAATGAAGTGGGTGAAATGAAGAAGAACGTTATATTTATAACCTAGGTTTTCTAAAACAAGGAAAAGCCCAAATTGAAGATCAAGGGCTCTTTTAAAAATCCAAGCAAAAATGAAAAAGGCAAAAAAAAAATGAAAAAGAGGTTATTTTGCCCCGAACTCCAAACGGAGCCTATTATATATGAAAATCGAAGCTCTCGACAAGCTAAGCAAAACTCGTTACCGTTGGCAATGAGCTTTTCAAAAATAGTCCAAAAAAGGCCCAGAAATAGGCATTTTAGCCCCTCGAATTTTTTCGGCTGTCTTGTTCACTTAAGAGATGTCCTGTTCGCCCAGGGAATGGCTTGGCTCACCCAGGCTATCCAGATCAGCCCTATGAGTGCTTGCACAGCTCCCTTCTTTCTGGTTCGCTAGCCTAGGATATTTTGATTGGTGCACAACTTGGATTGGTGCTCAAACTGGTCTGCTCGCCGACTTTGATGAACCGATCACCTAAGCAAGCTTGCATAGCCTCCCTAGTGCTTGCTGCTCGCCCAAATCAACATACCAAAAGAGGAGTCTCATTGGGACAGAGTTCAAATTTAAATTAATGCACCTTTCTTCAAGTTGCCTTGAACATGGGGCATTGAGGGGCAAATGATGGGTCATGCCCAAATAGTCTGATTTATGTAGAAAGACTCAACTTCGATTGAAGAGCCCAGTCATGCAAAGGCCCACAAAATCCAAGTCAAGTCCAAATCCAGCTGGGGGCCCTCCTCCGAAGGAATAGGAGCACTAGGGAGAGAAATGCGGCACAGAAACCCTACCAAATTCGTAATTACCAAAACTAGTAGGAAGCCCCTTCCTCACGTCACCGCCTCACCTCCAAACCCTAACTCTATAAATGTAAGTTCTCTCATCATCTAGGGCACGCCTCCCAAAAACCTACACTCATCTCCTACATATTGCTCTCTAGCCCTCTCTCTCTCTCTCTCCCTCTCCCTCAAAGCATTGTAGCTCCCCGGAGAAAAACTCAACGAAGAGCACAATAAATCATCAATAAAAAACACCGACCACAGTTGTCATTCAAAGTGGACGTAGGTCATGGCCAAACGACTATAAATTTTAGTGTTTATCCTTTACCTGCAATTCTTATCATTGATTGTTTTTTTATTGCATATTGACTGCACTCATTCACCCTCTTAACTGTTGAACTTGCACGGAAACCGTTTTTATGCATCATCAAATATGGTAGGTCAGATTGAAACGAACTGAGATGTCAATAACTTGAGATAGTTTGAAATATCGTCGGTCGTTGGATGATGCCTTTTTTATCTCGAAATTATCTGAGCCGCTCTTTGTCTTTTAAATTCAAAATCGTTGTACTTTATTATAAATACTAGTCATAATCTGTGCCTGAAGGTACGATAAAATATAAAATTCAAAAATCTAAAAAATCAATCTCACTATATTAAATTTTTTCAAAATATATTAATTACATATTAATCAAATATTAAGTGATTAAATATATAATATAAATAAGTGATGTAATTTTTTAGGGAGAAAATATATAAATTATTAAACATGTAGAAGAAATGAGTTATGCGATTTGACGTTTGAGTTTGACAAAAGAATAATGAGTGCAGTAAGTGATTGATAATGGTTTTGAGTGAAAAAATATGACTGAGATAAAATTCAAACACACTTCTGTTTTATAATATATATATATGTGTGTGTGTGTGTGTGAAAGATGGAAATAGATAATTACAAATTTGAGGAAGATCACATAGATCGCCTTATTATGAAAAGGAGATCACTGTGATTTGAAAAACTTTGGGTCATCTGCATTACTTGACCAATTAGGATTTGAAAAGATTTGAGCGATTTAATTTAGGGATGTTAATTTTGAAAATTAAATATTTTTAACGGCAAAAATATTTTAAGATTTAATGTGGTACGTCAGATCTAAACAATCTGAAACGTCAATAGCTCGAGACAGTTTAGAATAATGTCTTCTATTGAATGATGCCTTTTTTTGTCACAAAACGATCACAACCGCTTTTTATCTCTTGGATTAGGATAACCTCGTCCGTTAGATAATACCTTTTTTGGTCGCAAAAAGATCTAAGCTGTTTTTTGTCTATTGAATTCAAATTCGTTCTATTTTATTTTATATATATATATATAACATGAGACAAAATTTGATAGTTGCTAATGCCAATTTGGTGTCACTTCAATTCAATTTGGTAATCCCAATTATTTTTTCCTCTTTTAAGTCATTTTCATCTTTTTTTTTTGGAAAAATTTCAGTCACACCCCCTCTAGTTTATTATATCTTTAAAGACACCCCCTCTAGTTTACTATATCTTCAAAGACACCCCCTCTAGCTTCTAAATCTTCAATGACACTCCTTCTAGCTTCTAAATCTTCAATGACACCCCTTCTAGTTTATATTTAAACATCACTAACACCCCTACCATTAAACTACCATTTCTAACAAAAAAAATTAATCTAAAATACCAAAAATGCCCCTACATAAATCTCAAGTATTTTTTTTACATAAAATTTTATTAAAATTCGAGCCGATTAAAATTTATTTTTTTACATATTAAAATTTGAACCAATTAAAATTCGATTGAAGTAGAATAAATTTTATTTTTTTAACATATATTAAAATTCGAACTTATTAAAATATATTTTTTACATATTAAAATT
>CM042185.1:12521015-12542457 GCA_023539305.1 Ilex asprella | reverse complement strand
TGTCCCCCCCCCCCCCCTTTTTTTTTTATGTTCCTGGATATAGGAATTCAATCAAAATTTTCTTGCAGTGTTCTGTTTTTAGGTGACTAAGCCCCGTCAACTTGGCTCTTTTATACTTCCAAAAACCTTCTACCTCTCATGTTGGGACCTTTCAGTGAGAATTTATTAGGCTGAATTCAGCAAATTGCACACTCTTGACTTTGAACGTACTCAAATCCATTCCATGAAGCCAATGGTCCTACCTCACTGATGAAGTTGTGAAAGCGCTGAGCCGACCGTCTCGAATATTCAACTTCTCTTACAAATCTAACAAGTTCCAAAAATGCAATTCAAGTTTGGTTAGTTCGTCTCATGAAGGAGCTCCAGCAAATTACTCAACAGATCTTACTCGAATGTAGTTAGCGTGGATGTTTTTTTTAGAGCGACTTAATCTAACTAATAAAAACTTCGTGCCCAAACATAGTCTATAATACCCAAAATGGAGCACTGGTCATGCAACGATTATATTTTAAATAACAATTAATTTTTTTTCTTTCTTTTATTTAATTACTTAATTAGAGTTAGCAGAGAGAAATAAGGAAGAGAAGAGACAGACAGGTGTGGATTGGTAGGGTTATTTGACATTGAGATCATACAGAGAAAATGATATTTTAGAGTCAGACTTTTTTTTTTGTTTTTTAAATTGAACAAAGATTGGATTAATTTCATCACTTATTGTGATTTTATACTTTGCAATTCAAATTGCTCAGTGAAATATCTATCACATTTTTTCAAAACAGCTAAAAAAAAAAAAGATACATTGAACTTTTGCGGACATGTAATTTAGGTTGGATTAGTCCGAATACATCTTTTGCACATGTAATTCAAAACTATACAAGTCAATACAAAATTTTAGTAGACCAAAATAACAAAAACCACAAATATTCTCTGATTCCGAATAAAAGAAAACATTAATGTTATATTGTATTTGTGAAAGTATGATTGATACATTATTGTTTTGGTTAAATATCACAAATAATTTTTAAACTTTGCCTTTTGTTTTAAAATATTCTCCAGACCTTCAATTATCTCAATTCAACCTTTTAATTATTAATTTCGTATCAATTAAATTATTCTATACATTTCACTCATTGAATTGACACGTGTTATCACGTGCTCGTTGAAGGCCGTCAATCCCACCATTATTGCCAATAGCTTTGTGTCCCACTAGCACTGTGTCCCGCTAGCACTACAATGCCACACAAAAGATCCAAATAGTATGCCCATCACTGTCACGCAACAAATTCCCAGCAACACTAATTGTGCCCCAGGCGGGTCGTGGCAGGACGGGGCAGGGTGGGCGTATGTGGTAACTAAAGTTATGTAGTTACACATGGGGCTCAATCCATGAAGATTATGTAGTTATATAGGTGTTCTCTCTGCTCACAAAAGTATGATATCACATGGGGCTCAATCCATGAATCTAACTAAGAGTATATTAACTCAACTAGTTTTTGGTTTCTCTTCAATGTGGGACAAAGATTGGATTTTTTTGACCTAGGGTCCAGCCCGGCCCAACCGGGTCGTAGCGAGACAGAGCAGGGTTCGCATATGTAGTAATTAAGGTTATGTAGGTGCTCGCTCCGCTTACAAAAATATGGTATCACATAGGGCTCAATCCATGAATCCAACTATGAATATATTAACTCAACTAATTTTTGGTTTCTCTTTAATGTGGGACAATCATTACACACTACACTTTTACTAAACTTAGTTTCTTCTATCATGCAAATGGGTCACTTTGAGATATAATTTCTCGTTCAATACTTAATAGTTTTGAATAAATAAATATACCACATTAATTTCTTGACAGAGAAGAACGCATTTAAACTTAGTCCTACCAATTTCGAGGTGTGCATCCCACTTTTATTTAAACCAAAAGTTGCTCAAAATAATTTACTCCTAACCATTTTTTATTTCAACAATCACTCCACATGAATGAAAATTCAATGTGTGAAAATGCAGACACTAGTTCAAGTACATTTGAAATGTTATTGTATCGGGATAACTGGCCTAGTGACTTTGAAATTTTCGTAGTCAAAGACTATCGAATTTACTTGGCTAATTAGTGGACTTGATGTTTTTGAATTGTCAATTATTTGTATAAACCAAGACAACATAATTCATATAGTTTTCTTTTGGATACAATTGGTTCTCACATTTGTATTCATTTTGGCTTTGAACACCACTTGGTTTCATTCATAATTTAGAGTAATCAACCTACAATTACCATAAAAGCGACCCCTTCTTACTCACATAAGTGATTTCTGATTGAGAGTATCTTGTTATATCATGCTTGAATTTTTCCAAGTCACAAAAATTATTAAAAACGTAACTTACCCTATACCCTATTTGAAGTACTAGCAATGCACAACATGTGTTGCATGTAAATAAATTTAAATAGTATTTTTTTAAAAAAAAGTATGAATTATATATGTAATTAAATTAAATAATAAATTAAAAGTCAAATAATTAATTTATATTTTAATTGTTACTAAATTTAATTATTAATTTATTCTATAAAACTTTGAGTACATAATCGGTCATTTATTTAGGTATCTCTCTGATCCTTTTTGGCATTTGGACACTAATTATATTATAGGATTATTAATTTTTATTTTTTAAAAATAGATTGATTATATTACTTATAATACTATTATATTATTGCAAACCAAAAAATAAAATAAAATATATATTTGATCATAAAATTTAATTTGATAACTATATTTGTATAATAATTTAACATTTATTGATGGTACTCAGAAATGCCTAGCCCCAAGACTAGAATGGTGATTAAATGGTCCAGAGGGGTGGTATTGAGAATATATGATTTGACAATGAATTAAACTGTAAGGTTGACTCAAAAACAGTAAATAAGTGGTTCATCAGCTGAAAAACTTGGCTAGTCAACTATAATAAAGTTTCTTGTTCCGTGGGGGTATATATTTCTCAAAGAAGAAGATTACAACAGGTTGTCTCTCTTAAGGCCTGTTCATACAATGCTATAGCGATATTAGTAGATCAGTGGAAGAATTGTCCGTCCCCTCTATGTAGTGTGATAGTGTTCTATTTACACGGGTGATCCTTCTAGGGTTTCTTATGACTTCTTTTCTCATCTTTTGTTGATTCTGTGGTCCCCTCTTCTTTTGTTCTTTAGTGATCTCTGTCATGCGACGCCACTGTGCCCATGATTCTTGGGTGGTTACGTGCACAAATATTCAGAAATTGTCCCTTAGTCCCCTAGACACGTGGCGCGAAGCGGGGCACTTGGGACCTTGTGAGTACCAAGCTCCTTTATCTCTGGCTGCTTAACACTAAGCTTGTTATGGCCGAGCAGGATCATGCCGAGTTGGACTTTCTGCTGGACTTCCTCTTTTGAATTATGACCCATTCCTTGTTACGGAGTAGATGGGTTGTTAGGGAATTTCTTGGGCCGTTACGCACCCTTTTTGGCCCATTAGGTGATTTGGGTTAGGATGGGCAGCCCACTCCAAAATCCTACCGTTATCTTATATATACGATTTTAATTCTTCATATAGATATAGAAAATTGTATGTAACTGTACAACTAATAAATGAATTCAAAAGTCCTCATAAAAAAGTCTAAAATAAGTTGAACGTCAAATATGAGTAAAAACAAAAAATTAGATGAAAGTATATATATTATTGGGTATAATTCTTCATATAAATATAGAAAATTGTATGTAATTGTACAACTAATAAATGAATTCAAAAGAATTTATAAGTCCTTATAAAAAAAATTCAAAATAAGTTGAACGTCAAATAGAGTAAAATAAAAAATTAGATGAAAGTATATATATTATTGGGTTTAATGACTTTATTGTAATAATTAGGGTTAAAATAGGAAATCAAAAGTTTTTCATTTACTTCTATATATATATAGAAAATTGTATATAACTGTTCTATTAATAAATGAGTTCAAAAGAATTTAAAAATCCTTATAAAAGAGTTCAAAACAAGTTAAAAGTCAAATAGGAGTATAAACCAAAAATTAGATGAAAGTATATATAATGGTGGGTATAATTGATTTTATTATAATAATTAGGGATAAAATAGAAAATCAAAAGTTTTTCGCATATACTAACATTTACAAGTAGTATAGATTACTATCTCATCATGTGAATGAGAAGGAGTTGAAAACATCCTCAGTGCATCTCTGAGTTATATATGATTTAGTTGTCCCTTTGAGCCTAGACCTTGGGATCTTTAATCAACTAAGTTGGATTGTCATTATGGTGACTCTTAGTTACATAATAGGCTTTAAGCCCATTACTCTTGATGAAATTTATACTTACTTTCTAGTCAAATCTTTTATAATTTCATCCGTAATATTATCCTTTGACTTCATGTAGTCAATGGATACAATATCATTCAAGAGTAACTACCGAATGGTATTTGTCGAGACTTACCATTATACATATAATTTTGTGCCCTTCTAATCATAGATTTGCTATCGCAATGTATACATATTGTTGGCATAAACTTTGACCAATTTCTAATGTCTTCTAAAAAGTTGCGAAGCCATTTAACATCTTCACCAGCTTTTTCTAAGGTAATGAATTCAGATTTTATTATAGATCTAGTAATATATATTTGTTTGAGGATTTTCAAGACACAACTGCACTTTCTAAGGTAAAAGACATATCCACTCGTGGATTTTGAATATTTAATATCGGATATTCAATTAGCATCCGTATATCCCTTGAGTACAACTGAATATTTTGTGAAATGCAAAACATAGTTATGGGTATATTTTAAATATCCCAAAATCTTGATTATTGTTTCCAGTAGTCTTTTTTGGTGTTACTTGTATATTGACTTAGCTTATGATGTATCTGGACGAATACAATTCATGATATATATTGAACTACCAATTATACGTGTACATTTTAATTGAGATATGTTTTCATCATTATTCTTAGAAAGATTGATATTAATATCGATATGTGTTTTCATAAATTTTATCTCATACTTCTGGAACTTATCTAGTATTTTATCAATATAATGAGATTGAGATAACTGGAGTCTATCCGACGTTTTAGAAATTTTAATTCATAATATAATGTCTGCAACACCTAGGCCTTTTATTTCAAATCAATTGGTCAACATCCATTTAGTAGCTCTAATGACATCATTATTGTTGTCTATAATCAACGTGTCCCCTACATAAAGACATACAATAACGTATCCACTATGAGTGCTCTTGACATAAACACATTTGTCACACTCATTTATTTTAAACCCATTTGACAACATTGTCTTGTCAAATTTCTCATACTACTACTTTGGTGTTTGTTTTAAATCATAAAAAGATTTAAAAAGCTTATATATTTTTCCTTTTTGTCCATTAGCAATGAACCTTTCAAGTTGTTCCATGTATGTTTCTTCATATAATTCACCATTTACGAATGTTGTCTTTACATCCAATTTATGTATCTCAAGACCATTTAAAGCAGCTATAGCAATTAGCATTAATATGGATGTTATTCTAATAACTAGTGAATAAGTTTTGAAATAATTTAATTTCTTTGGCTACAAGTCTAGCTTTGTAATTGTCAATGGATCCATAAACTTTCATTTTATTTTGAAAGATCCATTTACAACCTAAAAGTTTATTACTCAATGAAAGTTCCACCAATTCCTATGTATAATTTCTCATAATGAATTCAATTTCAGAATTAACAACTTTCTTCAATAAGGAGTTTCGGGAGAGGACATAACTTCCTTATAGATAAGTTAAAAAATCAGGAACAAATGACGTTGAAGTTTTTGTTTTTTTACTACGTCTAGGTTCATCTTCAATGAACTCCTTATCTGTATTGAATTGACCATTATTAGTCATAGCATTAACCGATCTTTTTAATGAGCTTGATTTATGTGACATATTAAATAAAAAATTATTTTAAAAGAATGAAGCATTCATTGATTCAATAATTGTATTAATATGTACGTCAAAGATCTTAGATTTATGAACTAGAAATTGATATGCACTCTTGTTATTAGCATAATCAATAAATACACAATTAATGTTTGAAATGAACGTAATGATTGTTTACTTGCACTAATTTTAACTCCGAAATCCCTTTGAAATTAAATGTAAGTGTGCAACGGTCGAGTGATGGAGGATTTAAGTTCTAGGTTGAGGCCGTAAAAGATTTCTCATTGAATTTATAAATGTTTGGGTGACCCTGTTGGTCTCCAGACTTTGGTACCAAATTGTAACTAGAGAGCTTATCTTCTTCGGGGTGCAAGTCCCCCAAAAGGTTGGATCATATGTTCGTATATACCCTAAATGGTCTATTAAGGTGATCACCCACCAGTGTAGAACTGTATTGATGTTATGATTGTATTATTGTATGAAATGAACTATTTTGATATTCCCCAATCATGTCAAATTATGTTATTTTCAAACTCGTTTGTTTGAAAATTGAGTTACTCTATTGAACCTTTGATTCGCACCTTACATTATTTTCCCTTTTTCAAATTAGTAGGTGACGAGGAAGTTCGTGATTGTTCGAATTGTCGATTTTTACTTGGTTATTATCCAAGAGTTGAACATGTGTAACGTCAGAAACATTGAGTTATACGACTATTTGTAGAAAGAGGTCACAACTGAATAGTGTATTACATCTAAGATGTATAAATTATAATAGGCTGGTTGTACATGTTTGAAATGTATATGAAATTGGTATAAGAGTTTATTCATTATTTGGAGACTGTATCATTTAATACTTATGAATATTTTTAGTGCTCTGAATATTATGTTAAATAGATCGGGGTGTTACATAAGGTGTCTAATTTGTTTTCTTATGAATTATGAGGCATTTTGTTAAGAATATTATTAGCATATAGTAAGGCTTTCCCCCACAAGTTTTGGGATACACCTAAACTTGATAACATAACATTCATCATTTCTTTTAATGTTTGGTTTTTTCATTCAGCTACGTCATTGGATTGTGGTGAATAGGGGACAGTTGCTTTGGTAAATAATTCCATTTGTTGAACAAAACTTCACAAAAGGTGATTCATATTTAGCTCCCCTATCACTTTTCAATGCCTTAATTTTTCTGTTAAGTTGATTCTCAACTTCATTTTTATAATGCCTGAACATATCAATCGTCTAATCTTTATTTTTAATCAAGTAAACATAATAGTATCTTATGCAATCTTAAAAAAATAATAAAAAAATATTTTTTATCACCTATAGTTTGCATGACCTTTAAGTCACAAATATCTCTGTGAATTAATTCTAAGAGTTCTACACTTTTTTCAACTGATTTGAAAGAAGTACTTGCCAACTTTGACTCTACACTAGTCTCACACTTATGATTTTCATTAATAGAACACTAGAAAAATTATTCAAATTAATTAACCTTCCAATTATATCACAATTAACATGTCCTAACCTAGCATGCCATGTATATGAAGATTCAAACAATTAAGTAAAAAAATCCATCTCATTCTTATTAGTAATAGACTTTGGTACAATAGTCATTACATTGATCTTAAAAAGCCCATTATTCAAGTACCCATTTCCTTCAAACATTTTATTATTTGTAAGCACAAATTGGTCGGATACAAAGATTAACTTAAAATCATTCTTGCAAAGTAGAGAACTAGGTACTAAATTCTTGCGAATATTGGGTTTATGAAGCACTTCGTTCAAGGTGATTACCTTGTCAAACATCATCTTAAGTATCGTCTTACCATATCCTTCAATCTTGGAGGTGGAGGAGTTCTCCACGTAGAGTTGTTCATCATTCTTTAACATTTTATAAGTAGAGAACATCCATTTGTTCGAACAAATGTGTCAAGTAGCATCAATGTCAATCCACCACTCATTGGGGTTACCCACCAAGTTACATTTAGATACAACTGCTGAGGTTCATGTCAGAGACTTCTACTGCAAACTTGTCCATTTCAATCATGTTTGCTTGAGCATTCAAGTTCTTGAAGTTCTTTGGCTTATGATAGTCTTTAGAGATATGTCTAGGTTTGCCACAGTTATAACACATGCCATTGAACTTCTTAGATCCTTGATTTAGACCTAAATCGGTATGTTTCCTCTTTTTGTTAGTCCTTGTTCCACCTTCCATGATATTGGCTTTAGACTGAATGAGATTAAAGACTCCATTTTCCTTCTTAGATTTGTGGTTATCTTCTTCAATCCTCAAATGAACAATCAATTCTTCAACTTTTCATCTCCTTGCATTTATACTAGAGATATTTTTTGAAATCCTTCCAAAGTGGGGGTAATTTTTTTATGATCATAACCCCTTGGAATGACTCACTAAGAGACATACCCTCGGAATGGATATGATGAAGGATAACTTGAAATTCTTGAACTTGGGTTATGATAGTCTTTGAGTCCACTATTTTATAATTCAAGAATTTTTCAATAATAAATTTCTTCGTGTCGACATCCCCAATCTCATATTTCTTGTCCAAAAAAATTTGAAGTTTTTTCGCAGATTTGACAACACTATACACATTGTATAACATTTTGTTTAGTCTGTTCAAGATATATTTTCTACAAAAGAAATCTGAATGCTTCAAAAAATGCACAAGTGTGAAACCCGACGGAGTTTCAAGGGATGTTCAATATGTGATCGACCTCTAGTTGGTTCCAAAAGTTCTGTAAAGTCCGTGCAAAGGTCCCAATAAAATTTCAAGTCGATCCGACGGCTGGATCAAAATGAGGACTATTTTGGCCTCTAGGGCCAATTTTACTTAGTTTTTGGGTGATTTTGGAAAAATAAATTTTATATTCATTCTTAAGTAGGTTAATTTAGTATGTGTATGAAATTTCATTGAAAAATAACATCATTTTATTTTTGGCTATTTCGGATCGAAAAGCAGCACAGGGTAGAGTGTCTCAATTCCGGATCAATCGAAACTTTTCAAATTTATTTTTAAATCATATCTTACATTATTTATGAATTTTTAACATATTTTAGAACTTATGATTTTTTTTGAATTTGGACTGCAAATAACGGATTCGAATTAAGGTTTTGAGTGCGGTAACGCACAGTGCTCTAAAACGATGGATTTGATTGTATAAAATGAGATACCAGATTCCTTTTAAATTAATTGTAAGTGAGAATAGGTTGAGTGAAAGTAAGGGTTTACATTCTAATTTGAGGTTGTAGAGGATATTCATTGAGTTCGTAAACGCTTGAGATGTCAGTTGGTCTTCGGACTTTGAGTGCTAAAGTTAAGTTGTGGGGAACACAAAACGTCACGAAACATATTCATATGCATTTATTTGCATAATTTATGTTATTTTTGATTTGATACTCATTTGCATTCATTCATGTGCTAACTGTTAGGGTCAGAGGCTACTACATCGGTTACACATAGAGATCGACCGTAAGACAATGAGGGGTATCTATCAGTAAGGGAAGTGTATTGCTTCATAATAATTGAAACTAAAATTATATGATCTATGAATTATTTTTCACTATGTGAAATTAATTTTTTGATGAATTGATTTGGAGTGTGTTGCTTAAACTATGAATCAAATGTGCTTTTATGAAAAGCTTGAGATTTGAGTATTATCCACTATGCTGAGTTGTTAATAGCTTGACATGGCTTACATGTTGTTGGTTTGGACATTGCGTAGTTGTCGTGAGACAGCTTGACATTGCTTAAATGCTGTAAATAGCTTGACATTGCTTATATATTGTTGTTTGACTCGCTGCTTATGTGGATATTTACTATTTTGCTATATGGATTGATTTGAGTTTCAAAGTGAGTTGAGTTCACTTTGAATGTGATTTGCGAGTTATGAGTATCTTTTGGGTAGAATTATATTTGATCCATATTTTTGTTATATTTAATTTGATTATGATCAATACGCTCAAGAAAATTATTGGTTTCAGGATGTCAAAATCTAGAGTGAGGTTCACTACTGCACTAGCATTATAGAGATGAGAGAAAACTATGGAATATAATTTATGTACAAATTGTACATGAGTGTTTGTTTTTCGATTATTTGTTGCAAATGGATGGAATCCTTAATCTTCTGTTTTGGTACAAATGACACCATTGTGTATTCTGTTATATAGTTTATCTGCTTTTGGTGTTATTAGGTGACACTATAAATTTTAAATGTATTATTGCAATACAGACACATGTATTGTCACGTGTTAGTTACGCTTCCATCTTTGTAAAACCAAAGAGGGTCTCTTGGAATGGGTTGTGACAACACCAACCACATTTTCCTTGTTAGTTTCATTTTCGCTAAATGTAGGGACATCTTCACTTAGAAACTTTGCAAGGTTAAGGGTAGTGAGATGAAAAATTATATTTTGTTGTCAATGTTTGAAGTTTGAGCCATTAAATTTCTTGGGCTTCTCTCCATGAGACACTCATGGTAGTAGGAATGATTGTTGGGGCAAAATTATTTGTAGTCAGTTCTTTTACACACATACAAGAAAATAACACTATAGTTTTAACAAAGTATTACAGTAATATAACAGAATACAAAATTCTGATTTAGATTATAACAATAATTAATCAAATTATACAATTAACGAAATATGTCTTAAAATTATTATCTAATATATAATCAAAATTGTATACTAATTGAAACTAATTAGTGTAGCAAATTTAAAATTACTAAGTATATTGTTTTATGTAAACTATTATGTAAAACATAATGTATTAATAAACTAGCATAATGTAAAAACAAAATGTACTTATTTGAATGCAGAACAATAATTAATAACAAGATAATAAGAATCCAAAAATAATCCAAGCCTTGTGTAATTATAGTTTCATTATGACATATTTGCTCATTCTCAGTGCTCAAGGTTAATAAACAATTGTATCCCAAGATAGAACAAATTTCTCATTGGCAGAAGTATCACTCTAATCTCCAAAGACCAAAGAACACAACTTTATGTTTTATACTCAAACCATATAGAAATACAATGCATATAGAGAGGAAATAGATTCAACAGTATGCAAAAATTACTGTCTATTTTTTGTATCTTGAACTGACTTGATGGCAGTTTATTTATAGACATTTAGTGTCTATTTTGATTGCCTCAAGAGGCACAAGATGTCACTATTCGTTGAACAAACACACTGTTAAATAAACAATAACATATGAAAAGATACCTCTGTTAGACGAATAATAACATATGAAAAGGCACCTCTAGAGTGAACATACACCTCTTCAAAAATCGGCGCCAAATTCAAATAATTAATAGACATAAATTTGAATTTCGATTGGAAAAATAAGTTTGATATGTGTTCGAATCCCTTTGATTTGATCCACAACCTGCACCAAATAATTTTTTGTGCAAAAAAAAAGGATTTTGTTGACCTAAGATCCAGCCCGGACCTGGCGGGTCGAGACAGGGTGGGGTGCGCGTGTGTGGTAACTAAAGTTGCGTAGGTGCTCACTCTGCTCACAAAATTGTGGTATCACTTGGGGCTCAATCCTAGGAGTATATTAACTCAACTAATTTTTTGTTTTTTTTCAATGTGTGACAAGGCTTACACACTACACTTTTATTCAACTTAGTTTCTTCCATTTATGCAAGTGGGTCACTTTGAAATATAATTCTCATTTAATACTTAATAGTTTTGAATAAATAAATGAGATAATGGGATGTGAGTACCTTTTTCAATACTTATTTGACTTTAAGTACCACTTTCAAACTTATCCTCCTTTAAGTCCTCTTTTTTCATAAAATAGTTGTCAATAAGTACACATTTTAAAATATTTTTAAATGATTTCTAAAATGTATTCCATAATTACCCTACCGTAAATAGTGCATACCTAATTGAATGTAAGACTTTCAAGATTCCTTTTGATATTTGTGTATCATTTAAATTTTGAAATTTCATATATATACACACACACACATGTATATATATACACACACACATATATATTAATATCAAACAGTAACACGCTCAACAAAAAAATAGTAACATCAAACAGTAACACACTCAACAAAAAAAATAGTAATATCAAACAGTAACATACTCAATAAAAAACTTCATTAAAAATTTAATCTTTAATGTTACTAATTTTTTTGTTGAGTGTGGTACTGTTTAATATTACTATATGTATATCTATACATACATATATATGTGTGTGTGTGTGTATAGATGTGTGTGTATATATATAAATGTTACTGTTTGATGTTACTATTTTTTTTGTTGATTGTGTTACTGTTTAATATTACTATTTTCTTATTGAGTGTGTTACTGTTTGATGTTACTATTTTTTTTATTGAACATGTTACTGTTTGATGTTACTATTTTTTTATTGAGAGTGTTACTGTTTAATATTATTATATATATGTGTGTGTGTGTGTATACATATGTTTATATGAAATTTCAAAATTCAAATAATGCACAAATATCAAAAGAAATCTTGAAAGTCTCACATTCTAATTTTGAAAGTCTCACATTCAATTAAGTATGCACTATTTATGATAGGGGTAAAGACTTTTTTTTAGCACATATACTTCTATCCCAATTATTTTAAAAAATGTACTTTTATTCTATTAAATTTTTTGGGAGGTACCGACTTCCCTAAGCCCCTAAATAAATAAATATATCATGTATATCTTCTAGTAGAGGAAAATGCATTTAAACTTGGTCCCACCAATTTTAATGTGTGCGTCTCACTTTTATTTAATCTAAAGTTACTCAAAAATAACTTCTTTTTTTACAAGAAAAATAACTGGTTCATAACCATTTTTTTTTCAACAAAATTGACATGAAAAAACAATGGTTACAGGGATATATACAGTAAAGTTGCTGTTGAATTTTTGTTTATATACACAGAATTTTCAAAGTTTGAATCTATCTCCATGAACGAAAAGCTAGAACATGCATAAATTAATGTTGATCTATGGAACAATTAGCTCCAATTTCAATCCATCAACTGCTATTTGTTTAATTCCCCGACTAAATTGGGAATTGAAGGTGCAACAGATGTTTTGATGGTATTTATTATGGGTGTAGTTCATGGGGGTGATTGACCTCATAAAGGGGCACTGCAGTAACAACATGGGGGGTTTTGTGATGTGTGGGTGGGTATTTATGCCTGATTGGTGGGTCGTGGGAGTGGCCAGTGGTTGGTGGTTGTTGGTTGATGGACGGTGGGTGATGGGGAAAGAGATGCATAGAGACAAACATTGAAGGAGAGAATGGAGAAAGAAAGTCAGAGTAAAGTTATTGTTGTCATTTTAAAATTATCTTTTTAAACCCATTCTCACTTTAGCAGGGTGATACCCACGGGCTCAACTTAGGTATTTTACTCTACAAATCATCATGAGATTATTTTTAGATATGAGAGATGTAATGTGTAAAATGGTTTAAATATTAGGTGTAATGGTGATATCATGTAATAACAAATTTATACGTAGATAAAAGGAATCTCACTTTTTATATATAGTAGTTATTTTCTTAAAACCTCAAGAGGTAGCTCAAGTGATAACAGGAACGATCTGTAAATTCAGACGTCTTGAGTTTAAATCTTGACAACTCTAGCGTGAATGACTTATCTTTGACAGAACTGAGGAGATGATTTTTTTTTTAACAAAAAAAAAGGTTCTTTTCTTAGATATAGTGATAGTTACTAAATTAAATAACATCTATTGGTTTAGTTGTTGAATTATTATTAATTTGTGAAACAACATCACCATGTGGTAATAAAATTAAGGGTTTGCTTGGGAAATGTTTATGGTTTTCAATTTAAAAAAAAATAAAAACAAAAATAGTTTTTGTTTTCTTTTGGTAAAAGCAAAAAACTTGTTTGGTTATACTTCATCTTGTGGGAAAAATAAAAATAAAAACAAAAAAACTCATTTGATAAACAGTTCTAAATTATTTTTTGAACAATTTGTTTATACCATACATTTTTTCTAGCTTTTTTAACTATAAAAACAAAGGATATGAGAAGAACACAGACAAGTCATAACATAATTCATAATACGTCCCATAATTTACAAACATAAACAATAATAATCCTTATAAACATATTTAACCTTTTATTTTATTGTAACACCCCACATTTTCTTTTTATATATGTATATAGATATATAGTAAATAATTGTTGTAAAAAAGTGGATATGTGAAGTAATGTATGTTTGAGTTTGGTAGAATTGGAAAAGTAGAGATTTAGAAGGTTAGTGGAAATAATAGTTGAAATTTAGTTTTAATAAGTGGAAATATGAAATTTTAGGTTCTAGAACTTGTATTAAATAGGTTTGGTGTAGAAATATGTGTTGGAGAGGTTTGGGATGGATTTGGAAGGGTTAGGAGGAATTGGAAATGAAAAAAGGAGAAAAAGGCAAAAACTGAGAAAATCGTACTGGTACTGTACTGTGTACCGGAGCAAACTGGTCCAGAGAGTTCGATGTACCGGTATAGCTACCGGTACGGCCGAAAGAATTATGAATATTTAATGTCGCGATCTTGATCCGATTTTCGCCCTATAAATACATTATGTCGCCTCTTTTGGCTCCATTTCGGCCCCTCCAACATTAGAAACCCTAAGAGAGAAAGAAAGGAAGAGAAGAGAGGAAGAAAAGAAGAGAAAAATAAGAGTTTAAAGGGGTTATTCAAGATCTAAACATAGCTTCCAAGAACACAAGCTAGGAGATTTCTTCTCGTTCTCTTTCATTGAGATTAGGGTTTATGTACCTATATATGTTTTCTCTAAATGCTATATATATAAAATGAAATCATCATCTCCTAATCTTTTGGGCAAAGATTACATGATTTTAACAATATTAGGGTTGAATACCCATGAAAATTTTCTTTTGTTTGAAAAACACTAGATTAAGGAGAGGGATGAATTTTCTTTTAAAATTCTTCTTTTATTAGTGAAATTGAAACTATAGAACTTGTGTTGAGTAATAAAATGATGTTGTTGTGATCTCTTGCATTTTTCATACTTGGTTATTGAAATTGTCCCATGATGAATTTGAGGATTTTGTCAATACTTTGGAATTTGTAATTAATTGAGAATATGTTGGTTTCCTTATTGTATGGTTGTTGTGAGGGACTTGAATTGCCATCAAAAGATGCCGTAAAGTGTTAGAGGTTAGTCTACCCCCAGTGGGGGTGAGATGGTTTCCTAACACTTGTAGTGAGTTGTCATTTGGTAATGAGACTACTATCGTTCACTGGAGTTTGAACTAGGGTTGGTATACCTTTTCTGGGGAGGGATTTGTCACTGTCATTAGGATGGTAGACGCCCTTTCCCAAAGTGCTTGTGTTGTGATTGTGATTGGTGAACTAGGTATAGTCGTTGGATAGATTCTTGAGAAACAATCAACGTACATGGTATGAGATGAACCAATATATATCCATATATCTAGATGAGAACATGGATTGGATTAAGTCGTTGCCGGTGCATTGGTATGGGATAATGCAACGACAGACACTTTTCCAAACCATTTGGCAATGGTTTATGGTTGAAGAATGCATTTTACTATTTTTATTTGATTATCACTGTTGTATAAACTTGAGATCTGTTTAAATGTCACAGTTTTCTCTCAAAAGTTATATATGTTATTTTGCTAAATTAGACCAACCTGTTTTACATTTTTTTAAACCTTGTTTGAGTTTGAGAAGATTTTGCTACAGAGCTTCTTGCTCATCCCCTACAATTACATATTTCAGATTTTGTGCTAGAGGAGGAGTTGGGAGTAGAAGAGCCGGTATACTGCGAGACTCCGCTAGATGGGAGTGTGGATCCCGAGGTGGATGCTTAGAGCACCACATTCTTGTGCACTAGACTAGGATATTCTTTTGAAAATGATGTAAAACCTAGTTTATATTTGTTATGTTCCGCTGCATTACATTAGTTGATTTTGGTTGGAATGTAAGGGCTTAGATGTGCTTATTCTTTTGGGGACAATGTAGTAGACATTTATATATATATAATGAATGGAATTTCTTTATGGATGTATTATTTTAGTGCTCTCATTATGTAAACGGTTTTAGAGTGTAATGTCGTCCAGGGTGGTTCTTGGGGCGTTACATTTATAGTCTTACAAGTACTAATACTCCATTACTTGAGCAAATTCCCAATACAAATTACAAAAAGTAACAAAAATAATGCACAACATAGAGACCACATTGTAACCACAACACGTGACCATCAAATAGTGGCACTTCTCTTGTTGGTGGTAGGGTGTTCAAATTTTCGATCATACCCAACTCTATTGATCGGGTACCCGAAAAAAATTGAGTAGGACTGCGAAAGAATTTTTGGTCCTCCGAAAAAATTCGAGTAAGAACGTGGAATACCCATCAAATTTTTGTATTCCTACCCATATATAAACTAAAAACCCTAATGCCTCATCCTCTCGACTTTCTCGCCTCTCTGCTCTCTGGCCTCACTTGACTCTCCTGTCTCTATGCTATCTGACCTCACACGCCTCTTTGATGAAACCCTAGCAGGATAGCACCTTGCCACCTCCTCATCTTTAAGTCTCAGTGTCCCAAGTTCTCTCTCTCTCTCTCTCTCATGTTGGTTTTGCTTTTCAATCCAAATCAAGAAAGGGGTCTATGATTTCTAAGATTATGGCTCTATTATTTTTGAGATTAAGGCTCTATGATTTCTGATATTAGGGCTCTATATTATTTTTATTTTTGAGTTCTGCATATTTAATTCTCTCTCTCTCTCTCTCACACACGTTGGTTTTGCTTTTCAATCCAAATCAAGAAAGGGGTCTATGATTTCTAAGATTATGGCTATGTTATTTTTGAGATTAAGGCTCTATGATTTCTGAGATTAGGGCTCTATATTATTTATATTTATGAGTTCTTCATATTTAATTTTTTTCCTTACTTTTTTTTATCTCATAAATAATAGCAAAGAAAGTTGCAATTGCTCTCGAGTGAAGAGAGGTGAATTACACTAGCAAGAAAGATGTTATTTAACTTTTACATATTTTTTTAGTAATTATAAGGTTATTTGTGTGGTATAATTTATAACATTTTTATTGTTGTGGATGTTTGAGTTGCTAAAACATCGACTTATTTTTTGTGCAGGTTACATGATTTTTTATGTGCTTCATGTGGTTTAAACCTAAAATAGTTGTTATTATATTTGTGTGACAATTATGATGTGTTGATGTTTATAACTTAGACTTTCTTGTGTTTTATTGTAATTGTTATTGTAATTATTTTAGGCTTTAGTGTTATTGGTTTATTATGTTGTAAAATTGGTGCATGTTACTTAATTGAATTGTTAAAATGATCCAAAAATTAATAACTACAAAACATGTTCACTAGATTTCGTACCCGACTTCTTACTCCATTAATTTGGATAGAATTAGGGTCAGAACACTACACTTGATCGGATAAGGTAGGCCAAGAAAAAAAAATTCGCAATGTATTAGGTAAGAGGATGAAAGACCATATTTCATACCCATAGGATAGGGTGAACATCCCTAACTGATGGTATTGATCCAACTATATGAAGCAATCCTCATGATCTGAGGATCCTCATAATCCTCATGGTCTTATTACAAGCAGGCATGACCCATTAGATTTGGTGGATTGAACCTCAACCACATTATCACTACATACATTAGTGACATAGGTATTCGTCAGCTACAAGCACACAATGGTATCGTCACAACATAAACAGATTCACCCATAGATAAAAAAAAAAGAATCCCCAAAAAACCTAGATATCTCATGGCAATAAACAGAAAAAGAAAATCAATGTTAGATGAAGAACTTTTCATGGTGCATCAATTACTTTATTAACAATAAAATCATGCAATCATAGGGCAATGAATAGGAAAATCATAACCTATTGATCCATGGGATAATCCTACCCAAATGAGAGTACTCAAGTCTTAGCAACAAAGAATCAAACCCAAATGCATTGGAAAAAAAAAAGAATCAAACCCAACAACGAATTTTTGTTGTTGTTGAATCAGTAAAGCAAGAAAAAATAAAATCTAAAAAGCACCAAATCTATGGGAAAAACTTGGGTAAATCCTAGATCTATGTGATAGTTGCTTGATCATTTTCCCTAGTCTCCAACCCTCGAACCTAGATTATGTGTATATGGTTTATAGAAATTGGTGACTGTCTCTCTCTTTCGGGTTCAATGCAAGAAATGGAAAAAATCGTGTGTGGACGAACAAAAATGTGTGTGTGTGAAAAAGTGTTCCCCAAGCGTAGATAAACTTGCAATATCGTGTTTTACTTAGAATGGTTATTCCAAGATCCTCTCCTTACTGAAGGAAAAATTGGTGTTTTGAAGGTGATTTGTGCAAAGTGAAAATTGGAAATTTTTTGTGATTTGAAGTTTGGTGGTTTGTGATTTGTAAAATATGCAAGCAAGCAAGGTTGACTAATCCATAGAGGTCATTCCAATGAGAATGTCAAATCAACTCAATTATTCAACCAATTGTGTCTCGGTGTTTGATTGATTCATAGGAAATAAGAGACTAATGCGATTGTATTGGACAAAAGCATACCCTGTGACAAGTCTACGGTGTATCAAGAGCCCACAATCACGCCCTAGTTAAACCAAGCACTTTACACTATGAGTAAGAATGAGAGATAGTCAATTTCACATACTTCTCTTGGATTAACCAACTAAAAGTTTAGCTACTCATAATAAAGGTAAGAACAAACATGATGTAAAGAAACATGGTAGTGAAATTAAACATGAAACTTGTATTGATGCAAGAAAATGTTTAAACTACAAGAGCAAAGCCATGCATAACCAAAATACAAAGCTTGAAGAGAAAATACCCAAATGTAGAAATGGAAATACAAGAACAGTTAGCTAAGCTTGGTTACAACTTGAATAAAAGAGATTAGAGTGTAAGAAATAAGGATTACAAGTAAAATAGAGCTTACTACAACGGAAATGGTGAAGGAAATATAAAAACATAACTTCTCTCTTTAAAACTTCATCTTCAACCTTGGAGTTTCTCTCTCTAAAAACATATGAAATCTGAATAATGGTGTAAGAACTCTCCCAATTTCGTCCATACTTTCTCCCTTAGCATGTGTGACTGAATTGGAATGATTAGAGGGAGATAGTCCACTTGAACAAGCAATTTCAGTCCACGCATGGTCTTCTCATGCTTTTCCAACCACCCCTATTCTCTCTCTTGCTTCTCCCACCTCTTTTACTTCAAATATGACTTTAGGGGTTAGGAGAGCATCATTGGGTGTCAAACATGTCAGGGAATGGTTTAGAGGACAAGGTGTGGGCCCCCGGAGCAGGTGGAGTTCTAAGCTTGTTCTACAGGTAGATCTAAGCTTGTTCTACAGGTAGAACGTAGAAAACTTACTGGTAGGTTTTTTTTAGTAAGCTTTTCTATGGGTAGGTTTTTGCATGTCAAAGGTAGAAGATTTCCAATGGGCTTTTCTACCAGTAGGTCTTGAGTCTTCTACCGGTAGGTCTTGAATGTCTTCTACTGATAGGTTTTGTCTTGCCTTGAAATTTCCTTGGTTTCTTGAGGTCCCGTGCCATCCGTTAAGCAGTCCCTTTTTTTCCCATTGACTTTGAGCACTTGATGTGATGTTTTATACATGACCGTACATTCTCTTTACCTACAATCACACAAATCTTCATTAATTATAAATTTGAAACCATTTCTCCAAATTTTCACGACAAAACAAGTAAAATGAGTGCAATAGAGATGCATGATGCGCAATATTCTATACTCATCAATAGTAGGTTATGACTAACATTGATGCGCAATATTTGGATACCTCTTGACCAAATTTCTACTCAATTTTTGGTTAAATAGCTACCTAAATTACACAGTTTTGATCATAAGCTATCCAAATTTTGGTCAAAAGCTACCCATATTATGCATTTTTTTTGTCAAGAGCTACCTAAATTTTGTTTAAGAGTTGTTAAACTTATTTTTTGTCCACATTTAGCTATTACATGACAAGTCTATAATAAAAAATTGTTAACAATTTTGACGTGGTCTGCTTAAAGGGCCATATAGAAACATATTCAATACTTGAGGGACTAAAATGATGCAATTAAAATATTGGAGACCGAAATGAGACATACCCCATACTTTGTGGACCTTTAGTGCAATTAACATATGATTTTTTTATCATAAACTTGTCACATGCTACTTAAATATAGACAATAAAATAATTTGGATACATCTTGACTAAATTTTTACTCAATTTTTGGTTAAATACCTACCTAAATTACACAATTTTGATTATGAACTATCAAAATTTTAGTCAAAAGTTACCCATATTACACATTTTTTTTTCAAGAGTTACCCAAATTTTGTTTAAGAGTTATTAAAATTATTTTTTATCCATATTTAGCTATTATATGACAAGTCTATGATAAAAAAATTGTTAGCAATCTAGACGTTGTCTGCTTGAAGGACCATATATAAACATAGGGACTAAAATAATGCAATTGAAACATTAGGAACCAAACTAAGACAAATTTCATATTTTAGGGACGTCTAGTACAATTAACCATTTTTTTTTACCACAACAATTCGTCAAAGTTGCATTTAGCATGACATGACCAACACATCGAAAGCAAAAGCGTTCTGCAGAGGCCATCCGCCATTGATCTTAAGCATCAATGATAACCCCTTTACACAGAACAATGGTTGAATCATCTGGCAATGTTGAATGCAGGAAGATGTCCACCAACTCCATAACCACACAACAGCCTCCCACAATAGATTCAGCTATCTCCCGATGTCCTTCTCTAACCTTATTCGCTGCACAAAATCCATTCTCAGAGGCAGAGCAGTCCATGCGAAGCTCATCACATCTGGATTCCACTCAGACATTTATACAAACAATCATGTACTCAATATGTACTTAAAATTCGACTGCATGGACGACGCTCGTAAACTGCTTGATCAAATGCCTGAACGAAACACGATTTCATGGACCACTCTGATATCTTCGTATTCGCAATTGGGTCTCCCAGAAGACGCGTTAGATTGTTTCAGAAAAATGGTAGAGGATGGTGTTGACCCAAATCATTACACGTATGTGGGTGCTATAACGGCTTGTGCTAGCTTAGGTGTTGCAAGAACTGGTAAAGAAATTCATGGAAAGATTTATAGGACTGCGGAGGATGTAAATAGCTTTGTTAATAACTGTTTGGTGAACTTTTATGGGAAATGTGGGTTGTTGAAATCGGCTCGTTTTGTGTTTGATGCAATTTTGGAGCCCAATTTGGTTTCTTGGACTTCGCTTCTTTCATGTTATTCCCAGTGTGGAGAAAATGTGGAGGGACTGAGGATTTTCTTGCAGTCTTTGAGAGCGGGACTGAAAGGAAACGAGTTTTCTTGCGCCAGTATATTGGGCACTTGTGCGGCATTGGGAAATCTGGAAGTTGGGATGCAAGTGCATTGTCATGCTAT
>CM042185.1:12496352-12520915 GCA_023539305.1 Ilex asprella | reverse complement strand
GTGGATTGGTGACTTATATTATGGATACTCGATGGCTATAGAGTTTAGCAAGCTTGTGAGCTACAATAAGTTCTTGATTGCTCTTGCTTTGTGATTTCTTGTACTATTTTATAAATAGAAAGTGCTGCTGTACTACTTTATAAGTGTAAAGAAATTGGCTTCCTTTTGAATTCTGGTCTCTAATGATAATGCGATTTGGGAGAGATAAATGGCGGATAATTTTATTCTAACTTTGGAGATTAGACAAATAAGCAATTATCAAAGTCTAGGAGGTATTTCACTAACTATAATCTGAAACAACTGCCAATGATTTTGCACATACCCTTTTTTTTATTATTATTATGTTCCTGGATAAGGAATTCAATCAAAATTTTCAAGCAGTGTTCTGTTTTTAGGTGACCAACCCTCATCATAAACCCCTTCAACTTGGCTCTTTTATGCTTCCAAAAACCTTCCACCTCTCATGTTGGGACCTTTCAGTGAGAATATATTAGGCTGAATTCAGCAAATTGCGGAGTCTTGACTTCTTACGTACTCAGATCCATTCCATGAAGCCAATGGTCCTACCTCACTGATGAAGTTGTGAAACAGCTGAGCCGACTGTCTCGAATATCCAACTTCTCTTACAAATCTAACAAGTTCCAAAAATGCAATTCAAGTTTGGTTAGTTCGTCTCATGAAAGAACTCCAACAAATTACTCAACAGATCTTACTCGAGTATAGTTGACGTGGATGTTTTTTTTAGAGCAACATAATCTAACTAATAATAACTTCGTGCCAAAATATACTCTATAACACCCAAAATGGAGCACTTGTGCAACTAGGGGTATTCAAATTTTCGATTAGTCGCAATTTTCTACTTTACCTTACCCTATAGAATGGTTAGCTGCAAAAATTAGGTAGGAATACGGAATATCCATCAATTTTCGCATTCGTACCCTACTCTACCCGCAAAAATATATATTTAACTTTTTTATATTTTTTTAGTAATTATAAGAATATTTGTGTGGTATAATTTATATTATAACATTGTTATTGTTGTGGATGTTTGAATTGTTAAAATATGAACTTATATTTTATGTAGGTTACATGATTTGTGGTGAAGTGGTGATCTATTGGAACAGTTATGATTTTAATGTGTTTTATATGATTTAAATTTAAAATAATTGTTATTGGATTTGTGTAACAATTACGATGGATTGATGTTCATGTTTTTTTGTATTTTATTATAATTGTTGCTGTACTTGTTTTAAGTTTCGGTGTTATTAATTTATTGTGTTGTTAAATTGGTGTATGTTATTTAATTGAATTGTTAAAATGATTAAAAAATTAATAGCTACAAAAGTGTTTAGCTGACTTCCTACCCGATTAATCGGATAGGAAGTCGGGTAGGAATACCACACCTGATCGGGTGAGGTAGGTCAAGAAAAAACTCTTCCGCAAAGTATCGGGTAGAAAGACGGAAGACGAAAGACTATATTTTCTACCCGTAGGGTAGGGTGAACACCCCTACGTGCAAAAATTATATTTTAAATAACAATTAATTTTTTTCTTTCTTTTCTTTAATTACTTAATTAGAGTTAGCAGAAAGAAATAAGGAAGATAAGAGACGGGTAGGTGTGGATTGGTAGGATTATTTGACATTGAGGTCATACAGAAAAAAATGATATTTTAGAGTCGGACTTTTTTTATATATAAATTGAACAAAGATTGAATTAATTTCATCTCTTATTGTGATTTTATACTTCGCAATTCAAATTGCTAGGTGCAATATCTATCACATTTTTTCAAAACAGCCAAAAAAAAAAAAAGACACATGGAACTTTTGCGGACATGTAATTATTTTTCTTTTTTCACATACACAAGAGAATTGATAATATATTTTTTACCTATGAACTCGAAAGTACCTTATTATCTTCATATGTATCGAGAGGGGATTGTATCAAGTACTGAAACTTGAGAAAAAAAAAGTAATGTATGAAAGAAATTGAGAGTTTCCTGCAATAGAGAGATAAGTTATGGATTTAGTTCAAGATGTTTATTCTCTATCTTTCTTTGACAATAAGATGAAAGAATATAGTATTTCAAAAATCCTCTTGGAGCTAAGACAAAAAATGGGAGAAAAAGATATTCAAATTTGGGTTGGATTAGTGCGAATACATCTTTTTCACATGTAATTCAAAACTATACAAGTCAATACAAAATTTTAGTAGACCAAAATAACATAAACCACAATATCCTCTAATTCGAAAAAAAAAAACATTAATGTTATATTGTATTTGTGAAAGTATGATTGATACATTATTGTTTTGGTTAAATATCACAATTAAATTTTAAACTTTGCCTTTTGTTTTAAAATATTCTCGAGAGCTTCAATTATCTCAATTTAACCTTTTAATTATCAATTAAATTATTTTTTACATTTCACTCATTGAATTGACACGTGTTCATCACGTGCTCGTTGAAGGCCGTCAATCCCACCATTATTGTCAATACCATTTGATGAGTTTGGATTTTACCAA
The DNA here is from genome assembly GCA_023539305.1 of Ilex asprella. Classification (NCBI taxonomy): domain Eukaryota; kingdom Viridiplantae; phylum Streptophyta; class Magnoliopsida; order Aquifoliales; family Aquifoliaceae; genus Ilex; species Ilex asprella. Next base: position 12,518,393 of record CM042185.1, on the reverse strand, counting down.
GCTAAGGTTCAATCTGAACGGAGTCGAAGAAGTCCATAGAAGAGCCCAAAAGATCCATGTAATTGGACCAACCGAGTGGCAATCGTCAAGAAAAACGGAGGAAGGACCAAGACCGCAGGAGGCAGCAAGGGGCGCCGCCCAGGGCACGAATGGCGCCGCCCAGGCCCCTAGGGCGCCTAGCTCCGTGCTCGGTCTCTCCTTCGTCCTCTCCTACGACCTCTCCTCCTTCGCCATTTGACTCTAGTACGAATCCAAGTCTAATTCAAATACGAGCTCGACGTCCAACCTCAAGACCATGACGAGCACCAAGTCGCACCAACTCAAGACCGAACACCAAAGGAAGGGACAAGGTAGACCAAGGCACTAAGGGCGCTGCCCAAGGCACCAAGGACGCCGCCTATGCCTCCTCCAGAGTGGTCATGCTCCATTGACCTCTCCTCTTGGCTCCTCTTCATGCCTTGATGCAACATTGAACACAACACAAGTCCAAACCTACTCCGAAGCAAGACCGAGTTCAAGACTCAAGTCCAAGGCCAAGCATGAGCACACTTCGCACCAGAGTGACATCCGAGCAAATAAGAGCACGTGGAGGAAGACTCGGGATACGGAGATCTCCTACCGTAATTCTACTTTCCAAAGAAGTTCACTCCTACCATAACTCTACCTACCAAAGAGGCTCACTCCTACCATGTTTATACTTACCAAATTAACGGGAGACTTCTCCCTCACGTCACCGCCTCATCGTCTTGGTGAGCCTATATAATGTAGGCCCTCACTGTATGAAGGGTAGAATGACTCTTGAGACACACACACGAGACTACTTGCATTCAGCAAGCTCTCTAAGCTCTTTACACACACTCTCTCTCTAAACTCATTGTAAACTCTCCAGAGTACCACCGTTGATCAATAAAACACCCAAGGCCACCGTCGCCGTTCGAAGAGTGGACGTAAGTCATCCGAGACCGAACCACTATAAATCTCCAGTGTTGACCCATATCTACTGTTTTGCCACTAATTGTCATTGATTGCTCATTAATCACTCTTGTGACTGTTGATCTCGCACGAATACGATTTTGTGCATCATCAGCATTGTGTCCCACTAGCACTAAAATGCCACACAAAAGGTCCTAATGGTATGCCCATCACTTTCACCCAACAAATTCCCAGCAACATCAATTATGCCCTGGCGGGCCGTGGCAGGACAGGGCAGGGTGTGCGTATGTGGTAATTAAATGTAGGTGTTCGCTCCGCTCACAAAAATATGGTATCACATGGGGCTCAACTCATGAATCCAACTAGGAGTACATTAATTCAATTAGTTTTTGGTTTCTCTTCAATGTGGGACAAAGATTGGATCTTGTTAACCTAAGGTCTAGCTCGGCTTGGACGGGTTATGGCGGGACGGGACAGGGTGCGCATATGTGATAACTAAGGTTATGTAGGTGCTCACTCTGCTCACAAAAGTATGGTATCACATAGGGCTCAACTCATGAATCCAATTAAGAGTATATTAACTCAACTAGTTTTTGGTTTTCTCTTCAATGTGAGACAATCATTACACACTACACTTTTATTAAACTTAGTTTCTTCTATCTATGCAAATTGGTCACTTTGAGATATAATTTCTTTTTCAATACTTAATAGTTTTGAATAAATAAATATACCACATTAATCTCTTGGCGGAGGAGAATGCATTTAAACTTAGTCCCACCAGTTCTGATGTGTGCGTCCCACTTTTATTTAAACCAAAAGTTGCTCAAAATAATTTATTCCTAACCATTTTTTGTTTCAACAATCACCCACATGAATGAAAGTTCAATGTATGAAAATGTAGATGCTAGTTCAAGTACAGTTGAAAGGTTATTGTATTGGGATAACTGGCCTAGTGACTTTGAAATTTCAGTAGTGAAAGACTATCGAATTTACTTGGCTAATTAGTGGACTTGATGTTTTTGAACTGTCAACTATTTGTATAAACCAAGGCAACATTATTCACACAATTTTCTTTTGGACACAGTTGGTTCTCACGTTTGTATTCATTTTGGCCTTGAACATCACTTGATTTCATTAGTAATTCAGAGTAATCAACCTATGATTACCATTGAAGCGATCTCTTCTTACTCACATAAGTGATTTTTGATTGAGAGTATCCTGTTATACCCTACTTGAATTTTTTCAAGTCACGAAAATTATTGAAAGTGTAACTTACCCTATACCCTACTTGAATTACTAGCAATGCACGACGTGCGTTGCATGTAAATAAATTTAAATAATATTTTTTTTATAAAAAGTAGGAATTATATATGTAATTAAATTAAATAATAAATTAAAAGTCAAATAATTAATTTATTCTATAAAACTTTGAGTACGTAATCTGTCATGTATTTAGGTATCTCTCTGACCCTTTTAGGCATTCGGACAATAATTATATTATATGATTAATAATTTTTATTCTTTTAAAATAGATTGATTAAATTGCTTATAATACTATTATATTATCGCATACCAAAAAATAAAATATAATATATATTTGACTATGAAATTCAATCTAATAACTATATTTGTATAATAATTTAACATATATTGATGGTACTCAGAAATGCCTAGCCCAAGTCCAGAATGGTGATTAAATGGTCCAGAAAGGTGGTATTGAGAATATATGAATTGACAATGGATTAAACTGTAAGGTTCAATAAAAAATAGTAAATAAGTGGTTCACCAGCTGAAAAGTTTGGCTAGTCCACTGTAATGGAGTCTCTTGCTCCTTGGGGGTGTATATTTCTTGAAGAAGAATATTACAGCAGGTTGCCTCTCTTAAGGCCTGTTCATACAATGCCATAGCGATATCAGTAGATCAGTGGAAGAATTGTCTATCCCCTTTATGTAGTGTAATAGTGTTATATTTATACGAGTGATTCTTCTAGGGCTTCTTACGACTTCCTTTATCCTCTTTGCTGATTCTGTGATCCCATCTTCTTTTGTCCTTTAGTGATCTCTACCATGCGACGCCATTGTGCCCACGATTCTTGGGTGATTACGTGCACAAATATTTCCTTAGCCAAAGGGTATATGATCGTTATAGGCTTTAGAAGTTGTTCCTTGGTCCCCCTAGACACGTGGCACAAAGCGAGGCACTTGGGGCCCGGTGAGTATCGACCTCTTTTATCTCGGGCTACTAAACTCTGAGCTTACTATGGCCAAACAGGATCATGTTGAGCTGGACTTTCTATTGGGCTTACTCCTTTGAATTATGACTCATTCCTTGTTACAGAGCAGATGGGCTGTAAGGGAATTTCTTGGGCTGTTACGCACCCTTTTTGGCCCATTAGGTGATTTGGGTTTAGGATGGGCAGCCCACTCCAAAATCCTACCGTTATCATATATATATGATTTTAATTATTCATATGATATAAAAAATTGCATGTAACTGTACAACTAATAAATAAATTAAAAAAATTTAGAAGTCCTTATAAAAAAAAGTCTTAAATAAGTTGAACGTCAAATATGAGTAAAAACCAAAAAATTAGATGAAAGTATATATATTATTGGGTATAATTCTTCATATAGATATAGAAAATTGTATGTAATTGTACAACTAATAAATGAATTCAAAAGAATTTAGAAGTCCTTATAAAAAAATCTAAAATAAGTTGAACGTCAAATAGGAGTAAAAATAAAAAATTAGATGAAAGTATATATACTATTGAGTATAATTGACGTTATTATAATAATTAGGGTCAAAATAGGAAATCAAAAGCTTTTCATTTACTTCTATATAGATATAGAAAATTGTATATAACTGTACTATTAATAAATGAGTTCAAAAGAATTTAAAAATCATTATAAAAGAGTTCAAAACAAGTTAAAAGTCAAATAGGAGAACAAAAAAAAAATTAGATGAAAGTATATATAATGGTGGGTATAATTGATTTTATTATAATAATTAGGGATAAAATAGGAAATAAAAAAAATTTCGCAGATACTGACATTTATAAGTAGTATAGATTACTGTCTCATCATAGGAATGAGAAGGAGTTGAAAACATCCTCAGTGCATCTCTGAATTATACATGATTTAGTTGTCCCTTTGAGTCTAGACCTTGAGATCTTTAGTCAGCTAAGTTGGATTGTCATTTTGGTGACTCTTAGTTACATAATAGGCTTTAAGCCCATTCCTCTTGATGAACTTTATACTTACTCTCTAGTCAAATCTTTTATAATTTGATCAGTAATATTATCTTTTGACTTCATGTAATCAATGAATATAATACCATTCAAGAGTAACTACCTAATGGTATTTGTCGAGATTTACCATTATACATACAATTTTGTGCCTTCCTAATCATAGATTGAATATCGCAAATGTATATATATTGTTGGCATAAACTTTGGCCAATTTCGAATGTCCTCCAAAAAGTTGCGAAGCCATTTAACATCTTCTCCAACTTTTTCTAAGGTAATGAATTTGGATTTCATTATAGATCTAGCAATACATACTTGTTTGAGGATTTCCAAGACACAACTTCACTTTCCAAGGTAAAAGACATATCCACTAGTAGATTTTGAATATTTAATATCCGATATTCAATTAGCATCCGTATATCCCTTAAGTACAACTGCATATTTTGTGAAATGCAAACTATAGTTTTTAGTATATTTTAAATATCCCAAAATACTGATTATTGTTTCCATTAGTCTTTTTCGAGGATATTTTTATATTGACTTAGCTTATGTTAGCTTATGTTGTACCTGGACGAAAACAATTCATGATATATATTGAACTACCAATTATACGTGTACATTTTAATTGAGATATGTTTTCATCATTATTCTTAGAAAGATGGATATTAATATTGATATGTGTTCTCATAGATTTTATTTCATACTTCTTGAACTTATCTAGTATTTTATCAATATAATGAGATTGAGATAACTTGAGTCTATCCGACATTTTAGAAATTTTAATTCATAATATAACTCCTGCAACACCTAGGCCTTTTATTTCAAACTAATTGGTCAACATTCGTTTAGTAACTATAATGACATCGCTATTATTGTCTATAGTCAACATGTCCCCTACATAAAGACATACAATAACGTATCCACTATGAGTGCTCTTGACATAAACACATTTGTCACACTCATTTATTTTAAACCCATTTGACAACATTGTCTTGTTAAATTTCTCATGCTACTACTTTGGTGTTTGTTTTAAACCATAAAAAGATTTAACAAGCTTATATACTTTCTTTTCTTGTCCATTAGCAATGAACCTTTTAAGTTATTCCATGTATGTTTCTTCATATAATTCACCATTTATGTAACGCCCCAAAAATTCCCTTGGATGACATTACATTCTAAACACCATTCGCTGCATGAGAGCACTAAATAACTCCATGAATAAGAAAGTTTCATTCATCAACCATTGATATTTTAACAAAATTCAAGCAGAGTCTCCTTTGTACGGGGAGCCCTACCCAAAACACAACCTGTACAATTATACTACAATTGACCGCACCGGGTCCACATATACATAGCTATTGACTACACCGGGTCCATTTATCCATTATAAAATAAACTTTCATTCACCATATATCATATCCACACTATCATCCCAAAAGAATAGACCAAGCAATGACATTTACATTCCAAAAGAATTACACTTAAACATAGCAGCGGAATAAACAAAATACTAGGCTATACATAATCGTAAATACAATCCCTAGTTTAGCACAAAATAAACTACATCTCTAGATGTCCCACTCGAGATCTAAGTATCCCCTCTAAGGAAACCTCTCCATGGCCCGACTCGTGAACATCGAACTCCTCCTCTGGCACATAATCTAAAAAATATTTAACAGTAGGGGATGAGCACGAAGCTCTGTAGAAAAATCCTTCCAAACCCAAACAAAGTTTCGAAAAACATATAAAACGATCAGTCTCATTTTACAAGTAGCATATATAATTTTTGAAGTAAAACAGGGACATTTCCAAAAAAGATCTCAAGTTTAGATAACAATAGTAATTTAAGGAATAAATGGAATCAATACACAATTAATAATACATTTCACCATAAACCGTTTCTCATTAGTTCTTGCGGAATCTCATACTTCCCAAAACTCTTGTAGAAACCGTATCTGGTAGAATGAACAATTACCAACAACTACCTTCATATCAACATTATAAACATGTATCTCCACTATGATGTAAGACAATCCACATTAATCGACACATTGAGTAATATTTAGGCCCACACACACACAAATCCTCGCAAGTACATCAAACTTTGGGAAGGGCATCTACCGACTACATTGTCCCATACCAATGCACCGGCAATAACGAATCCAACCCAAACATAGTATACTAATTCCCATACACGGCACGCGTGATCGAATAGTAACTTGGTCCTTGCAAGGCACCAATCCCACTACGAGTTGTAGGAAAAAGGTCAACCCACACGGAGCAAGCACAACATCTACCCACCCTACAATATCTTGTCAGAGGCTACCCATGGTCATCCCACATTCATAATAGATACAATACCAAACCCATTTCCTTCATTTACAAGCCTATCCCAAAAATCCTCAATTCAACATATGACAATTCCAATAACAATTTAAGAAAAATACAAGAGATCACAACCACCTCATTTTGATACTCCACACAAATCAATTCATGAGAAATCAATATTAAATGAGAAATTTAAGAAAAACATTCATCACTCTCCAAAAAATAGGATTTTCAAGCAAATAAATAGATTTCATGGGTATTCAACATTAACTTTGTGTAAAACATGATAATATTTGCAAAAGAACCAAGAAATAAAGAACTCATAGCAAATACATATGATTAGGAGTCCAAAACATATATATATAATAACCCTAGCCTCAATTTAAGTGAATGCAAGGAAACTCCTACCTTTTTGTTTTTGAATTCTAGGGCTTGAATCTTGAATCACCCTTAGATCTTGTGTTTTTTCCCTTTGATCTTGAGTTTCTCTCTTCTTTTCATTCTCTCTAAGTGTTTTTAGGCTTAGGAGTGGAGTAATGAGGCTAAAATAAGCGTGCTTAAGTATTTATAGTGGGAGAAATAGCCCCCTATGCGCAATTCTGGAAAGCAGAATCCGTAAATAACGTTCGAACGTAACTAACGTTCGAACGTCTGTAGTGCAAATCACTACCTTCCGTTCGAACGTCCTTGACTTTTGAACGTTGGTTGCTCCCAGTACTTTTACATCTTCAGCAGAGCTTTGCAGAAACCAAAGTACTGGGACTCACTTACGTTCGAACGTCCCCAACGTTCGAACGTCCATCCCAATTTCTGCTGAAACTTTCAGTGAATTTTTGGCCTGTCTAGAAGTCGATTTGGAAAATTTTCATGAAATACTATTTTGTAGCTTTAGAAGTCTACTATCTACTGTAAAAATTTCAGATCAAAATGATGCGAAAATAAAAAATTATGATCAAAACACTAGGGCAGTATCCCAAAAATTTTTTTATCCAAATTCTCTGTAAAGTGTGTTTTAACTCCAGAATACCCCCAAAATTTTACAACATATCCTATTACCTCAAATAACATTTTTATTTCTACTCTTACTATCTACTTAGTTCATGCATACATCATTACATATATTAGCATATCAAAACATAACCATGTTAATATATAGCGATACGAATGGGGGGGTTTACAATTTACGAATGTTGTCTTTACATCCAATTTATGTATCTCAAGACCATTTAAAGCAGCTATAGCAATTAGCATTTGTATAGATGTTATTCTAATAACTAGTGAATAAGTTTTGAAATAATTCAATTACTTTGGCTACAAGTCTAGCTTTGTAATTGTCAATGGATCCATTAACTTTCATTTTCTTTTTAAAGATCCATGTACAACCTAAAAGTTTATTACCCGATGAAAGTTCCACCAATTTTTATTTATAATTTCTCATAACAAATTCAATTTCAGAATTAACAACTTTCTTCAAATAAGGAGTTTCGGGAGAGGACATAGCTTCCTTATAGATAAGTTAAAAAATTAGGAACAAATGACGTTGAAGTGTTTTTTTTTCTACGTCTAGGTTCATCTTCAATGAACTCCTTCCCCGAATTGAATTGACAATTATTAGTCGTAGCATTAACCGGTCTTTTTAAAGAGCTTGATTTATGTGAAATATTAAATAAAAAATTATTTAAAAAGAATGAAGCATTCCTTGATTCAATAATTTTATTAATATGTACGTCAAAAATTTCATATTTATGAACAAAATATTGATATGCACTCTTGTTATTAGCATAATCAATAAATACACAATTAATGATTTTAGAATTTTAACCCTTTTAGGTTTAGGAATTGCCACTTTTGCTACATACCTTCACACTTTAAAATATTTATAGGAAGGTCTTTGAATTTTCTATAACTCATAGTGTAGTGACCTAGTTTTTGGAGAATGAAAATTGGGACAAGAATGAGTGCAAGTGTGATTAAGGGTTTAGAATTCAGATATTTGGATTGTGAATTGATGACTATGGAATGTGTGCATATGTGTTCTGGTCATAAATAAGATGTTAGATTGGGGTAGAAGTGTTACTGGTAAAGAAAGAGCAAGTAGGAAGGTGGATTTGAACGAGTTAGGGTTAGTGCGTCGGGCAATTAAGGGTGCATGAGTTGTATTAGCGGATCAAATGGAGGTCAATTCGATGTCCAAAAAAATTAATGGATAGTTTTCTAGTACTTGATTTAATATATGTAATTTTAAAAAATATATATTATTTTTATTTAATTTTTGAAATTGGCAAAAAATGTTAAATTACAAAAATGCCATTGGGGGACAAGCACCTCACATGGCAGATTGCTAGCAGATGGAGGAGGTCTTCTTGCAGCAAGATCAACACTCAGCTGCTTAGGGGTGGTTGACTCATCATTTGAAAGGTATAAGAAGGGAGAGGAAATGGCAGGAAAAGAGAGAAAAATAGTAGATAAACTTTAGAGAAAGAAACCTTCATCGTCGATTTTTAGGTTTTTCGTTGGAGAGAACTCGAGCACTAAGAGATATGCTCTTATACTAATTACGATGCTAGGAACTCATTTATGCTATTAGTTCTCTATTTGGTTAAGGGTAGTTGCATGAATTTATTGTTTAAAGTTCCGGGTCTAATGGTTTCATAAAATGGGTATATGTATTAAAAGGTTTTTGGTTCATTGGTTGATTGGGTTGTATTTCTAGGAGGTCAATGAGTTATTTGGTGGTGGTGTAGTGTTTCACCGTGGTGTGTGGTGGTGGAACGGTGACACGAGGGTTTGAAGAAGTTGAAAATTGATTTTGATAAAAACTTGCTTAAGCTTTGGAAGGGGGCTTAGGTCTAGCTAATTTGGACCCTAGGAATCCATTTCCGACCTCAAAAATGGATTTAGAGGTCGTTTGTGGGGTTGAATGTTCAGTTGCAGGTCTGGCCTTGCTTTGAAAATCAACTTTTGAGCTAACTTTGACCACAAATTTGTGGAGTTTAGGGATGATTCGAAGGGAATAATTGGCATGGTTCAAAACAAGGTTTATATGAGAGAAATTTAGGCTCTTGAATCACCTAAAAATCTTGAGAAATGATGGAGTTATGGGTGTCATTGGTTCATTGGCAGAATCAACCTGTTTTTATGGCTCTTGAGCATACTTTGACTCAATTTTGGGACAATTGGAAGGGGGATTTGATGTGAACCAACACTTGGATGTAAAAATAGGTATGGAGAAGTGTAGCTTAGGATTTTGAATCATATAAAAATATGAAGAAATGAGGGAGAAAATGATGCTCAAAGTTTACCAAAAATATGAAAAATCAGACTTAGTCAAAGGCTTAAGTTTAAAGATGAAGTGGGGAAGGGGACACAGTGGACTCCGATAGAGAATGTGGGTGCGTCTAGTGTCCAATGGACCTCTAGTCAATATCAAAAGTTCCATAATGTATGTGCGGAGGTTCTAGTAAAATTGAAGGTCAATCTGATAACCAGATCAATATGTGGTATAAAATATATGTATAGCCCTCTTGAGGCAATTTGACCCAATTTTTTGGTGATTTTCACCAAATAAATTTTATATTCATTCTTAGGTAGCTTAATTGAATATGTGTATGAAATTTCATTTAAAAATAACATCGTTTTTTTTAGCTTGAACTGTGATGGCCACAATGCTTTAGTTATTGCCGATCTCCAAGACGCCTTTGGTTGATTTGCATTTTAGATCAAAATACAGAGACTGGTGGGGTTTCTCAATTTCAGAATAGACGATGTTTTTCAAACTTATTTTTAAATTATTTCATATGTTATTTATGATATTTTAGCATATTTTTAAATATATGATTGAGTATTTTAAATATTGACTTGGATTCGGACCTATATTAGGATTTTTGAGTGCAGTTCGCACTAATGTTTGAAATGAACGTATTGATTGTATTACTTGCACTAATTTTAACTCTGAGATCCTTTTGAAATTAAATGTTAGTGTGCAACAGTCAAGTGACGAAGGGTTTAAGTTCTAGGTTGAGATCGTAAAGGGTTTCTCATTGAATTTGTAAATACTTGGGTGACCCTATTGGTCTTCGGACTTCGGAACCAAATTGTTACTAGAGAGCTTATCTTCCTCGGGGTGCAAGTCCCCCAAAAGGTTAGATCATATATTCGTATAGACCCTAAATGGTCTATTAGAATGATCACCCACCAGTGCAGCACTGTATTGATGTTATGATTGTAGTATTGTATGGAATGAACTATTTTGATATTGCCCAATCATGTCAAATTATGTTATTTTCAAACTCGTTTGTTTGAAAATTGAATTACTATACTGAACTCTTGATGCTCACCTTACATTATTTTCCTTTTTTTAAATTAGTAGGTGAAGAGGAAGTTCATGATTGTTCTAATTTCTGATTTTTACTTGGTTATTATCGAAGAGCTGAACATGTGTTATGTTATAACCATTGAGTTATATGACTATTTGTAGAAAGAGTTCATAACTGAATAGTATATTACATATAAGACGTATAAATTATAATAGGCTGGATGTACATGTTTGAAATGTATATGAAATTGGTATAACAGTTTATTCATTATTTGGAGACGTATCATTTAGTACTTATGAAGGTTATTAGTGCTATGAATATTATGTTAAATAGATCGGGGTGTTACATAAGGTGTCTTATTTGTTTTCTTATGAATTATGAGGTATTTTGTTAAGAATATTATTAGCAGATAGTAAGGCTTTCCCCCACAAGTTTTGGGATACACACAAACTTGATAACAAAACATTCATCATTTCTTTTAATGTTTGGTTTTTGCGTTCAGCTACATCATTTGATTGTGGTGAATAGGGGACAATCATTTTGGTAAATAATTCCATTTGTTGAACAAAACTTCACAAAAGGAGATTCATATTTAGCTCCCCTATCACTTCTCAATGCCTTAATTTTTCTGTTAAGTTGATTCTCAACTTCATTTTTATAATGCTTGAACATATCAATTGTCTAATCTTTATTTTTAATCAAGTAAATATAATAGTATCTTATGCAATCGTCAAAAAAAAAAATAATAAATATTTTTTTCACCTCTAGTTTGCATGACTTTTAAGTCACAAATTTCTCTGTGAATTAATTCTAAAGTTTCTGCATTTTTTTCAACTGATTTGAAAGAAGTTCTTGCCAACTTTGATTCTACACAAGTCCTATACTTATGATTTGGATTAATAGCACATTAGAAAAATTATTCAAATTAATTAATCTTCCAATTATATCATAATTAACATGTCCTAACCTAGAATGCCATGTATTTGAAGATTCAAACAATTAAGTAAAAAAAAAAATCATCACATTCTTATTAGTAATAGACTTTGGTATAATAGTCATTACATTGATCTTAAAAAGTCTATTATTGAAGTATCCCTTTCCTACAAAAATTTATTATTTGTAAGCACAAATTGGTCGGATACAAAGACTAACTTAAAACTGTTCCTGCTAAGCAGAGAACCAGACACTAAATTCTTGCGAATATCGGATATATGAAGCACTTCGTTCAAGGTGAATTCCTTGTCAAACGTCATCTTAAGTATCACCTTACCATATCCTTCAACCTTGGAGGTGAAGGAGTTCTCGATGTAGAGTTGTTCATCATTCTTTAACATTTTATAAGTAAATAACATCCATTTGTTCGAACAAATGTGTCGAGTAGCATCAGTGTCAATCCACCACTCATTGGGGTTACCCACCAAGTTACATTTAGATACAACTGCTAACGTTCATGTCAGAGACTTCCACTGAAAGCTTGTCCATTTCAATCATGTTTGCTTGAGCATTCGGGTTGTTGAAGTTTTTTGGCTTATGATAGTCTTTAGAAATATGTCCAGGTTTGCTACAGTTATAGCACATGTCGTTGAACTTCTTAGATCCTTGATTTAGACCTCTATCAGTATGCTCTCTCTTTTTGTTAGTCCTTGTTCCACCTTCCATGATATTGGCTTTAAACTCAATGAGATTAAAGACTCCATTTTTCTTCTTAGATTTGTGGTTATCTTCTTCAATCCTCAAATGAACAATCAATTCTTCAACTTTTCATCTCCTTGCATCTATACTTGAGATATTTTTTGAAATCCTTCCAAAGTGAGGGTAATTTTTGTACAATCATAACCCCTTGTAATGACTCATTAAGAGACATACCCTCGAAATGGATATGATGAAGGGTAACTTGAAATTCTTGAACTTGAGTTATGATAGTCTTTGAGTACACCATTTTATAATTCAAGAATTTGTCAATAATAAACTTCTTTGTGTCAACATCCCCAATCTTATATTTCTTGTCCAAAAACTCCCGAAGTTATTTTGAAGATTTGACAACATTATACACATTGTATGACATATTGTTTAGTCCATTCAAGATATATTTTCTACACAAGAAATCTGACTTCAAAAAATGCACAACTGTGAAACTCAAGCATGCATTCATAGTAAATAATTAAAAAAAAATTAATTTAAAAAAATAAAAATATCCATATTTACAAAATTGTCCCTCCCACAAGCACCTCACATGGAAGAAGTAAGAGGTAGCATTTGGTGGCAAACGGTGGCATGAAAAGCCATCATCATAGTGTTACATGTCCATTGTGGTTGTGTAGATCATCTGGAGTGGATGGGAACAAGTAGAGAGAGAGAGAGAAGAAGAAAAAAATCTTCACTTGAATTTTCGGGTTTGCTTTGGAGGCTTATTTGAACACTCAAAGGTATACCTCTAGCCTAATTTGGATGCTAAGAATTCATTAGTGTTTTTAGTTTTTGATTTGGGTAAGTGATTATACTCGAATTTGAGTTTTAAAGTTTTAAATTTTAGGTTTTCATGAAATGGGTCTCTTAGCAAAATGAGTCTTTCATCTTCAATTGAGTTTTGAGTTGTGTTTTTGGGTTATTGTAGAGTTGTTGGAGAGTGGTTTTAAGGGTTGTCATGGTGTGTGGTGGTGGGATGAAGAAACCTCATGGGTTTGAATTCTAAAAATTGAATTTTTGATACTATGTGGTGAGTATTTAGGGACAAAAGGAGAAAAATTGTGAAGTGTAATGAGCCAAATAAGGTGGATAAGTGAAGGGGTTGAGTTGTTTTGCAAGAAACCCTAGCTGACCAGAGGTTGAAGATGGTCGGAGGACAACTGGACACCTCGACGGAGCAATAGGGGACGTTTAGTGTCAGATCGACATCTGGTTGGTTCCAAAAGTTCCGCAACGTCCGTGCAGAGGTCGCGATAAAATTTCAAGTCTATCTGATGGCTGAATCAAAATGAGGATTGAAATGACTATTTTGGCCTCTAGGGCCAAATTGACCCAGTTTTTGGGTGATTTTGGAAAAATAAATTTGATATTCATTTTTAGGTAGGTTAATTTAGTATGTGTATAAAATTTCATTGAAAAATAACATCGTTTTATTTTTTGCTATTTCGAATCGAAAAACAGCGCAGGGTAGGGTTTTTCAATTCCGGATCAATCGAAAATTTTCAAATTTATTTTTAAATCACATTTTACATTATTTATGAATTTTTAACATATTTTAGAACTTATGATTTTTTTTTTTGAATTTGGATTGAAAATCACGGATTCAGATTAGGGTTTTAAGTGCAGTAACGCACAGTGGTTTGAAACGATGGATTTGACTGTATAAAATGAGATGCCAGATTCATTTTAAATTAATTGTACGTGATCATAGTTTGAGTGGCTATAAGGATTTACGTTCTAATTTGAGGTTTTAGAGGGGTCAGTTGGTCTTCGGACTTTGAGTACTGAAGTTAAGTTGTGGTGAATACGACGAAACATATTCATATGCATTCATTTGCATCATTTATGTTATTTTTGAGTCGATACTAATTTGCAGTCATTCATGTGTTAACTGTTAAGGTCGGAGACTACTACATCGGTTACACATAGAGATCGACCGTAAAACAATGAGAGATATCTATCAGCAGTAAAGGGAAGTGTACTACTTCATAATAATTGAAAATAAAAGTATACGATCTATGAATTATTTTTCACTATGTGAAATGAATTTTTTGATGAATTGATTTGGGGTGTGTTGCTTAAACTATGAATCAAATGTGTTTTTATGAAAAGCTTAAGATTTGAGTATTATCCACTATGTTGAGTTGTTAATAGCTTGACATGACTTACATGTTGTTGGTTTGGACACTACGTAATTTTCGTGAGACAACTTGACATTGCTTAAATATTGTAGATAGCTTGACATTGCTTATATGTTGTTGTTTGACTCGCTGCTTATGTGGATATTTACTATTTTAATATATGAGATTGATTTGAGTTTCAAAGTAAGTTGAGTTCACTTTGATTGTGATTTGCGAGTTATGAGTATCTTTTAGGTAGAATTATATTTGATCCATATTTTTGTTATATTTCCTTTGATTATGATCAGTACACTCAAGAAAATTATTGTAGAGATGAGAGAAAACTAAGGAATCTAATTTATGTACAAATTGTACATGAGTGTTTGTTTTCCTGATTATTTGTTGCAAAGGGATGAAATCCCTAATCTTTTGTTTTGGTACAAACGACTCGTTGTATACTCTGTTAGATAGTTTATCTGTTTTTGGTGTTATTAGGTGACACTATAAATTTTAAATGGGTTATTGCATTACGGTCCCATGTATTGCCACGTGTTAGTTACGCTTCCATGTTTGAGAAACCAAATAAGGTCTCTCGGAATGAGGTGTGACAACAACCACATTTTCCTTGTTAGTTTCATTTTCGTTAAATATAGGGATATCTTCACATAAAAACTTTGCAAGGTTAACGGTAGTGACATAGAAAAATATCTTTTGTAGTCAACGTTTGAAGTCTGAGTCATTAAATTTTTTGGGCTTCTCTCCATGAGACACTCGCGGTAGTAGGAACAATTATTGTAGGGGCAAAATTATTTGTAGTCATTTCTATTATACAGATAGAAGCAAATAACGTTCTGGTTTTAACAAAGTATTGCAGTAATATAACAGAATACAAAATTCTGATTTAGATTATAATAGTAATTAATCAAATTATACAATAAACAAAATACGTCTTAAAATTATTATCTAATATATAATCAAAATTGTATACTAATTGAAACTAATTACTACAGCAAATCTAAAATTACTAAGTATATTGTTATATGTAAACTATTAATGTAAAACAGAATGCATTAAAAAACTAGCATAATGTACAAACAAATTGTACTTATTTGAATGCAGAACAATAATTAATAAGAAAATAATAAGAATCCAAAAATAATCCAAGCCCTGTGTAATCATAGTTTCTTTATGACAGATTTGCTCCTTCTTGATGCTAGAGGTTAATAAACAATTGTCTCCCAAGATAGAACGAATTTCTCATTTGCAGAAGTAGCACTTCAATCTCCAAAGACCAACGAACACAACTTTATGCTTTATACTTGAACCGTATAGAAATACAATGCAGACAGAGAGGAAATAGATTCAGTAGTATGCAAAAATTTACTGTTTATTTTTCGTATCTTGAAATGACTTGATGGCAGTCTATTTATAGACCCTTAGTGCCTGTTTTGATTGCCTCAAGAGGCACGAGATGTCACTGTTCGTTGAACAAACACACTGTTAAATGAACAATAACATATGAAAAGATACCTCTGTTAGACGAATAGTAACATATGAAAATACACCTCTAGAGTGAACATACACCTCTTCAAAAATCGGGGCCAAATTCAAATAATTAACAAACATAAATTTTAATTTCAATTGAAAAAATTAGTTCGATCTATGTTCGAATCCATTTGATTTGACCCACAACCAACACCAAATATTTTTTTTGCAAAAAGATAGGATTTTGTTGACCCAATATCTAGCCCGGACCTGGAGGGTTGAGACGAGATGGGGTGCGCGTGTGTGGTAACTAAAGTTGTGTGCAGGTGCTCGCTCCGCTCACAAAATTGTGGTATCCATTGGGGTCCAACCCATGAATTCAACTAGGAGTATGTTAACTCAACTAATTTTTTGTTTCTTTTCAATGTGTAACAAGTCTTACACACTACACTTTTATTAAACTTAGTTTCATCCATTTATACAAGTGGGTCGCTTTGAAACATAATTTCTCATTCAATACCTAATAATTTTGAATAAATAAATAAATATACCATGTTAATCTTCTAGTAGAGACAAATGCATTTAAACTTGGTCCCACCAATTTTGATGTGTGTGTCTCAAAAAAAAAAATTTTTTTTTTGAACAATAAAAATCACTTTTTCATAACCATTTTTTTTCAACAAAAGTAACATGAAAAAACAAGGATATATACAGTAAAGTTGTTGTTGAATTTTTTCTTATATACATAAAATTTTCAGAGTTTGAATCTATCTCCATGAACGAAAAACTAGAACATGCATAAATTAATGTCCATCGATGGAACAATAAGCTCCAATTTCAATCCATCAACTGCTATTTGTTTAATTTCTTGACTAAATTAGGGATTGATGGTGCAATAGATGTTTTGATGGTATTGATTCTGGGTGTAGTTCATGGGGGTGATTGAGCTCATAAAGGAGCTCTACAATAGCAACATGGGGGGTTTTGTGACGTGTGGGTCAGTGTTTATGCGTAACTGGTGGGTGGTGGGAGTGGCCAGTGGTTGGAGATGGTTGTTGGTTGATGGACGGTGGGTGATGGGGGAAAGAGATGCATAGAGACAAACAAAGAGGGAGAGAATGAAGAAAGAGAGTCAGAGTAAGGTTATTGTTGTCATTTTAAAATTATCGTTTTAAACCCATTCTCACTTTAGCAGCGTGATACCCATGGGCTCAACTTATGCATTTTACTCTACAAATCATCATGAGATTATTTTTAGATATGAGAGATGTAATGTGTAAAATGATCTAAATATTGGGTGTAACGATGATATCATGTTATCATTATCATGTAATAACAAATTTATACGTAGATAAAAGGAATCTGACTTTTTTATAAACTAGCAATGCACACGAAAAATTTTTGATCATAAATTGTTTTAGAAATACGAAGCGTATGAAGTTGATGAAGCAAACCACTGTTAATATATGCATTCAATGACTTCTTGAATCCAATAAAAATTTATGGCATTACAACATAAGACCAAGAAAACTCCTAAATATAATTTACTAATCTAAAACTATTCCACCACCACTTGAATTTAAGAAGTCTGATAACAAAACTAATTCTACTCATAATATAATAACTCCTAAAACACTACAAACCTACTAATAATAAATAATTAAATATTAGGACATTAGTTTAACAGATTAACCTCTTCATTCCATGAAAAGTACATTTTTTTGGTCATTTATTATCACTTTGATGGGAACACCAATTCAATTGAACACAAATTAATTTTAGTTCCAATTACAAAAACTGTTGTAAGGTAAATAGAGCATTTATGCAAAAGCTATACCCAAATAGATGGAAAACAAAGTAAAAAATAATACCATACCAGTAATAGACATGTCCTAATAGAGAAAAAAAAAGTTCACAGGTTAACAACATTAAGTACCGTCGACCCACTATTCTTCACAGCCACAATATACTTAACGTCAAGGGGATAGAGATGCAAGACCACTAATTTTAAAAGATTTTGAAGAAAAAATTTACTATAGATATATAAAACTAAATATATTAATGGAGTTACTGGAGAAATATAGATCTATCTTCCTATATCTACCTATATATATATTTCTAATAAAGTTGTTCAAAATATTTTGAAAGTCTAATAGGTATGAAAGAAAGAAAAATATATGGGTTTATCTCTTTACTCTTCTAATCTTTTATTATATATAACAATGAATAATGAATTTCGATGATTGTGTTTGTAAAACCCGAGCATTCGTGCGTACAAAAAAAAAAAAATTTTGAGTTATTTACAAAAATGCCATTGCATGGCATTTCTTCCCAAGCTACTGCCTGGCAGCACAAGGACCTTCTCCAGCCTTCTCCAACCTTCCAGAGGGGTTAGGGAGATGTATTTAAGACCTCAAAAAGTCTCTGGATAAGGAGAACCGCCAAGAGAGGAGAGAGGAAGAAGAGAGAAGCTAGAGAGGGAAGCTCAAAATTTAGAATTTTTGATTTGTGAAAGAAGCTACTTCGAACGATCAGAGGTATGCTATTAGGCTAATTTGATGGCTAGGAATCTCATGGTATCATTAGAATCAAAACAAACAACGATTTTTTTTTTTTTGAATCAGTAAAGCAAGAAAGAATAAAATCCAAAAAGCACCAAATCTATGGGAAAAACTTGGGTAAATCCTAGATCTATGTGCTAGTTGCTTGATCATTTTCCCTAGTCTCCAACCCTCGAACCCAGATTATGTGTATATGGCCTATAGAAATTAGTGAGTGCGGGTTCAATGCAAGAAATGGAAAAAATCGTGTGTGGATGAACAAAAACGTGTGTGTGTGTGTGCGCGCAAAAGTGCTCCCCAAGCATAGAAAAACTTGCAATGTCGTGTTTTACTTAAAATGGGTATCCCAAGGTCGTCTCCTTAGGGAAGGAAAGGTCGGTGTTTTGAAGGGTGATTTGTGCAAAGTGAAAATTGGAAATTTTTTGTGATTTGAAGTTTGGTAGTTTGTGATTTGTAAAATATGCAAGAAAGCAAAGTTGACTAATCCATAGAGATAATTTCAATGGGAATGTCAAATCGACTCAATTATTCAACCAATTGTGTCTCAGTGTTTGATTGATTCGTAGGAAATAAGGGACTAATGTGGTTGTGTTAGACAAAAACATACCCTGTGACAAGTCTACAGTGTATCAAGAGCCCACAATCACACCCGCGCTCAACTTAGTTAAACCAAACACTTTACACTACGAGGAAGAATGAAAGAGAGTTAATTTCACATACCCAAGAGGAAATTTCTCTTGGATTAGCCAACTAAAATTTTAGCTACTCATAATAAAGGTAAGAACAAACATGATGTAAAGAGACATGGTAGTGAAATCAAACATGAAACTTGTATTAATGCATGAAAATGTTTAAACTACAAGAGCAAAGTCATTCATAACCAAAATACAAAACTTGAAGAGAAAATACCCAAATGTAGAAATGGAAATACAATAACACTTAGCTAAGTTTGGTTACAACTTGAATAAAAGAGATTAGAGTGTAAGAAATAAAGATTACAAGTAAAATAAAGCTTACTACAATGAAAATGGTGAAGGAAATGTAAAAACTCAACTTCTTTCTCTAAAAATTCATCTTCAACCTTAGAGCTTCTCTCTCTAAAAACATATGAAATATGAATAATGGTGTAAGAACTCTCCCAATTTCGTCCATACTCTCTCCCTTAGCATGTGTGACTGAATTGGAATGATTGGAGAGAGGTAGTCCACTTGAATAAGCAATTTCAGTCCAAGCATAGTCCTCCCATGCTTTTCCAACCACCCCTCTTCTCTCTCTTGTTTCTCCCTTCTCTTTTACTTCAAATATGACTTTAGGGGTTAGGAAAAAATCATTGGGCGTCAAACATGCCAGGGAAAAATTTAGAGGACAAGGGATGGACCCCTGGAGTAGGTGGAGTCGTGTGAAAAGGTGTCTGGTAGATCTGGGCATGTTCTACTGGTTGAACGTAGAAAACCTACTGGTAGGTTTTTTCCACTAAGCTTTTCTATCGGTAGGTTTTTGTATGTCAAATGTAGAAGATTTTCAGTCGGCTTTTCTATCGGTAGGTCTTGAATGTCTTCTACCGGTAGGTTTTGTCCTGCCTTGGAATTTCATTGGTTCCTTGAGGTCCTGCGCCATCCGTTAAGCGGTCCCTTTTTTTCCATTTGACTTTGAGCAAGTGATGGGAGGCTTTATACATGACTGTAGTTACTTTTTACCTACAATCACACAAATCTTCATTAATTATAAATTTGAAACCATTTTTCCCAATTTTCACCACAAAAACAAGTAAAATGGGTGCAATAGAGATGCATGATGCGCAATATTCTATACTCATCAATAGTAGATTATGACTAACATTGGTGAGTCAATTTTATCATAGATCTACACACAAATTCAAAGGAAAAACACCGGGTTCGAATAAAATTGATTTTATGCACAGATTCAAACCAGAGAGTTCAAAACACAATAAAATGCCAATATCCAAACAACATAGAGCTAAATCAAATAAAACATTGAAGATCTAACAACGATTTTGACATAATCCAAGAAAAATCAAGAACAAAGAAAACCTTACCCTGACAAATTGAACCTCTTTGTCGCAAACACCTGATTCTTTGTGTCCTTCTTGGGTTTGATGGCAGATTTATTCTCTTCTTCATATAGTGGGACCTTGTAAAGTTTCGGTGGACAGAAGTTGTGGGTCATTCAAAGTGAGATGAGAAAAAAGGCTAAAAAATGCCTTTTTATTAGTGAACACAAATGGGACAGATTGTGTTGCTGGTGGGAGTTGAAGGCAAGACCTCATTAATTGTGGTCTCATATTTTTGTTTTCTTTCATTTTAAAAAACGGGCCAGTTTTCAAAATGATTACAATAAAAAAACAAACAAAAACAATTGCCAACAGAGTTTTTTTTTTCTTGTTTTTTCCGAGCGTCAAAATAAAATCATTACCAAACCAGCCTAAGGTTGCCTTTTTTTTTTTTTTTGCCACAACAATTCGGCAAAGCTGCATTTAGCATGACATGACCAACACATCGAAAGCAAAAGCGTTCTGCAGAGGCCATCCGCCATGGATCTCAAGCATCAATGATAACCCCTTTACACAGAACAATGGTTGAATCATCTGGCAATGTTGAATGCAGGAAGATGTCCACCAACTCCATAACCACACAACAGCCTCCCACAATATATTCAGCTTTCTCCCGATGTCCTTCTCTAACCTTATTCGCTGCACAAAATCCATTCTCAGAGGCAGAGCAGTCCATGCGAAGCTCATCACATCTGGATTCCACTCAGACATTTATACAAACAATCATGTACTCAATATGTACTTAAAATTCGTCTGCATGGACGACGCTCGTAAACTGCTTGATCAAATGCCTGAACGAAACACGATTTCATGGACCACTCTGATATCTTCGTATTCGCAATTGGGTCTCCCAGAAGACGCGTTAGATTGTTTCAGAAAAATGGTAGGGGATGGTGTTGACCCAAATCATTACACGTATGTGGGTGCTATAACAGCTTGTGCTAGCTTAGGTGTTGCAAGAACTGGTAAAGAAATTCATGGAAAGATTTATAGGACTGCGGAGGATGTAAATAGTTTTGTTAGTAACTGTTTGGTGAACTTTTATGGGAAATGTGGGTTGTTGAAATCGGCTCGTTTTGTGTTTGATGCAATTTTGGAGCCCAATTTGGTTTCTTGGACTTCGCTTCTTTCATGTTATTCCCAGTGTGGAGAAAATGTGGAGGGACTGAGGATTTTCTTGCAGTCTTTGAGAGCGGGACTGAAAGGAAACGAGTTTTCTTGCGCGAGTATATTGGGCACTTGTGCCGCATTGGGAAATCTGGAAGTTGGGATGCAAGTGCATTGTCATGCTAT
>CM042185.1:12423295-12479340 GCA_023539305.1 Ilex asprella | reverse complement strand
GCATTGGGAAATCTGGAAGTTGGGATGCAAGTGCATTGTCATGCTATCAAATGTGGAATTAGAATTGATCAATTTGTTGTGACTGGATTGATTAACTTTTATGTCAAGTGTGGTAAAATAGATTTAGCATATGATGCTTTTTTAGAGGTGGACAATCCGCATGTATCGGCTTGGACTGCGGTGATAGGGGGGTGTGTTCAACAAGGGAAGGAAAGAGTGGCGACTGATCTTTTCTGTAAAATACACTCTTCGGGTATCAAACCAAGTGAGAGAACATTCTCATCTGTCCTGGGAGCCTTTTCTGGTGTAATGGAAACTGAAGCTGGGAAACAACTCCACTCTTTGATTCTAAAATATGGATTTCATTCATTTACATTTGTTGGCAATGCAGTACTGGATTTTTACTCAAAAAGTGGGCTTCTCGATGAATCTTTGAGAACATTTGAAGAAATGGATGAACAAGATGTTGTTACCTGGAATGCACTGATATCTGGACGTGTAACTGTAGGTCATTATCAGGAGGCCATTGAACTTCTTCGTAGGATGTTGTTTGAAGGGTTTGATCCTAATCTTTACACATACTCCATCATTTTAAGCATATGCGGCGATTGTCCAGCTATTGAATGGGGCAAGCAAACCCATGGCCGTATTATGAAACCTGGGTTTGACTCCAATGTGGTTGTTGGAAGTGCACTCATTGACATGTATGCTAAGTGCGGACGGTTGGGTGATGCTCGAAAAGTTTTTGATACTCTGTCATCAAAGAACATTGTTGCTTGGAATACCATGCTTGTGGGATATGCCCAACATGGATATGGGAAAGAGACTTTAGATATATATGATTTGATGCAAAAAAATGGCGTGCAACCTAATGATATTACATTTGTGGGAGTATTGTCTGCGTGTGGGCATGTGGGACTCTTAGAGGAGGGACTAAGCCACTTCAGTTCCATGACTAAAGACTATGGAATTGCCCCAAGGACTGACCATTTAGCTTGTATGGTCAATCTGTTTGCCCGTAAAGGACAAATGAAACTAGCTTATGATTTCATAAGGAGTTTTCCTGTGAAACCGGAGAAGGTGGTTTGGCGTTGTCTTTTGTCAAGTTGCAAAACTCACAAAAACTTGGTTCTAGGAAAATATGCTGCTGAAAAGATTTTGAGTATTGATCCAGATGATACCTCAGCCCATATCATGCTATCAAATATGTATGCAGAGTCAAAGATGTGGAATGAATTAGCACAAGTCAGGAAACTAATGAAGGGGAAGGAATTGAAAAAGGATACCGGGTATAGTTGGACTGAACTGAAGAATGAGATATATTATTTTTCTGCTGGTCATAGTGTGCATTTTCAGGAAAAAAGTTTGCTCGAAGTTTTGAGTGGGTTAACGGCCCAATTGTTTGATGCAGGATATGTGCCTGATGCCATATTC
Source organism: Ilex asprella (assembly GCA_023539305.1). NCBI lineage: Eukaryota > Viridiplantae > Streptophyta > Magnoliopsida > Aquifoliales > Aquifoliaceae > Ilex > Ilex asprella. The sequence continues at coordinate 12,477,906 of CM042185.1, read as the reverse complement.
TGCTCACATTATTTGGAATAAATGTGCCAAAAAATATTTTTTGCAATAAACCTTGCACTTCAACCTTGAATTGCTCTTTATTTGATATAAGCCAAGTCATCCACATATGAGCACAGAAGGAATTCGCATTCGGCCGACAATCTTTAAATCTATGGTCACATCACCTTACAAAGATTTGTGAATTTAGTGAGACCAGGGGAGAATTGGGAACCTGCTAGTGTGGGGCAATCCGTAGGGGACAGGCTAACAAACTCTAGGGCTTGTACCCTTAAGTTCTGAGGGTAATCTGCAACACATCCAATTCTTGGGCCAGCTCCTGTTGACCACTTCAATGAAAGTTGGTGCCCTAATTGGTATGAGCTTGCAATCTTCTTGGAATTGATTCTCTGCAGTATTTCATTTGTAGAAGCTCTCTTCCTCGGGCTCTGGAGATTACTACTAGATAATGCCCTTCTGTAACTACCTTTTCTTTCAGTCTTAGCAAGTTTAATTGGTTTGGAGTATTGTATTTTCTCAATTCCACTAGAAAGTTGAAGCTCGGTATGTTCAGAATTAGTTGAGAATCCAATCTTATTCCCTTCATGAGCAGGTCTGCTGATATAGGTCTGAGAATCATAAGCATGGGAAATTACCTGACAAAAAAAAAAGAGAAATCAGATAATGTTTCTCATTGAGGTATGCTATCAAATAAATATCAAATATGCTGCATCTAGATTCTGGATTATGACTAAATTTGAGCAGCGACACGAAATAATTTGAGGTCATTCACAGCCTCAAGTACCCGGAGATCAAGAACAGGTTCTCCTATGGCCCGAATGTAATTTAATTGCATATGTTTTGACATGAAAATGGCATGTTGAGGTGCACATTTTTTAGAGTGCAACAAGAAGTTTTTTAGAGTGTGACAATTGAGTTGTATACCTCGACTTCTTCAAGATGTACTCCATTGTCCTTGAGGAAATCTAAGAAGCTCCCGAGGTTCTTGTCAGTTGGACGATAATGTCCGCTATATGCTGATACTGACTGAAATGGAGTTACACATTCAAAGTTCAGTTGCTAATTTGAAGCATCTTCATCCAATTATATTTTATAATTACCTTGACATGCCATGTCCACCATATGCAGACACATACTGGTCAGATATTATGGGTATGTTCTATTTCTTCTTGTAATTGTATATGATGATATGAATAGTTCATATGCATTTTACTCCATCACATCCCAGAAAGTTATTTCCTTGTTTCATATGATCTGCAATTGAACAAGCTTTTTTTTTTTATCCTAGTAGAACTGTATATCAGGTATGGACACCTCTATGTGTTTGTAAATACACACACTCTTTACTACATCTTTATATCCTGTATGAGGATCTTTATCGCACAGGGGTTTTACTACACCAAAGAAGAGAATTCAGTCTGACAAGTAGCTTCTTGGAATGTTGCATAAACAACCTGCATGATCTTGATTTCAGTACTTCTCAACCCATGTGGAATTACGACCCAATAATTAAAGGATACGTGAGAAAACTCTGATGACATCTACAAATTACTTTGAAGTCATCTAAAAGCATCTACAAGGTTCCATAGCTGTCTCCCAGTGATTGAAGGTGAGCAATTTTCCTTTTTATAACTAAAGAATAAAGAGTAATTACAAAATCTGTTGTCACAGATACCAGTGGGACTGAGCATCTTAATTTGCTTCTAGTTTGCCAACTTTGTTAAAAATTCTCTATACAGAATGTGATTGGGTACACTTGACTGCACACTTTCCAAACTGAAAAGTTCCTACAATTCAACTTGGCAAAGTGGTTACATGCTTGTGTGATCCAATACCTTTGATGTTTAAGAGCAAATAGTGTCAATTTGAATCCTCTTTGAAAGTTCATAGTGTATTAAAATAGGAACAAACTTTTGATCTAAAAAGTGACTAACAACTCATATGTAATAGCTAGCTGTTTACATTAGTTTTTTTTTTTTTTCATTTCTATTTACAAATAAAAGAAACAGTCTTTCTCTGTTTCTATACTTGTGTAATGAAGATTTTTGGCTCGCTTAATGAGCAGTAATTATTCCGTCATCTTTTGTTTGTTTTTTGGTGGGTGGGGGTTGGGGAGGTTGGGTGTTGGGTGTTGGGTTATTCTACTATTTTTTCATGGTATTTGCAGTTCACTAGGTGTCACAAATGTGTACTGTTAGCTCTATACCTTGAGTTTTCCATCCTCTGCTTTAAGTTGTCCAGCGGCTAGAGTGGCACCTCCTGCAAGGAAGCTGGAATGATGAAATGATCCCTTCCTTTTCTGAACAAATGAAGAATGAACACTAATTATATGCTATATGAAGGGGAATCCCTAGAAACAGGGGAACATTGCCATTCAAAGGCCATTCTGTTATGTGAGGGTATTTATCATACCTCCCCAGCATACAATTTTTTTGAAGTACTCATCACAAATATCCATTTTGAGCCTTGGACTCTTTGAGTTGTATCAAGAAGATCTCCACTTTGTTTGTGCACCATTGTGCCTCCAGCTATAATGTACTCAAACTGGTCCCTTTCTTGCTTATTTCAGCAATATTTGCAGTGAAAAAAAAAAAGGTTGGGACATTCTGTTAGAGTTGACATGATGATGGTGCAATTGAAGCATGATAAAGATCGTGAAATTGAAGCATTATGAAGATGGTGCAAATGGATTGCATTTTCATTTAGATCCAGAAAATTGAAAACAGAAACGATTGTTGTTATTGGCTCTCTGAAATCAACTTCACCCTTTCTAGTCTAGATCGGAGTCATTACCGATATCCAAGCCTACAGTCATTCTATGATGTAACTGATCTTGTGTTGTGTAATCTTATGCGTGCAAAGGCTAACCAACAGGAACGTTAGGAACTTCCTTAGGGATTGGAAATGAGGGCCTATTGTAATCTCTGAAAATGAAAATGGAGTTATCTCATTTTAAAGGCTATATCCTTTGAAGTGAAAATCTATGCTATTGACATTGCTCTTATTACAGAAATTTGGGACTTATGGCATCCTCATCCCATAAATTCTTTAATGAATTTATTTGTCTATGAATGATTCAATACAGAAAAATGAATGCACTCCTTTCAAGATGCCAATAAATACACTGAAAATTTAATATGCACTCCGTCGTCATGTCTAATAAAACTTTAGTGTGATGAATAAAACTGTGCGCCTTATGATTGTGAGTTGGAGCACTGATCTAAATTATGTAGTTTGGAGCATTACAGGTCCAAGGTATCTGATGCATTCTTGCCGAAGCTTTGATCTCGAGCATTCTTCCAGATCAACCTCTTTGCCATCTCCAATGTCCAACCTGTACAAGGTACATATGACCATGATTCAGCAATGATTTGGTGTACTTTACAATAGCATAACTGACTGTTACATGAGTATTATGTAAAGTCATCATGAAATTACAGTTTGAAATTTAATTTTTTTTAATCTGTGTATCTTTGCATTAGATATGTGTGGTATTACTTAATTGGATATTTATCGATTGTATACAGGCCCTACATTATTCTAAAGGCTTGCAAGTGAACATTTAGAATTACAATAGTGGTGCACGTGGCATGCAATTTTGATTTAGAAAAGTCTGTTTATAATTGACACAAGATTTTATGAACATAATTTTTTAACTTCATTTTTACTTTAACTTATGTTCATCTACAATGGTATTTGATTAAACTCCTTTAGTCAGCTGAGTTTTGACATTGCATGGCCATGTTTACAGCATAACTGTTATCATACTACTATATCTTGAATCCACCAACTCAAAGAAAATCTTATACCCTTACGTGAATACATATCATGACCATTGTCTACTCCACGATAACCGAAGCACACTGAATAACAAACAAGAGTTTTCTATGTAGTGGGAGAAATCTACAAGGCGGGCAAAGTAAAATAAAAGAGTGGCTCCAGTAATGCTGTATGCTGAACTGGACTGGCTATACTTCACAGATCTACATTCTGACCACCTAAGTAAAATTGCAGTTTTAATATAAACCATGCCTAATGACCCAAACACCAAAGAATTTACAATGATATTTAATGCAGAATAAGATGAAGGTACGAATTGTCCCATCCCCCAACATTTTGAGGCAAGTCCATCATAAATGGATCAAACAAAGTTTATTTAGCAGGTAGACTGCATAAATTTGTATAAACTTAAGAAATGAAGTATGGTTATACTTGCCAGTAGAAAAATGGCTGTTCTGTGTCCCTTTTACACCACTCTTCATAGTACACGTTCAAGTTATGGCCATACCGATGCCTTGGATCGATCTATGCCATCAATTCACCATCATCATAATTACAATTGTAATGATAATACCAAGGGTTAGTTATACTTTATATAAAGGTTACACGGTTCTTATTTTAGTCCTTCAATGTTCAAGTTTGTCGATTTGTCATCCATCTTTTAGCATAGCGTCAATTCAAATCGATTATGGTAGTCAACTTTCTCAGAGACACATGGTTTATTTGTCTTTTTTCTGTGATGTGCTGTGTCAATTTTTTTATGGTAGTCACTGATTGGACTGAATTGTAGCTATGTTAAAATTTGGATGGCAAAATAGATAAACTAGCAAGTTTAGGGACTAAAGTGAGAATCGATGTAAACCTTCCTGGTGTAAACTAAAATTAACCCTATTTGTTAAAGAATATATGTTTACTTGAGTGCATAGCACAGTCAGTCAGAGGCTTACAGCTTCAATCCAATGTTGAAAAGCTAATTTCTGAGCCTTATCATTTTTACCTAAGCCCTTTCCAACCTACCAAAAAATTTGTCAAAATTTACAACACACCATAATTAATTTTTCACTTCAAAATAGAAGATCAACCATCCACTCTGAATAAATATAGCAAAGACAGAAGATATATGTTAACTAATCTACAAAACATATTTGTCCTTGAATAGTGTTGTTACCACGAGCCTTTGTGGCTCGGTGGTATCAGCTCCTACCACCCCACCCCACCCCACCCAAACAATTTGGGTTGATCAGGCATCGAATCCCAGAGAGAGTTGAGATGGGTCTGGAAAACATGGGGCACCCAACTATGGGTTGGGTGGTTGGGTTGGGGAAAGACACACAAACACACAATCTATTACCATATGTAGGAAGAGCCACATCAGGAAACTTGCATACCCTTGAAGCATTTAGCCGTATCCTACTCCATCTTGATGCTGCTGTCTCAGGTTTCAGGAAATTGAAGAATGATACCGTGCTATGCTTCAATCGTGCATAATCTATAGCTTGCCACCTTCATGTAATTCGGTATACTTATTCAAATCATTTTTGTCATAATATAGGTCTGTACTACATAAACCAAAATGGTGCTACTGCCTACCAGAGCTCTTCAGCAACCACCACTGAATCTGCTAGCCTGCGCCAGGTGCGATAACTCCTATAAACCTTCTGCAATTTCACTGCAGCAGTAGTTGTTTAGAGCCAGCACTTTCTGCCAAAGGTTCCACATCAGAGGTTGAAAGGGCTTGGCTTTCAAGCTCCATTTTATGTAAATTGCAAGCCTCTTTCTCTATGCATATATGTAGAAGTCCACCAATAATGCTTACATTATCGTGTTTATTGTCAAAGGTCCGCATTCAAGCCCCCCGGCATATAGTAGGGTCTGCGAAAGACAAGTCATTGGCAGTCTTACTCTCATTTTGGAGAGGCGGATTCTCCGGACTCGAACCCGATGTGCACTTGCCGTTATTGATGATTAGATTTGAAATTAATGCGGGTGATTTAATGGGTGGTCCAATACAACAGCTCATGACTGCATTGAAAGCTGACCACTTTTATTTGGATAACCTGTTTGGCACAGGTGGAAGGGGAGGACGAAGTTAGTGGTGTGCCTAGCTACTCCACTCTTGCACAGCATGTCATGTCAGAGAGCACTGCATCACAAAAGTAACTCACACTTCTGAGTTTCTGCCTGGAGAAATGCGTACATGTGTAACTTGTGTATTGAAGCTACAGATATTTCATTATCGATGGAACTAAGGGGGCTGAAGGGGAAAATTGCCCATCAAAAAGTTTGAAAACTCTCATTTTCGTTTAAAAGCTTAAATTGCTAGAGATGTTATTGTAACCTAAGTTTATGTGTGCTTTGACACATTCCCTTATATACAAGATAATTATGCCAAATACGTGAATTCTTATTTTTAAAATGGTGTTGATAGATGAGATTTTAACGCAGGATATCCTATTTTGATATAATTCATAAAGTTTAAGCCGCCAAAACTTAGAGGAGTAAATAGAAGACCAAAAAATAAAACAAGTGCACTTTTGGCACAAATAAAAGGACAATCAATTGAGAAATCGCAAACGGAAAATTAAGGAAGCTGTTGGGTGTTTTTTTTTATGCCTTTTTATTGGGACCCAATTCAAATTAAAGATACGTGCATGTGTGCATTGGAACTATGCATTGGAAGAGTCTAGTACGACCTAAGAATTGAAGACCCTTTGTCTTCCAAGTTGTCTGACCGGTTTTACACTTTGAGTGAAAAAATAATCTGTAGAAAACATTTAGAGTGGACAGCTTCTTTTGTGAACGAAAAGTAGAAGACAACAACCCAATTTTTTGCTCTTGTTCAAGACTCATTTTCACTCCAATCGAGCTAAAAATTTAGGGACATATTCCTCACTTCCACAGTTGGTTTCTACTGTTTTGGGTTGTCAATCGGACTCTTATATAGCTGGTTTTGAATGACAGAAGTTTAACCACTTCGGCGAGATATTTCTAGTTGCTTTGTGTTGAAATTCACCTAAGAGTGAAGTTTTTATGTTTGGGAGTCAAGGATATATTTTTCTCTTGATGTTTGACATCTCTAGTTGTGACTAGAAGACTTGTAATCCTATTTTTGTTGATAGTAGAGAGATTGGACCAAGTTTAGTCTCATAGTGTTTTCCCTTCGCCTTGAAGGGTTTTCTTGATAAAAAATTCTTGTGTTTCTTGTTGTTGGTTTGGTTTCCTTATTGTGCTTGATTGTGGTTTTGGTTATTCTCTATTGATTTTCACATAGAGAGAAAGTCACTAGTTTTTCCAACAAGTGGTATCAAAGCAAGGGTTGACTTCAGTTTATTTCATGTGTAAATCATGGAATGTAAAGTGGGGCGTATGGTTAGCTTAATGAAACCAATTGGGTGATATGGAAGACTAAAATGGAAGACCTTTTGTATTGTAAAGATCTTTATGGATCTATAGAAGGTGAAAAAGGCTGACCTCTAGGTATGATAGATGGTGAGTGGACCAAGCTTAAACGAAAAACCATCGGATTTATTTGTCAATGGATTGATGATAGTGTTTTCCACCATGTCTCTAGTGAAAATTAGCACACTCTCTTTAGCAAAAATTAGAGTATCTTTACGAGAGGAAAACGGTCGTTAACAAGACTTTTTTGTTTTAAAAGCTTGTTAATCTAAAGTACAAAGAGGGCAGCTCCATTGCATAATATTTGAATGAAATGAAAAATATTGTAAATCAACTTTCCTCCATGAAGATTCTTTTTGATGAGGAGTTGCAAGCTTTATTGCTTCTAAGTTCCTTGCCGGAAAGTTAGGAGACCTTGGTAGTGACGGTTAGTAACTCCACCCCCGATGGAATTGTCACTATGAGTCAAGTGACTATTAGCTTGCTAAATGAAGAGACAAGAAAGAAGTCATCCGGTTCTTCTCATTCCGAAGCACTTGTTATGGAGAAGCGGGAGAAAAGTAAAAGTAGAACACCTCACAATCATGATAAATCCTGAGGAGCTTCAAGTTCAATTAAAAATGTAGTGTCATTATTGCAACAAGAAATGACACATAAAAAGAGAGTGTAGAAAACTCAAGAGTGATCAAAAGAAAGAAAAATGTGATGAAAAGAAGCAAGAAGACACTATCTCAATCACTTCCTATGGTGACATCATTGTTGTGTGCGATGGCGGTTGTGTTAGCTTCATCAGTCAAGAGAGTAGTTGGGTGATTGATTCCGGTGCTTCATTTCGTGTCACTTCACGGGTTGATTTCTTCATATCTTACACTTAAGGAGATTTTGGATTTGTTTGAATAGGAAATGAGGACTTATCTAAAATTATGGTTGTTGGAAATATTTGTTTGGAGACAAATATTGGTTGCAAGTTGCTGCTTAAAGATGTGAGGCATGTCCTAGACATTCGGCTTAATTTGATCTCCACAGGGGAGCTTGATGATGAGGGCTACAACAACCACTTCGGTGATGGAAAATGGAAGCTTGCTAAAGAATTTTTGGTTGTGGCTAAAGGAAAGAAAAACTCTATTCTTTACTCAATCAAAGCAAAAATCAGCAAGAGTGAAGTTAATGCACTTGAGAATGATTTATCCACTGAATTGTGGCATAAACGGCTCGGGCATATGAGTGAAAAGGGATTAGAAATTTTGTCAAAGAAGTAGCTCCTATCGAAAATGAAAGGTACACCTCTCAAAACATGTGTTCATTGCTTGGCCGGTAAACAACATCGAGCTATTTTTCATAGGAACTTTGCATCTACAAAGACCAATGTTTTGTATTTGATATATCGGATGTGTGGGTCCGATGAAAGTTAGAACACTTATTGGTCCACTCTACTTTGTTGCCTTTATCGATGACCATTCAAGAAAGGTGTGGGCATATGCATTGAAGAGCAAAGATCAAGTGTTAGAAGTGTTTAAACATTTTCATCTCAACGTGGAAAGAGAAACGGGGAGGAAATTGAAATGCATTTGCACGGACAATGGTGGTGAGTACCTAGGACCATTTGATGGTTATTGTAATACTCATGGGATTAGACATGAGAGGACGGTTCGCAAGACTCCTCAACAAAATAGAGTTGCCGATAGGATGAATTGCACCATTGTTGAAAGGATAAGGTGTATGCTTTCACATGCTAAGCTACCAAGATCTTTTTGAGGTGAAGCAATGCGGACAACAATTGACTTAATTAATCTTTCTCCTCCAGTTCCTCTACATGGTGAAGTGCACAAAAAAGTTTGGAAATGTAAAGACGTTTCATATGCTCACTTCAAAGTTTTTGGTTGTAGGGCATTCATTCACATACCCAAAGATGAGAGGTCTAAACTTGATCCTAAGGCAAAGTAATGCATATTTCTTGGATATGCACATGAGAAATTTGGGTATAGATTGTGGGATTTGGCCGACAAGAAACTTGTTAGAAGTAGGGATATTGTCTTTCTTGAAGATCAAACAATTGAAGACTTGGAAAAGGATGAGCATCCCGAGTATTATATTGATGATCTTATTGATTTGGATCCTATTCCTTCACCTATTGTGCATGATGAAAATGAGGAAGAGATGCAGCTACTTCATGATGAAGAAGTAGATGATGGGATTCCAAATGATGTTAAGCTAGAAAATGAGGGGGAGTTTCCAACTCAAGAGCCACCACCACAACCCGAGTTAAGAAGATCTATAAGAGAGCGGCAACCATCCAAAATGTATACTTTAAATGATTATGTGATGCTATCCGATGGGGGAGAGCCTAAGAATTATCAAGAAGTCTTAAAGTATGAGCACAAAGATGAATGGTTCAAAGCTATGCAAGAAGAGATGAAGACTTTGCTTGTGAATCACACATATGAGGTAGTGAAGCTTCCAAAAGGAAAGAAAGTGTTGAAAAATAAATGGATATTCTGATTGAAAAATGATGAGAAGAGCTCAAAACGAAATAACAAAGCAGAGCTTGTTGTCAAAGGCTTTGAGCAAAAAAAGGGAGTGGACTTTGATGAGATTTTCTCACCCGTGGTAAAGTCGAAGATGTCATCCATTAGAGTTGTTCTCAGCGTGACTGCAAGTATGGACTTGAAAATTGAGCAACTTGATGTAAAGACTGCCTTTCTCCATAGAGATTTAGATGAGGAAATCTACATGGAGCAGCTCGAAGGTTTTAAAACCAAAGGAAATGAGCATCTAGTTTGCAAGTTAAAACAGAGCTTGTATGGATTGACGCAAGCGCCAAGGAAATGGTACAAGAAATTCGATTCTTTCATGATGGATCATAGGTATTCTAGAACCAATTTCGATCATTGTGTGTTTATGAAAAAGTTTCTGGATGGTAACTTTTGTCATTCTCTTGTTATATGTTGACGACATGCTTATTGTGGGTCAACATTTAACCAAGATTGAAAAATTGAAGATAGAGCTAAGCAAGTATTTTGCCATGAAGGACTTAGGATCGATAAAATAAATTCTTGGTATGAAAATTCTTTGTGATTGAAAGAGTGAACAACTTTGGTTGTCACAAGAGAACTACATTGAAAAAGTGCTTGAAAGGTTCAAAATGTACAAAGCAAAGCCGGTTAGATCTCCACTTGTAGGCCACTTCAAGCTTAGTTCAATTCAATGTCCTACAAGTGAGAAAGAAAAGGAGAAAATGATGAAAATTCCTTATGCTTCAGTCGTTGGTTGCTTGATGTATGTCATGATTTGCACAAGGCCGGACTTAGCTTATGTGGTTGTCTCTAATCCAGAAAAAGAACATTGGGAAGCTATTAAATGGATTATAATATATCTTTGGGGTTCTTCCAAGGTGTCTTTATGCTTTGGAAATGGCAAGCCTATGCTGGAAGGATTCGCAGATGCAGGCATGGCTAGTGGTGTTGATTCCCGAAAATCTATATCAGGTTACTTACTCATTTTTGCAGGTGGGGTTGTTTCATGGCAATTAAAACTTCAAAAATGCATTGCTTTGTCAACCACTGAGGCTGAGTATATAGCTATGACAGAGGCTAGCAAGAACATGTTATAGATGCGAAGATTCTTACATGAATTGGGCTTGAAACAAGATAGGTATGTTCTCCATTGCGATAGTCAAAGTGCAATTCACTTGGGTAAGAATTCTACTTTCTATTCAAGATCAAAACATAATGATGTGCGATATCAGTGGATACGTGATGTTTTGGAATCGAAATTGTTTAATCTTGTGAAAATCCATACCGATGATAATGCATTAGATATGATGACGAAGGCCTTACCCAAAGACAAGCAAGACAAGTGTAGAGTTTTGGTGGGTTTGGTCGAGTCCTCCAAATAAGTCGGGAGGGAGAGATTTGTTGGGTGTTCCTCCTTATGCCTTCTCATTAGGACCTAACTAAAATTAAAGATATGTGCATGTGTGCATTGGAACTATGCATTGGAAGAGTCTAGTACAAGCCAAGAATTGAAGACCTTTTGCCTTCCAAATTCCCTAACCAATTTACACTTTGAGTGAAAAAGAAAATCCGTAGAAAACATTCAGAGTGAACAGTTTCAATTGTGAGAGAAAAGTGGAAGACAATAGCTCTATTATTGCTCTTGTTCAAGACTCATTTTTACTCCAATCGAGCTAAAAATTCAGGGACATATTCCTCACTTCCACACCTGGTTTCATCTATTTCGGGTCGTCAATCAGACTCTTTTATAGCTGATTTTGAATGAAAGAAGTTTAACCACGTCGGTAAGATCTTTCTAGTTGCTTTGTGTTGAAATCCACCTAAGGGTGAATTTTCTATGTGTGGGAGTCAAGGAGATAATTTTCTCTTGATGTTTGACATCTCTAGTTGTGACTAGAAGACTTGTAATCCTACTTTCGTTGATAGTGGAGAGATTGGACCAAGTTTGGTCCCATTGTTTTTTCTCTTCGCCTTGAATGGTTTCCACGTTAAAAAATTCTTGTGTTTCTTGTTGTTGGTTTGGTTTGCATATTGTGCTTGATTGTGGTTTTGATTATTCTCTATTGATTTGCACATAGAGGGAAAGTCACTAGTTTTCCCAACAGAAGCCCCCAAAACCGTCTCAAACCCAGATTTAATATCATCCTAAACTATTATCTCATCTAAAAATTTAAATTGTTAAGTAGGATTGCCACTTAATAAAGTTTGCATTGCCACTTAATAAATGATGATCTAAGTACTGTCCAATTTATTGCCATCTTGTATTTTGTACGCCCAATTTTTAGTGTCTCAATTGTGTTGAGCTTTGGCAAAATTTTAGAAAGGAAGGCAATGTTGGTAGTGAAAAAATAGAAAACGAGATAGGAAAGATCAATTTGAATGTATAATGATATCCTAATTACGTTCAGATCATTTGTTGGATTGCAGGGTGGTATTTAGGATTAGTTCTTCACCAACTGTATCGATCAATCTATGGTGTCACCTGAGTTGTATGGTGTTAAATTCGTATTAGTTACGACAAGAAACAGGACAAAGAAATCATTGTTCAAACAGAACTTCAATAATCATATACAGAAACAATCAAGCTGAAATACAATGAAAAAAGTTCCACAGAAATGGAACTTCAAAATACTGAAGACACAAAAAAAAAATACTCCCAGCAGCCGAAGCACTGACAATTTAGAATACTAGCGGTAGCTTCTCAAGGGCTAGTTGTGGATGGGGGTGGTGAGAGGAAAGGAAAGGTAGGCATTGTCACTGGAATGGTAGGAATGGAAGGAATCGTCGTTGGGATGGTGGGCAGTACAGCTGGGAGAGGAGGCAATGTGGCTTTTGGAATTGTAGGCATGGTGGGCAGAGTTGGATTTGGCATGGTGCTTGGAATTGGTGAGATTGTTGGCTTCGGCAGAGTCGGGACAGTCGGCAGTGTAGGCAATGGAATAGTAAGCAATGGTGGCACTGTGGCTGTAGGCAGAGGTGGTAGTGTAGGCAGTGTGGGGGGTGCTGGTGCTGCAAGTGGAGAGGTTTGAAAAAGGCGGCGAGCTGCAAAGCTCTCGAGCATGCTTGAAAGCAATAATGCCATGATGATAGAGAGAAGGAAGCAATGGTTAGAAGCAGCCATTGTTTTTTTGGTTGGAGCAGAAGATTGATGGGGCAGTGTTAGTCTGAATTTGTTGAGCAAGAAAAGCATGGATCAATGGGTATTTATAGTGCTCAAAGACTGAGAATTTTGGAGGAGGAAGTGAGTTTGATGAGATGTGGTTGGCCGAAGATTGGAGAAAAACTAGTTTGTTCACCTTCCAGGCTTGACTAAGGCCAAATTTATAAGTCATAAGATGATGTGGCTAGCCCAATTAGTACATCATACAGTACTTGCACGTATCATGGTTTGCCAATGCCCTCCCAATCTAGATGCAAATTAATGAGTAGATATCGACATCAGGTCATCAACTTAGCTATGCTAATTGTTTCCTTGGCAACAGCCTCATTTTAGTGGATGACTTGAGTCTATTTCCCTTGATACGTGGGTGTCTCTAATCAAATATTAGTTAACGTCTTTTTTTTTTCTTCCCATCAAAGTTATTTAACAAACCCTTGTCATAGTAAAGAAGAAAAAGAAAATAAGCACATTTAGAGAGCAGAGAACAATAAAGAATTGTATGTTGCGTTCGGAAAGAATGAATTGTTCTCGAAGGAATCTATTGGTTCACTCCCAATTAAACCCCAATAGATAATTTCGTTTCATTTGCTTTATGTTTCACCCACGTGCAAATCATGAGAAGTAAAGTTGAACTTATTATTCAAAACACGCCTATTCTGAGAGTCAAATCAAAATAAATTTGGGTAGTTTAGCAGATAATTGGCTGGGTTTGATGCCCAAAATAAGTGTCTTTTAACCAATAAGCCCTTCCTTATGTCACCTGATTTGCACATGTAGGTAAAATAGACAAAAACATGGGATGAGAATTATCTAGTGGGCTTGATTGAAATAAATTTGTTTGATCGGGGGTGCAATTTAAAAAAATTGAAATTTTTAGGCACAAACTGCGAATTTTAGAATTTTTTGGAGTGCAAATGAGATTAACCCAAAGATAAAATAATTGATGTCTTCTCATGCCAACAATAGTACATACAGAATTGGTGAAAAGCATACATTGTTGGATTCTTGAGAAATAATGTTGAATTTACACTAAATATTCTACTAAAACTCTCTTTATTCACAAATCCACCAAACAATGCAAATGTTACATGAGCAAAAAACAAGTTTTGGTCCGGGCTGACCCCACCCCTACACGGGGGGAGAGGTAGATCATTGTAACGCCTTTAGAACAATAAACTTAATGAGATCCAAATAAGTCACTCAAAAAAGACTATTAAAATATCGATTAATAGAAGTAAATTAATATGTATATATGTTGGAATACGTGTCAAACTGTAATAATATTGTCCTTACTAATAATACTCTATGAAATCATCACAACATTCATCCACTGTTTTCTTCTTCCGGTAAGCGACCGGCCGGGGGATGTAGGGTGGTGTTGTGCATCTCAATAGTGCCCAATTGACACCATCAAAAAATGGATGGTGCTTGATAGCTGTGGCCCCCATTGTGGATCCCATTCGCTTCGTGGGGTCCTTGATCAATAGTTGTGTGATCAAATCCTTTGTGGGGCCCGCCACGGTGGGCTCCTTAGGGAATTCAACTGCTCGAGCCACAATGTTAGCAAGGGTGAACTCATTGTCGACTCCCCTAAATGGTGTCACCCCATAGATCATTTCAAATATGAAGACCCCTAATGTCCACCAATCCACGGCATTGCCATGGCCTTCACCTGATACAATCTCTGGGGCCAAGTACTCGTGGGTCCCCACAAATGACATGGATCGAGCATCGATTGGCTCTGCTACAAAATCAAGGCCTTCACGGCGACGGCGACCGGGCCACCTCTTCTTCTTACCAATTGGGTGAAAGCAAGAGACAACTGGCACAATACAATTGGGAAGAATGCACGATGATGTGGAAGACAAAGATGCTTTGATTAGGTATCTTTTTTTCGAATTTGTGGCTGGTTGGTTTTGATAGACAAGGTGAGCCGTTGATATCGAGTTGTCACATTGCATGCAAAGATCAAAATCAGTGAGCATGATATGACCGTTCGATCTTACAAGTACGTTTTCAGGTTTTAGATCACGATAGATTATCCCCATCATGTGGAGGTACTCTAGAGCAGCAACCACTTCTGATGCATAGAACCTGTAACAATCAAGACAAGAATCAATTGCTAGTTTAAGGTTTTTTTTTTTTTTTTTTTTTATAGTGTTAGATTATTGTCTATTAGGATTGGTTATTCAAAGTCCACCACCTGCAAGGACGGAGCCATTGGTTGGCTCAGGTGGGCTGCAGCCCAGGTAAAAAAAAAAAAATTATCACTAAGTACTAGTCCATCCTCCTCCCCTCTCCAAAAAAAAAATTAGACGGTCTCTTCCCCAAAATCAGTCTCTTCTCTCTCTCAAACGAGTTCGATTCTCGCGCGCGCCCTGTCCCAACAGGTACGATTCATCACCTCCTCCTCTCCCCTCTTTGTTTAGTTTTGCTCTTCGTTTCTGTATGTTTGTCTCCCTGCCTCTATTTGTTTGGTTTTGGTCTTCGTTCAAATACCCACAAGTTGTTCGGTCAAATGCCTCTGAAGTACACACACATTTATTTTTCAGGCAGCTGTTCGAATCAAATGCCCAAGTTCATACTATTATCAAGTTGAGTAGACTGAGGTTCAGTTGAATCAAATGCCTGTATGGTAATAGAGTAGGCTAAGGTGAGGATTTCTCAATACTGGTCGGCATCGCTGGTCCCTGAAACTTAGCTGGTAACTATCTCTCGCTCTCTCTATATGTTTGTATATGTATGATGTTTATGTTTTCTACTATATTGAACTGGTTGTAATGAACGACCCATGTAAGATTTTTATACCAGTTTCTGGCCAATTTTTTTATAAATTTTTTTTTTTAACTTCAACTTATTTAGCACCTTACAGGTTTGTTGTCCATTTTTTTGTTTAAGTACCATACAAGATTAGTAATTATTGTTTTCTAATCTCTCTCACACATGCGCACACACACATAGAAAGAGCGAGAGAGAGTGGATGTCCATAAGCTTTTGTTTTTTTGCCCCTATTTCACGTTGAATGAAATATAGTCGCTGGAATTTTCTCCAATTCTTAAACAAAGATGCAAGATTCTAAATTTAAGAATCATAATTTAACAAAAAACATATTATTTGATAACTCACCAAATACTTCTGGATAGAACCAAATTTAAGTACAATTACATGCAAATTTTTGAAAAACCTGATTAGTGTAGTGTAGTGTAGTGTTGAGTCATTCAATCTTGTTGTTCCACAAACCTAATTTGTATTATTATATATATGTTTATGAGTTTACTTTTGTATTTTATTAGTCGTATGAATGTTTAGCTTAGCCCGGAATAAACAAAAATCTTGGCTCCGCCCTTAACCACCTGGAACATTGGCAACATGAGCCCACAGTAGGTCAGCAGCCTTGGACCAACTGCTGAACCCACCTATAATGATGCTTCATTGTGAATTATTGATCGTTTCCATTTAAATTATTTTAAATTTATCGAGTCGTAATTACATCAAAAAATACTCATAGAATCCCTTAATTGGGATATGACAAATACAATGCTGTAAGATTGAATTTGATCAAATCAATAAAATTTAATATAGGAAGGATTAGGATCCTTCATTTTAATCATGAAAAATTCTAATCATGTTGCATGATTGTATCATACTTCTACTTAGCGTGACCAAATGCATAATTTTTTATCATTCATGAGAGAGAGAGAGGATCATGCAACACTACTCACCGGACGGCAGTTTCATCAAATCTCCTTTCTGGCTGCCGTTGCCGGAGAACATGGAGGTCGCCACCGGGACAGAACTCAGTCAACAAACAAGACCACTTAGCAGAATCTAAGGTGGCATAAAGGGTGGGCAAAAAAGGGTGGTCCAACATTTCCAACAATTCCTTCTCTATCTTTGCCCTAGTTTCTTTGCTCCTATACAACAACTCTTCCTTGTCCATCACCTTAGCAGCAAAACTGCACCCACTGGCTCCTTTTAGCTCCACGAGGTACACGCTGCCTATGTCGCCGCTCCCGAGCCTCTGGATAAACAGGAGGTCTTGGAGGCTGACGGTGGTGGATTCTAATTGAACACGACGTATGGCGTCCCAGCATGGGTCGCCAGACGTCCCATGGTGCTTGGTGGAGGATGAAGCAAGGCTCGAGGCAGCCCCTGTGGTGGCTTCTGACACAGAGGTCCTACTAATGTTTGTTTCAATACCAGAGTCAAAACTCAAGACATCCGAGTCTTCATTGACATCATCAATGAATGTTTGCATGGTTCAACTGGTGGCAGTGGTGGTGGTGGATGAAGAGATGGTGGTGGTGGAGCCTTAAGTTGATGGAGGGGAGTGTGTGAAGAGTTTTTGAAGGGCGTGGGCAAGGGAATCTGAGTTTGGGGCGGCAGGGTGGGGCTTGGTCATTGTGCCGGCTGTTTGAATGGAGAATGGGACCAGTAAAGGCCTAAAAGTTGGATAGCATATTGATTATTATTTAAACTTCATTTTGAATATCATCTACCTTATGTTGTATTAGGTCTGTTGATTATTATAAGGAGGCAGGGTGCTGGCAAATATGAACTATTATTGTTTAGCCATATCTTCATAGTCCAATACCCGAAATTTCTGTTTTTTTTTAGAGTTTGGGAGCAATCAACTGACGTGAGTGTGTGTATAAATTTATCTTTCTAGCTAGCTTTATATTATTGGGCTGTGTTCGTTCAGCAAAATATTTAAGCCGATAAATTATATATCGTCCATATTTTTCCCCAATCATGGATATCAAAAATTAACATCGCGCATAATATAATTAGTATGTTTTGCCTTGTGTGGTGTCAAATATTATATAGCAAACTAGTTTTTTAAAGTAAAAACTAGTGAATAACTATGTGGAAGTAACAGCTAGAGAAGTACAGCCTCATGGGGACCTAATATTCTGTAAAAGACCTAAAAAATTGTTTCAAGATGCCTTCTTCCGAAATTTTAATCTAGTCCTTATGTTATTTATTCTGTTAAAACCCACTTCATTGACGTTGACAAAATGAGTAACAGAAACTAACAGAATGATCACATGGCAATACTTTAATACATTAAAAGTGTAATGTGAAAAATCTAATATTTGAGAGTATAAAGTGAGAATTTTTAAATCTTTCTAGGTGTAAATACAATTCACCCTTTTGAGCGGAAACCATCTCTTTTTTTTTTCGATGAACATGACTTGCAAGTAATTGTTTGCATCGGACGAGTTATAACCACGAGTCTTAAAATGTTTTGTTTGGAATTAACCATTCTCTAATATTCAAAAATACATGTTTCCATATATTTCGACTCAAAAAGTTACTAATTAATTGGCGCCAACTTGGCGTTTATTTTGACGTTTTTGGCTTAATTCTCACAGTGCTTTTCAATCTATTTTTAAGATCATAAAGCTCCGAGTGTTTAAACTTGTTGTTTGAAGAAGTCTTGGCATAGTAACACAAGGACAAGTAGTATGCGTGCATCAAAATAAATTTTTTTCTTCTTAGTTGTCGTTGAACAAGAGAGTTTCTTAGGAAAGTCTAAAGTATTATAGTGCATGTATCATACATATATGGCATCAAACAAGAATATTTCTTTCAAGAAAACAAGCATTAATAGATATAATACTAACAAGAAGGAAGACAATCATTAACGTTGTGATAAAGTTGTTCTATTCTAACTTGGATATCAAAGATTAGAATCGCAAAAAATAGTCACTCTAAATTCAGAGGATAAATTTGTGTAAATTTAACCTTCCCAAAACTCTATAAAGACGGTAATTTGGTGCTTTAACCTTTTTTTTAAGGAGGAGGAATGAAACAAAATGCTAGCAACATATGTAGTTGCTTATTTCTTGCAATTAAGAGGCTGCAGCCCAAACCAAAAATATAGTGCTAACAATAAGATGTTGGAATATTAGTTCTGAACATGCTGAAAGAGTCATGGTAGGACTTTATCATTCCATTACAATCAGACATGACAAATCAAACATATATTCACAGGCCATGAGCTTGTCCTTTGCTTCTACTAAAGGGGAATAAGCCTTCTCTTTCCAAGACTTCGCCATCAAAATGTGTGGTCTTACCTCAATCATGTTACATATTATGAACATACTCTTTTGCATTACATTGTCGTTGAAGGTTTAAGGTTTATTGTTCATGTTAATTGCCAAATGGAGATTATTTGAGCTCAGTATGTTCTATGTATAGGAAAAATTACACGTTGTCCCTTAACTATGTTCCTATCTCAAGTTGCTCTTGTTGTTATGTTTTTCATTTTAATTTACTTAAAACTATGAAATTTTATTTCAATTTGTCCGAGAATATAAGGACAAATGAATATGTTTTGGCAAAAACTTAACGTTGATTTGGTTTTTGAGCAACATGAAACTAATTCAGGTAATTAATAGGATTATGTGAAAAACTCAATTGTAAAGGAGATAAAGTAAACTCGGAACCATATAATTTAAGAAAAGAAAGTGTAATTTGTTGTAAGGTGTATTAAGCGGCCGATGCAAGATAAAATTCCTTTCTCTTCCTTGCACGAAAAAGGCACTAATTCTCTATCATTGATTATTATGCACAAAAGACCATGGCCTGCAACGAAGATAGCTACAGCCTGCAGCAAGTTAGTTGAATTCATCTTCATCCATGGAGGGCAATAAGAAGCAGGGGCGGCTCAAGACAGTTAATGGCCTATTCGATGTCATTGAGGAGTAGCCAGAAATTTGTTGCCTTCGAATCCTTTTTTTCTCATCTCTGATTCACAACTTCTAATTTATTGACACAACCCAACAATCAATAGCCGTTGAAACACAGAGGTTTGTTGATTGGCCATCCTGATCCTCCAACCAATAACATATGAAAGATCTGGAGCCATTATTATATAAGACAGAACGCATCAAATAGTCCTGGCAAAGTCTGTATAAAAGCAACAATGACATGAGGAAGAAGAAGGAGGAGGGTTGGGATGTTGTATATATATATACTAGTTGGTGCACACGTGCATTTCACATGAATCATTTTGTATTACCATTTTTTTTCCTTTGTAAGTATGTTTTTCAATATTGGAGCATCTTAGAAATATAACAGGGATGTGTGAAGAAGTAAATGATAAATAAAAGAGCAAAGTAGCAAAATTCACTCGAAGTAATGTATGATTGTAGTCTTACATCCATTGTTAGGAGTGAAACAGAAATCTCTTTAATAAAAATTATTATAACAGATAAATGTGAAGGAGCTTCAATGGGTTTGGTAGTACAATGAATATTGAAAAATGAGAGAATTTGGGAGAAAGATATCGAAATAAAGTGAAAGTGAGAGATAGCTAGGATTACTATTGTCCCTAGTAACACAGAGGATTTGCTTGAGCCTTTGTAGTTGCTGGATTATTGTCATTTAAAGAACTTTTATGTACCACCTCTATTGATTTGCAGGTATTGAAAGAGAAGCTTGACTCCATTAAGTTCTAACCTGTAACAAAAGAATTTTAAGTCAATTATGCAAACCGATAACATTAGGCCAAAAAATAAGCACTAAATTCGACATGAATGTACCACAACATCAAACATTTACTTTCTCATGGTAACTCTTAATTAAATTTTATGTCACCTTGCTTTCTCTTGAACCTGTTTACTTAATGGAGTAGAATTCTGCTACTGGTCATTTCGCCTTCTCAACCCATGCCTTCTTAAATTCAACAATGACATTGATGAATTCATTCGTAAACATAATCTTCATCGACTTCATCTGAAGGAAACCACCAATGCAAGTCACTCCTTGATGTGCTAACTATACCACATATAGACCAATCAAAACCTAATGAAGAAGTTCACTGATGGTTGTGGAATGCAATGTCAAAATTCAATCAGGCAAGTAAACACATTTAAGAGACTAAAATATAACATATTTGACTTATACCACCAGCGACGCAATCATTAGATTGTGAAATAAGTATTATTCAGTCATGCTAATAAACATAGGCAAAGTGGCAATGAAATTTATATGATAATATAATAAGCTAAATGAATTGTATGTAACATTTAATAACATAAAAAAAATTGAGAACAAATTCCAACTTAATCGCAATCTGACAATTTTCTACTGTTAATGCTTCAATCTACAAGTAGAAAAAAAATTAAAGTAAGATTAGAAGATTTAAGATGGAAACGAAGAAAATATTAGAAAGGCGTCAAAGAAGCATAACCTTTTTTTTGTGTGTGTGAATCAATTCATAGGCTTTCTATATGTGAAATAGCCCTTCACTTGGGAAATGTTTCTTTGCTATCTGCTTTGACACAAACTGTTTTTATTTTCATAGTTGAAGAATGCACAAAAAATAATAATTATGATGTCGGAAATAAATTTATTAATTACCCTAGACTTCAATCAATCTCCATTTTTAAAAGATAATGGTGACTTTTTTTCATAAAGATTGTTTCGGCCAGGATATGCTTAGAGGTATGTTGTGCAAGACATGGATCATTTGTTTCACTCTCAATAATATTTATCTCCTCCACCATTGGTACTATCTTTAGATTGTCTAACCATTTTTGCTTTTGACCTTTTGATGTTTTGTAATTTGAAGCAAAGCTAATAGAGTTTATATTCAGCGGAGGCAGGACAGTCACAGGGTACGAAGTAGGATTTGAATTTTCAAGCTATGAATACAAACTATTAGTAAGCAAATTCATAATGTGTAACAAGATAGGTATGAAGGTTAAATGTGTATGTGCAAATCCACATACACGCATTATCAAATAAGCGCAAGATGATTTCGATTGCGAAAGGGGAGCATACCCAGTCATTTGTTTACTTTTCTTGTACTTGTATCGAAATCCTTTGACAATACCCTTTTCCTCACGCAAAGATGTTCTTGTTCCTTGTTCAAGTTTTACATTGAACAGCAGGCTGAGAAATGTAAGTGAATGAAAATTTGTAAGAAATCATCTATAACCAATTAATCAAATTAGCATTGGGTAGCATTGAGTGGCGAACAGATCTAACACTTGATAGAACCAAATTTGTCCTATAATTATCTCAATTCATTCAAAGTAGTAATATTGAAATATATAAATATTTATGTTACAGCCCTCTAACATTTACAATTTTTGGTGCAATGGTGATTGAACACGATATCACAAAAGCTTGGGTTCAATCGAATTTACCAATCCAATCACTGCTTTATTGTACTCTGCTTGCTTCTAAATTAATTCTCGTACACCCTAGCAATAGATAAAACAAAACATAAACCACAATTATTTATCAAGACTCTTGATATGTTTAGCTTCAAACACATTATTAAGAACATAAAAAACAAGTAGTAGTCTCAAAAATACATTTATGTTCTTCATGTTCTTCTGAAGAACAGGAAAACAACAAAGAAAATTAAAATATAACTTCCCAATCCTCCTTCCCTCTTCCCCTTTTTTTCCCTGGTACACCCAACGGTGTCCTATTAATAATATAACGAATTGCCACCACCAAAAATAACGAGTACAACTTTCTTTTGCCCCGTGGAATAGCAAATTGCAGTCAAAGGGCAAGGAACTACAAAAACGATGTCGCGTCAGCCTTTATCTTAAGTTGTTACATAGTTTCCTCTCTGACAAGTAACCTGCAGTCAAAAGAGCTGATTTTTCATCTATCGTAAGTCTCCATTTGATTATGCTATCAAAAACTAGGATAAGACTTTTTATCCTAAAAAAGAAGTAACTGAAATGGGTAAATAAATTCTTACAATTGAACAAATTTAGGGACATGATGATGGTTTAAGAAATACTGAAGCTTTAGACCCACTCAGACGATTGAATTTTGTAACTGACTTCCCATAATTAAATAATTTTCGAGAAGAAATGAATGGTGAACATTGTGGAGATAAGCCCAGAAGTCTTTAGAGCCACTAAAAGAACATAAGGAGAGAACGAGGAAGAGTGGGAAGGTGAAAAGAGGTGGGTGCCTTTTTTTTAAACCGAATATTGAATGCCCAAGGAAGACAAAGAGAGAAGGAGACTGTCTATTTGGTTTTTCCTGGGTGTGTGTGTGTGTGAGAGAGAGAGAGAGAGAAGAGTTGTTAACGAAAGTAGGAGAAGAAACCAGTAGGCTTAGGGAAGAAGTGATTATTTAGGTTTAATATATAATTAATTTTACAAGATAAGGATGCAATATTTATCTTGTGGAAGGATAAAGGTGGGAAAAAAATATTTTTCAACTATTCTGGTATTTTAAAGTAGTATGATGATTAGCAATAATCTCATGTCTGAAGACACTATACAATACTAAAAATCGAACATTTTTTTCATACATATTTATATTTTAAATAGAAATTTAGTTTATTTTAATTACACAATTTAAAATTAAAATGAAGAGAGAGATATGTGTGAATTGACTAGATTATTTGACATTGAAAAATGCGTTCGTGTTGATTGAGTTGGAGGCCATGCAAAGAAATTGATGTTTTTTGGTAAAAAAAATTGGATGAATTTTGTACTATTGGGTCCATCTAAACCATTATTTTACTTTTATAAGTTGAGAATTTATCTTCCTATCGACCTGGATTGGATCGGCCAATCGCAGAGGAGGAAGAAAAGGGGTTAAAAGGGTGGGTTTGGGTATTAGGGTTTTTTTTTTTTCCTGCAACTGGGCTAGGTTATTTCAGATGTTCATTAGGGGAAACTCGTGTCTGAATGCACAATGCAATGTAAGTGTAATGTGAATGGCTTTGGGCGAGATATTGACGGTTGTTAGATGAGTCTATTTGAGACCGTCAGATGAATGTATTGAAACATGCCATGTTTTATATTATAAATATATATTTATATAATAAAATATAATACAATTTAAATTTCAAAAAATAAATAAATTTTTTTTTGCTATTCGCGATAGAAATCTCTTTAAATTTTACTTTAAAGTTAATTTGACGACTAATATTAATACTCCAAATTTAATAGGAAATATGGGCCCCTAATGGTGTGTTTTGTGTGACTTTTTAAAAATGTTTTTAATACTTATAACTTCTCTTAAGTACTTTTAAAAAAATAGTATTTAAAAACTACCCCACCAACACCACCTCCATCATACTCGCTATTACCACCACCGTCGCCACCCCACCACCACTGTCATCACCCTACCACACTCATCACCTCACTACCACCATCACCGCCACCATTATTGTCACCCCACCATCACATCTTCCACAACAACCACCACCACCACCATATTAGTGCCCCATCACCACCACCATCGATGTCGCCACCTTACCACCACCACCATCAACATTGTCACTCATGGCTGCCACCATCACAACTGATCGTCATCATTCATAACAACTATCACCGTCTCCCATCACCACAACTACCGCCTACCATCACTACCACCACTCACTCTCATTACAATCAGTGCTTAAATTCTTTTCTCTCATCTATCTTTGTAATTTGATTTTTGGTGTGAATATAAATATGTTTATTGTCGACTATTTTTTTTATTATTCCGTATCTTCAAGCACGGGAAATAACTAATACATATATATATATAAAGAGAGAGAGAGTCAGATCAGTTGGTTGTGGAGGAGGACGTAAAGAGGAAGAGTGGGTGGGGTTTGGGTATTAGGGTTTATTTTTGTGCCAATGGGATGGGTTGTTGCTAATGTTTATATATACACAGTATGTTTCTCCTCACACTCTCACTTTAGCTTCAATTTTCTCTCTCTAAACCTCAATTTCCATCTCTGCAACGGCCACCTTCAGTCCTATTCTCCTTTTCGGTTTTGTAGCACGAATTGGAGAACTACGACGAGCTAGAGGAAAAGGAGTCTTCCAACTCTCAAGACTCATACTTGGTTTAAGTGTTTGAAGAGAGATTTAGTTTTGAAGGAATATAATTTTAGTGAATTTTTGTAGAGAAGAATAATTTTCTGATGGTGGAGATTTAGATAGCATTTGGGATGACTTGTTAAAATTGAAATCTACTTCTTGAATAAGTGTTTATCAAAAGCCTTTCATATTAAAAAAAAGACAACACTTTTATTGTAAGTATTATTTGGATGCTCAAAATAACAAGTACTATATAAAAAAGTGTTGGATGTTAAAACAAAACACATTATGATAAAGACACATTCACACATTGTAAGAAAAATCAAGTACTACACACACACACACATTAATGCACAAGAAAAAAAATATATATGCACATTATGTTAACCACAAACTAATACAACAAAACACATACACAACACTCACCACTATACCATAACACACACAATAATTTTTATCTATATCTATATCTATATCTATATATATACTACAAACAAAAGTACATTAACATAAAAAAAATTGATTTACTATTTTGCCCTTCTAAAAACCTACAAAGACTAATATGTCCTTTTGCATTTAATCATCCAAATTACCACCATTACATCCTTAATTATTTAAATATTCAAATTTTCCTTCAACAACCTAAGTATATATTTATACTATTTTAAAATGTCAACAACGAAGTAAAACTTTTGAATGGCAATAATTTTCAAAATATTTAACCACAAGATTATCGGTTTACATTTTAATTTCCATCATTCAGTTTAAATTATAGTATGCTCATAATATCTTAATTAACCCCCACATTAATGATCTATCACCAAATTCACAAATAATCTATAGTATTACCAATCCATAAGTATGTAGTTAGCAGCTCTTCTTCTCGTGGCCTACTCAACGTTCCTACTTGGATTTTTTAGGAACTATATAATCTCGTACCTTCAATCCTCATCTTCCACTTCCATGACCAACTCTTCGAAATCCATGCCCCTTATTTTAATGGAAAAAAATGTTCTCCTTTGAATCTTAATCAGCTGTTTACCCATGTCCCGAGGGATTCTTAGACCTAATCCCAACTGATCCAAACTATTAACCAAGAAATCCAGCTCCCTGGGACCGGTCACGAGGTCATGTCATCAAAGTTTGATAGTAAAGACATCATGATGGAGTGGAAAGGGCATAGCTCTCGTCTTTTGCACTGAAAATCGCATGTTAACTAGTTGATGACTAATTGGGAGTCATCGATGATTTCTATAGTAGATGCACCCATTTCCAGTAATACCTCAAGCCTGATAATTAGTGTGCTGTATTTGGCTTGGTTTTTGGTACATTCAAATTCTAGTTTGAATGAAAGTTATGTTTCGTAACCCTAGGGTGATATTATGATCCTGGCCCTTGCAGAATCTCGCATCCGCGACCCCTCGAACTTTAACTTCCAATGCATAAGAGACACCATGAGGCACTCTTGGCAAACTAAGTGAATCTTGCATGTCTTGTTTAACCTCCATATAAGGGTGGTCTTATTGAAAACCATCCAACGCCTAACCTTTGACCGCAAGCTATGGTAAATAGTGAAACAAAAACTCCACTAGGGCTAATACCCATTTGTCGATACGACCCTTGATTAGTAGCCTCATCAACTTGTACTTAATTACAGCTATTTGGAAAACAACATACACCACAACTAAATTATGTATATTCTTAATTTCTATGATGCAAAGTAAAATGCTAAACAAAATTTCTCGATCAGCTGATAACGTTGCTCAACCTAAATTAAAATCCTAATTAAATAGTATAGCCTGCTTTTTGCCCATATTATTATTTGGGCCAGCAAACAACAAATGGACTTATGTGCGGTTGATAGATACAAAAGCAATGGCCTAACATTTATAGGTGACATAATAACTACAGGGTTCGTCAAGTAATCCTTGATTTGTTAAAAAGCCTCTTCCCGAGGCACTTTCCAGTTAAATTCCTTCGCATCCTTTAATTTGAGGACTAATGAAAATGTCTGCTCCTTCCCTGCATAATTGGCTGTAAACCATCTGAGAAATTTGGTGGCATAAGAACTAACGGGTTCACCAAGTAATCCTTGATTTTTTGAAAAGCCTCTTCCTGATGCACTTCCCAATTAAAGTCCTCTGCATCCTTCAACTTGAGGAATGACAAAAATGTATGCACCTTCCCTGCACAGTTGGCTATGAACCATCTGAGAAAGTTGATTGATCAATTAGACACTACAACTCCTTCTTAGTGTTTTGATTGATTGATCAATTGACCTCGCCTTATTCTTATCCATTTCGATTTCTTTCTTTTGCACCAGGAATCTCAGAAAAATTCTCGACATTTACTCCAAATGCACATTTCAAGGGATTCATCTTTAACTAGTGTATGTGCATCCTTTCAAAGATGGTTTTCAAGTTGCTCAAGTGTTTTTCCATCTCTTATGTCTTGACTATGATGTCGTCAATGTATACCTTCATGATCTTGTTAATCACATCATAGAAGATGGCATTCATGGCTCTTTCTTAGGTTGTCCCAGCATTCTTTAACCCTAACGGTATGACTCTCCACTCAAATGTCCCTATTGACCCAAGGCACCTAAAGGCAATCTTGTGTGTGTACTCCTCGATGATGAAAATTCGATGATATCTTGTGTTGCCATCCATGAATGACATGATGACGTTCATGATCATAGCACCCACTAGTTGGTCAGGCATTGGAATGACATATTCATATTTTGGGGTTGTCGTGTTGAGGTTCCGATAATCGCAACATACCCTAATTTTTTTCGTTCTTCTTCTTCTTCATAGGCACGATGTTAGATGCCCACTAAATATATCATACAAACCAGATGCATTTGGCCTCTAAGAAGCACTTGGTCTCTTCCTGGACCAATAGAGTTACTTTGCGAGACATTAATTTTGAGGCATGTTTAATTTGCCTATATCCCTCTGTGATGGGTAACCGGTGCTCGACCAAAGTCAGATCCAATCTCAACATATATCCATAGTTGCAAGAAAAGCTGTCTCGATATTCCCTTAGTAACTATATAAGTCATGCTTGGAAGTTCGACTCGAGAAGTTTGTTGATAAAGATTGGCCTATGTTCTTCGACCCTCCAAGGTTGACTTCAAGGAAGGAGCCTTGGACTTTAATGAAATCATCAAGCTTGGCTAGAGAGGCACCAATTTCTTCTAACTTGATAAACTTCAGTAGGCAAAAGATTCATCTCCTTCTCCCATGCATTCCACCATGTTAATGGTACCTTGATGGTTATTTCATGCGGCCCTTTTCCCTCCCAGATATGCTTTTACTATGGCTACGTGGGCCTTGATGGCCTGTTTTCTTCGATCATTGTTGTGGAACTCCGTCTTTAACCAATTCGTCTGCTCTATGTCATTCAGCCTTAGTATGTTTGTAGGCCGAATGACTTCTTCCTCTACCTGTTGGACCTCTAAACCATTTAAGTCAGTCTAAAACACGACTTCCTTGGCCCTTCCATACTTGTCTTGACCTTGAAACTTCAGTGGCCACACCCCCTCATCACATATCAAGGCATCAACCATGTGAACGTCGACCATCTTAGTTCCATAGTACTAAACATTGGTGGAGGGTAATTGGTATGCACTCATTCAAATGGATCTAGTCTAGGCCCAATAGTTCATTATAGGAGGTCATTGTGTTCACTACAAAGAACGGCGTTATGCTGACCTTACTTCCCATAACTTTCTCAATCAACTCCCATGGTCTTATTCATCCCTCACGTGAAGCTGCTCACCGTTAGGTCTATATGAACTATGTCCTTCCTTATTCTTACCGAGCTTCTTCATCATGGCGATGGGTAGAATATTGGTGGCTACGTCATTGTCTACTAGAACTTAGTAGAAAGGTCTTCCTTCTAGGTGGGCCTGAATGTACAACGACTTCAAATGTTGAGTCATCGGCCGAGTAGGTTTTCCCAACAACCTTTTTGCTAGGCCATTTTTGTGCCCTTCTCTTCTTCCTTCTGCCGCTCTAAGGGGCTGCTCTTGTGAACCTAGTCTAGTTGGTTGCATGTTATTGGTGCCACTTCGTCTGTGAAATATGATCCTTGGATCTTAGTTTATTCAACGACTCCCTCTAATGAATCAAAATGTTGGCTTGGGAACTTGAAAGATGATGATGATAAGCATAGAACGTTAATGGAAACATAAAGCTCCAGAGTGCTGAATTGGATTTGGTTGGCATCATCACTGTCTTCCCCACTACTAGTGTTGTAACACACCAAAATCTACACTGGAATGTATTAACTATTTATGGAATATTCAACCATGAGAGCATATAAAATAATTTGTAAATAATAGAATCAATCTATCCATCAAATAAATACTAAACCAATCTCAACTCGACATACTAAATTATCCCAAAATTGCAACCAAAACCTGAATAAAAATTTTTCCACTACTATTAAAGAACAGATTCCAAAAACATTATCTAAACCATTATATAAAACTCTAAACTAAATAGAAACTCTTATCCACATCTACATCCCATTCCACTTGTTCACCTAGTCTGAGATCTTCCTCAAAAACCGAAATCTGAAAAAATTATATATGTCGTAGAATGAACAAAAAGCTCAGTAGAGAAGCCTTCTCAAACCAGCAAAATTTTTGAAAACATAAATTAAGTGATAAGATCTCAGGTTTACGGTAAACACAATACAACTCATGAATAAATAAGATCAACTCTCAAGCCATATATCAACACAATCAACATATATCTTATGTAGATTTGCAGGCTAGCTAATATAAATCCACACATTGAGAATATCCTAATCCACACTCACACACACTCAATCAATAATACAATCCTCACAAGGATAACCTATTTTCAAGAAGCGCATATACTTGCGTATCGACATTGACATAACTTCTCACGAATAGTATACTAACCATTTGCCTCAATCACCATGAGTAAATATTGGTTTGGTCCTACCAAGGCATCTATCTCCACTACGAGCATTAGAAAACCTTCAAAACCCTAAAGGTAAAAACTTATTTAACCCCTCTACAATACCCAGTCGATTGCAACCCACGTTAATCACACCCACTCAAACATGATATACTTTCCATAATTTTCTAATAAAATCCAACTATAATCAAGAATCATGGTTTCATAATCTTTCAAAAGGAATAATTCAAGAAAACATGAAAGAGATTTTCAATAAAAATATTACATTGATCATAATCAAAGCTAGGGCTTTTGACATCAAGAATATGCGAGTTTTGATATAAAACATGTGTACGTTAGGTTATCATTCAAGAACTAGGGTTTTTTGATAAAGAATATATGACTTTTGGATTGAAATCATTTGCATTCAAGAAATAATTCACATAACTGAAAACAATCTCCAATATTTTTCTATCTAACATATATATAAAGATTGAAAGCATATACATAATAACTCTAGCTTCAATCTTGAATTTAAGAAGGAACCTCTACCTTTAATCTACAGTTTGATGAAACTCTAGCGTTTTGATTTGTTTCCTAAGCGTTAATCCTTCATGACCTAGCATTTTCTCTTCGCTCTCACCTTTTCTTGGTTCCTAGGATTCACAGCTACTGAAAAATGACCTAAGAAATGCCCTTAGAAGATTTGTAGGGTCAAAATCTAAATAGTCGACGCAAGTCTGATCACTGTAAAAAATTGCACTTAAGTTCGAACATGATTTGCATTCGAATGTTCTTCATTCGAACATGACCTACATTCAAACGTTCCTTGCTTTCAGCATCTCAATTTCTATCAAACACCAAAGTACTGTAACTATGCTTTGTTCAAACATCAATTTAATGTGTGTCTAAACTTTCAACGCAAATTTGACCAATTTAGAAGTCGATTCACGAAATATTTGTGAAATACACTTTTGTAGCTCTTGGAATTTAGTTCCTATTATTCGAAAATTAGGCCAATCTAATATCATAATAAAAAGTTATGAGTAAAATAATAAGAAAGTATCTAGTTATTCTCTTCTTAATTTCTCCCAACTATGATTCTCAAGATTCAAAACATCTCTGGTACACCCTAGATCCCTATTCTTAAGTCATTTTATGTTCATGCAACACATAGTACACAATATGTATTATTATAAATTCATGGGAGTTTACAGGTGTCGTCTTTCTTTCCTCTTGTGTATGTCTCTAGAGGGATATTTGTCGTAGTCTAAAGGTGTTCCACCACCTTTCTTACCATTCACTCCTCGAGATCTTCCTCTGGTTAAGGCTCTATCTCCACTTTTTTTTTCCTTTTTTTGTGGTCATACCTTTCTTCAACACCATGACATGTTGTGGAGCACCCGCGTTCTGATTTTATTACCACTGACCTAGGGTAGCGTTGGTAAAAAGCTTCCCTTCCTTCTTAGGCCTCTTAATCCTATTCCTCTTCACACCTTAGCATGTCTGCTTGTATGCATTGTTATTGGCTCTTCTGAGTCCTAGTCATTTGAGGCAGCCGGTGGTACTGTAGGAGCTTCAGGCGTTTGGCCACGTACCATCTGCCTTCTAGAAGCTCTGGTGGGTTGATCATCCTTAGGTAATCCTGAATACCCCTCGATCCTTACGGCCTGTTCAAGCATCAATCTTGTGGAGAACTCTTCATATCTAGGAATGGTATGGCCACATGGGAACTTTGGAAAATCCTTGTCATTTCTTCCATGTTCCTTGTAATTCAGGTTCATGCACTTGCCAGACCGATCCTTATGGTCCCATTTTCATAGTGGCTATTCACCAGACTTATCTCAGCTAGTGACCTTATAGTGCCACCTTTTTGGCATCCTCTAACCTGTTTTGTTGCACTCCTCCTCTAGAGTAAGCCCATAGTAAGCTTTGCATCTAGAGCACAAGCCTCTCTTTACAGTGTCTAGTTGTTCTTGTACAGTGGTCGAATACCTAAATTTAATCTTGGGATCTTCTTTAGATGACTCGTCTTTGGGGGAAATGTCCTTATCCCTGCTAGGATTTTTAGCACTACTCATGTTTCCATTGACTAAGTCAACCTACTAACGTGGGGATTTTGACTATCCCACTTCCACCATGTTAATGGTAGTGGTCTTCTAAAAGGGATCCTTATCGACTCTCATCTCTTGCTTGCCTTTGTCACCGCATATTAAGTGTCCTTTATTCAAGCCATCCTGGATGGAATTACGGAATACCACATAGTTATTGGTAGCATGGCTCCACAAGTTGTGTTATTTGCAATAGGTTTTTCCTTTTGGCTTTGCGGCCAAGGGAATTTTATGACTATAAGACAGCTTGATGATGTCATTTGCTAGAAGCTGGTCAAAGATCTGATGAGCCTTCATTGTGTCAAACTCATATTTTTTATTATTGTCAGCTCCTTTATGGGCGCTCGACAAAGTCTGCACCATCTCTTCTGAGGCCCTACCTAAGCCTTTGCATACATGTGGTCATCTAGCCATAATTATGCCATGTTCACCTCTAAATCCTAGTCTACTTCAACCATAAGGATAGTAGGTTCATGATAGAGATAATATGACGGTCTTGCTCCTTACAAAAAAAACTAATCGTATAGCATTGCTTGTGTTGCCAACTCGAACAGTTCATTGAAATCCATTCCTTCAAACTTCTTTTGAAGCTCAAAACAAAGAGCATTTTGCGTTATGCGCACATATTCCATCTCGGGGCAAGGCCAACATGTATTTATTCCTGGCCTTCTTGAAACGAGCAATTTATTGCTTCGCCGTTTCACCAATCATCTGATATAATCTGGCTAAGTCAGCCATGGCTACCTCGAGCTCAATGTGATAATACTGAGCATGAAAATTTATCTTGTAACTGCTGCCAGCTTAACAATGAATTATGCAGCAAATCTATATACCATCTAAAATTTATTCCAATTAGTGAATTCAAAAACAGCCTTAGCTACAAGAATTTATTTGCCCCTGCCTCACTGCATTGTATGGTGAAACGCCCTATGTGTTCGATGGTTGACTAACTTTTCGCTCCTGAGAATGTCACAAGTAATTGAACTTTATAACCATAGGGGTATTCATGCTCCTTATCCATCCAGTCAGGATATGGGTTTCAATACGTCGGCCTGGTGACTCATCTCATAGCAGGGCCGACATGCTCCTAGATAATCTTATCCAGCTAGTCTCTGTTTATAACCACCTACGAGGCCGCTAGAAGAATAATCGGCAGCAACCTCTTCCCCCCCTCCCCCCAACTCGAAAATAGGGGCATATCCTCCTGTAACATGGGGCTGTTGTTTCTCTAAAGTCATTTCTTTCCTTCTGAGCCCTCTAAGGCGTCACATACTGAGGAAGCACTCAATTGAGGTGCCTCTGCTGCAATTACCTGGGTGGGAGCGGCAAATGCCTTGCATCCCCTAGTGGTTCAAATTGTCAAAGGGAGTGTAGCCAAACTCTACTTTTATCAAGTCTCTCAAGCTATTATGTCACAAGTAATATGACGGTCTTGCTCAAACATAAGATTGCCTTCAGGTCTCAATCAAACTCTCAATTTTCTTAACCCCCCCCCCCAGGTGAAGGTAATTCTTCCTACAGGTTGAGGTCGCAAGACTTGCCTTTTTCAACCACTTTGTGCACTGGGGGCACGTAAATTGAGCCAATTTTGGCTTTTCCATGGGTGTTCACCATCTAACTGGAATATGTCCCATTAGAGATGCCAAAAAATATGTTTAGCGTTTTTTTGGATTGCAGACATGTCAAAGTCCAGATGGATTTACAATCGAACCAGCATAATGTTCTAAAACTGTGACTATTTATACGATTGTAACAAAACGTAAAACTACTTCTAGACTCTTTTCTCTGCTTTGGATATCAATGACTTAAATAATTTTTATTGCAACAACTTAATGAACTAGGATTTGGAAAAGATATTGGAATCGAAAATAATGATGTAAACAACAAGGAGAGTTGTGCAATCTACTGTTCTTAGAATTAACTGAAAATAAAGACACTAGAGTGATGTTTATAGAGTAAAGAAAAAATGCATAAAATAAGCTAAGCAAGGAAGAGACTGGCTTTGTGTAGTGTTGTGTGCTGATCAAGAATCATTTCTTTGTAGCCTTGCCTTCAATGTTTATAGAGGATGACTCTAACCATTGAAACTATCTTTTTTTACCATAATTGTAATTATGACCTCTTTCCCCAACGTTCTCAGACGTGCATCAAATTGTCTACAACTAGCGGCTCATGAAATCCCATCTCTTCAATTTTTGCGATTCACGAAGTCCTATCGCCCTAATTGTCTTGTTCTATCTAGACTCTTTCTGACTTCATACTAACCGTTGGATCTCGCCATTTGTCATTCTTAAATTTTTTAGTATTTTGGTGTAAACAGATGTATATTTGATCATAGAATCTAATCTAGCAATTAAATGTATATAATAATAGAATATAAATTAGACTTTACTTATTCGTATTAATATAAACATAAATATAGAAAATTGTATGTGAGTATACTACTAATAAATGAGTCTAAAAGAATTTAGAAATTAAATACTACTAATAAAAGACTCAAAAAAAATTGAAGTCAAATAAGTATAAAAAATAAAAATTTGATGAAAGTAAATATGTGAGTATAATTGAATTTATAATAATAATTATAGATAAAATAAAAAATTATTTTTTTTTCACAAATACTAACATTTATAATAAGTATAGATATAAATAATATTATAGACACGAATAAAAAAAATATTTTGTATTATTTATACAAATCTCCAAGCAAAACGTAGGACCCTTAATAAAAAATATATTTTTTTTTTTATCAAGACCCTTAATCAATTTGAAAATGGCAGTTATGTTTACTAGTACCGTATACTTGTTTATCACGCTTACATCAAGTAGCTAAAGAACAAAGTGGAGTAGAACAATACAAACTGCGATGTATCTAAAGCTCTGGTCTATGTTTGACCTTTTGTCTTATGTTTGAGCTTTTTATCTTATTTTCAAAGCAAGTTGTGTATGAGGTGCTTCATAAGCAGCCGAAAGAAAAAATTGAAATTTCAACAAACAATGCCGTGATGGATCTGGCAGGCAGGAGCGGTGGGGTTGTGGCGGTGGTGGGCCGGCCGCTACCACCGTGTTTTGAAAATCTCTTAGCAATACAACATTTGTGAGGCTACTCACCCTCACCCCCACGCCTATGTCAGCCTACATGTTTGGTTATTATGAGTTGACAATATCATATGTCAATTATAACATTGTATCACTGTTATTATGTGTCAACTGAGCGTTTCCGTTCCGATAGAACTACCATAACTGTACATGTTTCATTGCACATCCTCAACTGGTAACTTTAATCAATAACTTGCCTTTAATCAATAACTTCTCACATATCACAACCATTGCACAGAACCAAAAGCATATCACTATTCACTCTTACATGCATATATTAGATTCTTAAGATGTCAGAATTCAAAAATAACAGCAAACTCTGGAGACAATAAACCATCCACTATTAATGATGTTTCTGGTATAATATATATGCAACCAATAATGGTTTCTAGTCAATGTAAGAATCGGATAATTTCGTTACAACCATCTATCCTAGAACATATAGTACCTGATATTTACAATGGAATTCGGCTTTACAACAGTGCGTCGAATAAAGTTCCAGCTTGCCCAGTAAGAGAACAATTAAACCATAAGCGACACCAAATAATGTACTTCAGTAGCTGAATCGCAAATAATTTGCCAATGGAGGAACATCTATACCCACATAAAAATGGTATAGGAACCACATCTATATACATTGCAAGCAATGCCAATCAACTGATTTTCATTTTTGAAGAATTTTGACTCACGATGCAAATCTCATACTATATACGTCTTTTGGGAATTCTTTGGACCACGTTTTCTTCTTGGGTTAGTGTTGATTGCACAAGAGAAGGCATTTACAAGCTCAGAATCCTCTTCTGTCATCAGAATCTTGGCTGCACTTGGGTCAGCAAGGAGGAGTTTTGCTACAAGGTATCCTGCAATTGACCAGGTCTGGAACAATTGCGCTTGTTTGCCAATGAACCTTGCTCTTTTCGTGTCATAATATTCAGGCCATTTGTCTTGTGATATGCGTTTCTCTGCAACCTCAACAGATCTAGCAGCAATTTCTGGCCTATTCATCTTAATGCATGCAACAGTGAGCTGAAAAGGGGAAATTATATGTCTTGTTCGTCATCTATCAAATCATATATCTACCAATTTGTAAAAGCCAGCCCAGTTAATAAAAGCATGCCATATAAATCATAGGTCCTACATGATCAAAAGAATAAAAGCAAAGTTTAACTTCCACATCCCACACCCCTCAAATGGTGACCATCCAAGCAGGGTGGTAATTGAACCGGAGCTGTATCCTGAATATTTTAAATGTGATAGACTATGCAGGTCCGCACATATAAAATGCATACCTAAAGCGGAAAATGACCTCAAGGATATAAAATTATATATCATCATCATGCACAGGCCCAATCACCCAATCTCTAACTCTTGGTAGATAGACAAAGAGTGGGTTTGGAAGCAATCCTCAAGGAGAAAGTACTTCAGATTGCCATGAAATAATTACGAATATCCCGATTTAAGAAACATTAATGGAATTCCCCCGTAAGAATGGGGTTTAGTTTCTTAATTTGTTGTGTTAATCCCATCAACCTCGAAAATGACCTTGTTAGACTGCAGTGCAAAGACCTCCTTCCATGAGTGACATAGAGATGTTTCTTGTGTAATTATATGATCTAAAGGAATCTAAGTTTTTGTTGTTTAATTCAAAGAAGCAAATTCAGACCCGGGAAAATAGAAAAGAGGAGAAGCAGGTTTCCTTGATACTACCTTCAAGATACGCCCAAAAGAACATTTGCTAAAATTATATGTTTCACATAAAATTTGACAGCATAACTGCAAACTCAAAATCTCGATTATTGAATTCGAATTACCAGACTATTCGTAAATAAAATGTATCTAACCAATCCCATCATAATAGTTGCTCCTGGATGGGAACTTCCATTCCAATGCAAATAAAACATGTTAAAAATATTCAAAAAGCAAGTTCACTCGTTCGCCTGCAGATTGGTTAATATCAAACTGATTCTAGCCCGCAATTGGAGTTAGGAATGAGTCAAAAAGGACACTAAACATGACAATGAGACAAAAAATTAGCACCACACTAAAGATTAATAAACAAACTGCTACCTGCCAGAGTAAAGTCGGCCAAGCACCTCCATTGTGGTAGGACCAAGGGCTACATCGGAAGCAACAAGGAATGGAATGACGAAGAATAAAATTAGCTCAAGGGACTCAAAATAAAAATTAGACAAAAACAAAATTAACATGGGAAAGGGAGATAGCTTACGTGTTTTTGGGGTCACAGCCAGTTATAATCTGCCACTCTTGACCTTCAAGAGCAGGATAACAAATCTTAAGGGGCATGTCAGCCACCAGATCTGCCCATTTGGCTTCAATGAGATCCAATATAGCATGTGACTGATCCACTGTGGCAAGACTACTCACCACTGACCACAAGTTCCCCAGGGAAAAGAAACGGAAATCCATGTGAGCTGGTTGCAAGTTCCCAATCAGATAGCCTCCTTTATTAGGCATCCATTCCACCAGCCAGGAAGAAATCTGATCTGGGTAGATGTTGAACTTGTTTACAGCATCATATGAGTACTCTTCAGTTTTGTAACGATAAATCTCATTGAGTTTTTTCATGTCAATCCAATAATACTCTCTGATGTGAAAGGATAATGCTACAAGACGATTGTTCAGTGCTCTAATAAGGTCAGCTGATGCATCCTCTGGAGTAAGCATCTCACGAGCAGAGAGTAATGCTGAATAAAATAGTGCCTGAACCAACATCCAAAATTGTAACAAAACAAAATTCTAATCTTATCAGGAACATTGGGTAAGAAACAAGTTCAACCTGCCTACCTGACCAGAAAGATGACCAAATTTATTGTGTCTCAAATACATGTAAAGCATGATTTTAGTGCTTATGATCAGAATTCCCAAGTTCACAAAAATCCCCCACTTTGTACAGAATATTAATGTAATGATCACCATTCTCCTAATCAAATTAAAGGATGGTTTGTGTCCGCCTGGCATCTTAACTTCTTTACTCTTCTATCAAGTTTTATATCTGTCTTGTATATTAACTCAATTCTTCATCCACCTTACATGTCTTCTCTAATATCTTCCCTCAGCATGAACTAGCAAGAAATAAGCCCCCCTGGTGGATACTTCATCAATGAAAACGGATTCCATCATTTGCTCATTCCATGGAGAACCAGATCTGAGACCGTTCACTAAATAAAGGTTGTTATAATGTCAAGTGATCCTCTACCAGCAGATCGCACAAAAAGACACCAGGTAAAAGACAGCAGATCAGACAATTAGACATCAAAATTTCAAGTCTTTTTTAATGAGATATGGAAGGAAACTAATGAAGGACAACATGGAAGGGGAAGTAAACTTTACAGTTTAAAAAATGAAACTGATCTGATTCTGAATCAATCGATGCCATAGTATCTCACTAACTAGGTTTATCTCTTGATCCCTAGATGATATCAACTTTCAGGAACGAGACTCAAGTAGGGAGCAAAATATCTGATTTTTTTTTTATCATGCTGTCCAATCTGCTTTGTGCTGAAGGCAAACAATATAAATCAGACTCTAATTAACCCTCAACCTCACTTTTAACACAATTTGTGGTCTTCAACTAAACACAGGATTGGATCAAAAAAAAAAAAACTAAGCACGGGTTATGAATATAAATTGTTCAAATCCTGACATTTATTGGCATTCAGAGTCCAAGCAAAAAGTTATCTCAATCTCAATGGTTTCATAGTCTTATTCTTATCTTCAAATGGGGCTCAAATTGAACTTCAAAAACATTGATCACTCCTTTGACTTATAAGAATCTATGAGTCATAAATCTAGATGTACTTAAAAAGTTAACGAGTTTGGAAACACCCTTCCATAACAATCCTAGCTCACAGCAATGAACTTAGAATGTGCCTACAGAGTTATCTAGTTCGAAACCCCCTTCACGAAAATAAGAGTTTAGATGACTGAACAAACATTGGTATAAAAATCTCAGAGATTGATTAATAATTTACCAAACATAAAACAAGCAAGGACATAGCCAAGATTTTATTTGAGGGAGGCGAAATTTTTGTCATTCAATGAGCTATAGCCAATGTCAAATTTTTAATTGTATAAAACCTATCATAATAAATTTTCACATGACACGTATATTATATTATTTATCTTCAATAAAATCGAGGAAAACAATTCAAACTTGTCAAATTAATTATATATATAGAAAAAGTTCATTAGGCCTCTCCTAAGTGCAAAGTCCAAAAAGTCAAACACAATGTAAGAAAAAGAGTATGTGCATATCTCTCAAATACGTATTCCATATCACTTTGCACCCTGTTTATGTAAGGTTCTGGTATAGTATTGTCCTATTAAATATGACCTGGAATTTACTTTACCCACTCAACTATTGATTTGAACACATTGCACTATTAACTATTCAAATTTTTGATCTTTGCACAAATAAATTTTGGTTCCACACAAATTATTAAGTTTGGACGAAAATAGTCCAGAAAGCTATTTGATTGATTAATGGTGCAATGTGTTCAAATTAATAGTCGATGAGATACAGTAAACTCAAGATCAAAATTTAAATGTATAATGTATAATTTTGAAAACTCTAGGGGTCATATAAAGTGAAGTGGCAAAGATAATTTCAAGGGTATACTTATAATTTGGGAACTTTATGTCAGTTGCTGAAAACAATTATGAAAAGATCTTCATTGTACTCAGCACAACGGTGTTGATCGATGTTAACTACCACAAACAAAAACAAGAGCAACACTACTAAGGCCTCAAGATCTCTAAAGATAGAATTATGGTTCAAAGTATCGGTGGTATCCACCTCAGCACCTTCCGTGTCGAATTCCACATTTATCACAAGCATCATGACATACCCACAAAGAGAACTTGACTACTTAAAATAATCAAAACCAGCATTTAACTTGTTGGGTTCCTTATAAATACTTGTTGCTAAAAGACACGGTATAATCCTTTCATTTATGCACTTTTGTCGTGTCGTAATAGATAATACTTGAGCAACACCCATGTTATTTCAAAAACATGCAGATTTTTCTGTGTATCATTGTCAATCAATTCGAGGGGAAGGATAAAGTAAAATAAAAGTCAATATACTGCTCTGGGTATCCACTCCCACGTCTGATGTATACCTGTCTTGGATGCCCGAATATGAGACATATCCAAAGTTAAAAGAATATTTCAATAATTGCTGTACACACGTGGTGAATATCCGACATGTATCTTCAAGTATCTAACAAGTACCGAACTGATACAGTATCCAACAAGGACACTTCAATCTAGATAGAGTCTACATGCTTCATAGGTTCTTGCAAATAGATCGCTAATAAATGATAAAACTAATTATACCAACCATAACCAAAAACATAAAAAATGCACCAAAAGATTCCCTAAACAGAGAAAAGTAAATAATTGTTTCTTTTTCACCTTTTTTGAGACTTGACTGTTCCTTTTTTGTCTTCAAATTTATCTTTCAATGACCGCAGAGGGTCTAAAAAACCCTATTTTTCAAGTAATCTTATAAAAAAAAAATCGAGTGATCTGAAATAAATCCAGCATAGAATGAATTGAATAACTTATTGACCTGAATTTCCAAAGGATGCCCGTGAATTCCCATGCGGCGATCTATCATGCAAGAGCCATCTGTCACTAATAAGGTCGGAAACATATCAAAACCATCAGCAAGACATAACTTTAGAATCATCTTAATTCCAGTTTGCACATCAATTCTCCCCTGAACTGAGAGAT
The DNA here is from genome assembly GCA_023539305.1 of Ilex asprella. Lineage (NCBI taxonomy): Eukaryota > Viridiplantae > Streptophyta > Magnoliopsida > Aquifoliales > Aquifoliaceae > Ilex > Ilex asprella. Next base: position 12,437,355 of record CM042185.1, on the reverse strand, counting down.
CTCCAGAGGATTTTCCATATGCACGCAACAAAATAATCCACCATAATCCTGAAATTTACAGCACAATATAAGACACCCCCATCTATAAAATCCAAATACAAGGAGGTTTTTCTTCTTTTGATAGAACCAATTGGCTGGCATGGTTGCATACCAGAATCAACCGGGGCTACACGTCCAATTGCAGCCTCTCCAAAGTCTGGATCCAGTACCTCTTCTGTTGCAGAGTCATCACTATCCATGGGGACTGCGCGCACCTTGAAACTAGCAGGCATCAGCCCTTGACCAGGACTATGGCAGTCCATAGTTTTCTCCCAGCTCTGCAAAAATATGTAGGCAAGTACACTTTGTCTAGTATTCCCTTATTTAATAAAATTCTGTACACTAGAATGGATAAATGAAAACTCCCATATAACTACCTTGTTAATCATATAATTAACCATTTTCAATTACAAATATCTTAATTATGCAGAGATGCAATTATACAACAAGGGATCAAATATGTTTTGTTATAAAATAAGCAATATTTTATTGCAGACAGAACCAAAGACATCCAGGAGCAATGATACCTCCCAATATACACTAGCTGAAAAGGTAGACAGATTGAATTCATAGGTGAGACAGAAGCAAGAAATGTGGTATTCCTTACACCCTAAAAAGTGATAGAATGGTGATAGACATATATATCATAATTGGAATATGTTCAAACTTTTACCCACAAATTCAAAGTGATTCTCCTTCAACAAGTAATTGTTAATGATAAATAAATTACTACAAATGCAGAATTGCTCCATATCCTAGTATGAATCCTAGATATCAGAATTATCTATGTGAAAAGTTAGTGTATCCAATGTGATTTCAACTATCGACATGCTATGGGCCTTTTGTTCTTTCTTTTTTCTTGAAAGCAACGACGCTAAAATGTTAAACTTAATAAAAACAAATCAAAACCAAAAAGAAAAAAGAAAACTCAGTGCTTGAGGTTACTGGTTTTAATAAGAAAACCAATGGGTCCCAAATGGCATATACAAAATAAGTTAATGGAATGAACTATGGTTACCACAATTCACTAAACCCCTAACGACCCACAATCTGAGTACATCGATCCGAAACGCAGTGGGTTCGCGATCTAGATCACCAAAATTGACGACCCTAAATTGCACTATTAACCCTAAATCAATTCGCTTTAGAACATGTAGCACAAATATAAAATATATATTAATTGACTACATGTATATAGATTTATAATTATATATTATTTTAGATAGTAGAAAATCAAGCACAATTATAAGATAAATGGTAACTAACTTAGTCTTTATGAATATTTTGTAATATATAATGTTGTATAGTAGTGAAAACAATCTACATAAGAGTTCCAAAACAAATTTCGACTCAAAATATCGTACCAGCTAAACCTACCCTCATCGTACCACGTACCTAAGAAAGTGTCGTACCATGTACCCATACCTGTACCACGTACCAAAGCAACCCACGATCCAGATAACATTGGAATGAACCAATGATAAAATTAGTCTTATTGAGCACAAATGCACAACGCTTTGGTGATTCAACACCCAATCAGTAGTGTAGTCTTTCTGTAACTATGATATGTAACCACACAATAGATACTATTGAAACTTTCCAGGAAAAAAAATGATATGAAGACGTGAATTGTTGACTCGATAGTATTAGCAAGGATGAAAAGAAAACCTCAAACCAATACAGAACAGGATAAGCAATCAATCAGTGCAGATCATGTGGATAAAACAATTGCATGCAGAATGGAGGAAAAGAGAAGGTGCATGCTTTCTATGTCAGCTTGTATGGAATCACATTAGGAAGATTAAGATCATCTGCCACTAGCATTCTCATTCTCTTTAACAGACAAGTTAAGGGAGGGAGGGGGAGAAGGAAAAAAAATGAACTGATCTCTACCAAGGCATAATTAGTAGGAAACTTCGATTTAAAAGTTAATCCACATCCTAAAATTTGAACTGTCTCTGGTTAATAAAAACTCAACTGGCAGGAAAGAATGGAAGCTGCAATCTATGTGCCACCATTTTAACTAAACGTGTTTTCCACTAACACCCAAAAAGCACTTCAGTCCTTGGACAAAAAAACAAACATAAAGTACTTGAAGCTGATGAATTCATTACCCAGTTGAATCATCACAGGGATGAGTGAAAGACTAATCATGTAATTGTCACGTAACTAGTCAGGATAGAAGTGAGTAAACAAATACTTTTCAGAGAAGATAAAAAGGTCAATAAGATCAGAACTATTATAGTTACCTGCAGCTGTAGAGTGTGAAGGATGAAGTTGCGAACAATATCATACTCCCCCTTTAATAGGAAAGCTATACCAGAAGGTATAAAGTCTCGAATAAAGACCTGATCATAGTTCAAAACATTGGAACTGGTCGGGTCTGTTGCAGCTATTGTCCCAACAGGGCTACCACAGTAGTAAACCATAGATTCTTTCAACAACTCCCATGCTTCATCCTCAATCGAGTCAACATTAGCCCGGTGCAATGTATCTCTGAATGTTCCATTGGATGTGAAAACATTCTTTTCTTGTGTTAGCTCTTGAACATCCTCGAATTGTATAACATTAGGTTTGTCAACATTAATTGTATTGAATTCCGTCGCATTATCAACATACCATGTTCCATTTCCATTCTCCGCCGTTATCCCAATTAAATTTTCAGCCGAATAGCATTCACATTTTCCAAAACCTAATACGTCCTCTCTGGCATTTCCAGATGAAAACCTGCCTATACTTGGAAGCCACTGAATACCGATGCTCCTACTTACCATACTTGAACATTTGAGGAATTGAATATGACTTGAAACCCCTCTCTTTCTACATCTAACAGAGGATCTAGAAACACAGGTTGACTCTAATTTGCTAAAAGAAGGGTCAGAACTGAAAAGGCAAGGCACCGGCCCATTGTCCCTGCACAAAATTTGCAGAACAGCTTCACAGGTGGCCATCAACACAATTACCAGCCAATGCAAGAAAACTCAGAAAGCCTGTAGACACGAAGCAAAATCCAGTACTTCTACTTGGTTTGAGATACCTAAATAACATAATCTGGAGACAAAATTGACACAAAGATCCACATAAGAAACTAGATGGGTTTCCTTAATGTCAAACTTATGAATAAAAAATGATGGTCAGAAGGATAGGATCAGAATGTTCAATTTTGGATGAAACATCAAGAGACATATATGCACGTATATGTGTGTGTTGATAATCACATTGTTCTGTTTTAATACATGGACAATTTTGAGAGCAAAAAAGAACCTAAAGTCCAAATCATTCACCTTTCACTCTTTGAAACACAGAAAACTATATCTGACTTCAAGTAAGCGAGTGAGTACCCAATTTTGTCGAGGTGAGTTTTGTACAAGTTGGGACCCAAAAGAACAAAGAAAAATAGAAACACTTATGTTATTTAGTTCTACCTAGTTTTTCCCGGCAACCAAACACATGATAAGTGAGAAACCTTTGCTTACTCAACCTCCAACACTTCCTTAGCAAATTATTCTATTAAACAATTTTACATATTAATCAAAAAATTCTCTACATGAAACAATGCCAAAAAAAAATAAAAAATCAAAACTTGAAACCAGATTATTGCAGCAGACCCTTTTCAAATTTACCAGTGGAATTGAAATTTTTTCATAGCAATGTCATCAGAACATTCAAAAACATTTACACACATACATTCCTCTATACACAAACTCAAATAATTCCAACATTTTCTATCACAATATCATCCGCACTTTCTGGTTAGAATGAAGCAACGAAAACAATCGATTTCACAGAAATGTCGAGAAAAAATAAAATGAATTACCTGATTAAATAACGATATGCAAGAATTTGTGAGTTGTTTTGAAGCGTTTGAGACGAATAAAAAATCGAAACAAAGCAATGGTACGTATAAGAGCTCTCGTGTTCGAAACGACCCACTTGGTGTCTGGAAATGAATGACTTGTTCGTGGGGGGGGGCGTTTAACACATTGCAGTTAATTTTTGTCCATACGTGCATGATTTTTTATATATTTTTATTGTGGTGAGTCTGCTGACCAGTCCTTTTGTGTTAATTTAGTTTTTTAATAAAGTGCATTGTCCTTATGTTATTTGGTGAGTTTTTCATATGATTAATAGGTTTGAAAGTTTGTTTCTACCACATTTTGCTGTTGAAGAGATTTGATCGGTCGAAATTATCTAATTTTTTTTTTGGTCAGATTATCTGGTGTCCAAAAGTTACTTTGAGCTCTGACTAATCTGAATTCGAGTCGGGTAGGACCACAAGGGCGGCAAAACTCTCCCTACCGAGCGCAGTTGCGTTCCTAAGACTCGAACTCGAGGCCTTGATTAAGCTAGAACAGTCCCGTACCAACTGATCTAATGCTCGTTGGTATCTAATTTATTTTTTGCTAATAACTAAAACTGATAAAATTTATTGAATACAATTAAAACTGAGTGAGTAAAGAGGGCACGAGCCAAAAAATCAAGCTGATTCTTCGTAACAAAAAGAAGATTAGTAAAATTAGTTGATTGGGAAAAGAATTCTTCAACACCAAGGGTAATTCAAGTGATATTAGGATGATCTGTAAATTTAGACACTCTAAGTTCAAATCTTAGCAATCTCTTAGGACGAGTCTATTAGGAATTTATCTTTTATGAATATCCTAATATTTGTCTGAATAGGCTGCTTTTGATTTGACCAAGAAAGGAATTAGTCGATATACGAATAAGTTAACTTGAATAATCCTAATTGTTGAACCAAAAATAAAAAATTCTTCAATCTCAAAATGACTTGTCGTACTCAACTAGATATTAGAAAATTCTTCATTCTCAAAATGACTTGTCGTACCCAACTAGATATTAGAGGCAAATGTCATTTTATGTTGAAGTTTTAAAGTCCTCATCTATGATTTTTATGTATCTACATAATATATCTTCAAAGTAAAGTATACAATTACACTTCATCTCTTGAGGTTTAATAAATGATAAAAGTCTCCTTGAAATTCAAGATAAAGGTATAGTCAATCCTATAATATCAATTGTGCTGTCTAATTAATATGATTTTGTTAAGCTCAATTTGATTAAATTAATCTCCCAACACACTAAAATTACCCCCCCGTTGCCACCTTAAATTCGCAGGATAGTTACATGTTTTCTATCTACTTTCTCTCTATCTCAACTCTTTCTATTTGTAACCAAATAAATAAAAATAAATAGAGAAAGATAGACAAATGAAAAATAAGAAATAGACAAAGAAAAATAAACAGAAATACGAGTATTTAACATTTCAACCATAGCCACCGACAATTTTTCTTAAGAATAGTTGTAACGCTTCAAAAGTGTGAGTTGTTTCGAATTCTTGCCCTGTTCTTCATAGTGTGTCTATTGATTCAAATGGATAAAAATTGTTCCCACTAATCCTAGATACTTTGGTTTGTTGTGGAATTATTTTTTCTATGTCATTAAAAAAAGTTTGTTATTTTTTGTAATACAAATCAGTCAAACAACAGTAGTTGAATTTGAGTTCATTGTATCTTAAAATTTGTCTTATAATCTTTTTTGTACCCATACTTTTTATTGGAAAAAAAAAACCGTCTTAAAATAGCCAATATAATCGTGTTTTGGATTCACGACTTATTTTTGATAATATACCTCCAACAAGAAGCATGAGGTTTATTGGTGGGAGAGGATGGTTCTTTAGAGAAAGGGGTGGGGTTTCTGTTTTGGTGGGAGAGTGGGAATTGGGGAAGGTGTGGGTGACAAAAGAAATCAATCATACCTCATTTTCAATCCTGGTTGGATCATGTATAAGGGGAAAAAAAATCCTGTATTTGGTTTGAGAAATATTTTAGGTCCTCTTAAAATGATTTGTATTCTTATATCTAACATAATCTTACGGTATTGAAAAAAAATCGGTACCATACTGAAAGTTATTATTTTTTGAGATAAAATTACACCTTTTAAAGTGTGAGATTTTGAAATTATTCATGATTAAATCATAAAATATTGTGATCAATCATGATTATCTCTAATCAATTATAACTTCATATTTAAAAGGAGTAACTTGACTTTATAATTTTTATAATCAATCATTACATTTTAAGATTGATCATATTTTTTATAGATATACCTTATGTCTCAAAGAAGCCTAATTTAGAATATAAACCAACTCAGTTTGCAAGTGCAGTAAAGTTCAGATCAAAAATACAAGCCAACAAGGATCAATCACATCGTCTGGGAAACTCAGCCTAGTAGTGACGCACGTACGATCTTCACCTTAAAAAGATGATGAAGATATGTATTGCAACCTTCAACCACCTCATTTGTTATGCCTACATCACTGAGCCACCCATTTCTGGCCTTAATTAGGGCTCCTCTGTGATGGTGTTTCCATCAAAGTCCGTTTGGGGGAGTTATGAATTTATACTCTCCTATAAATTATAAGTCTCACATATACATTGGGGGCATTACATACATTTCAGTACACTACACTTTGAGCAATAAAATTCTTTGGTCACTGTCCTCATTCTCAGTGGAGTAAATCACCCAAACCGAATCCATGCAATCTCTGTGCTTGTATGTGTTGTGTCCTCTTACTTAATTTATTGATTGATTTTGTATAAACTCACTTTTGTACATCATTAATATGAACGAGTTATAAAATCAAACATTCTGAGTTCGAATCTTAACAATTGTTTAAGATTATGTTCTGAGTCCTAATATGGATGATTTGTCATTGATCAAATTATAAAAAAAATTAATCGTAATAGTGTGCATATACTAACTTAAAATCCCTTAATCCCTTAATTGTTACAAAAAAATATATTATAACGTGACTCTAAAAAATTATTAATTTTAGTACAATAACAAAATGGGTACGCTAGTCTTCTCTCTCACGTATCTATAGCTTTTTTATAATTCGTGTGGTTCTAATATTTTGGTAGGCTAATTTTGCTTTTCTTTGTGTGTGACGTTTCCTAAGTCCAACACGTAACGTAACTGTTATGACGAAACGCGCACTTATTGCCGCACCGCATCAGCCACGCAACTACCCTGTATGGTTTGGAGGATCCACTTGTCTTTCTGCCTTTTTTGTCCTTCCGACTCCGGTTTTTGGTCTAAATGAATTGTTGTTGTTAAAAAATTTAAAATTAAATTATAATATCAATTGTCAAATTTAAACGATTTAAATTATTATTATATTTTTCTAATTGAAGAGTTTAAACAGTTCAAACAAGGGGTTCTATTTTATTAATATTGATATATAATAGTTAAGATTATGGTATTTAAGAAAGTATCGTTTGTAATTTTTTTTTAAGTTAAACTATAAAGAAAAAGTTACAATCAATCTAATTTTCAGAAATGATTCTAAAAAAAAAATTCAGGAGCAAATTACATTTTTTTGGGGTCAGTTGCAATTTTTTGAGATATTTGGAATCGATTTTGAAGTTTTATTATTGATTGCAAATCCTAAAAAAAAAAAGAAAATTATAAGTTAATCTCTAAAAATTTTATTTATAGTATTTTTTTTTTAAGAATATAATATGGTATTTGATAACACTTATTTACCCTTGACTTCTACTTCGTTGTGTTGACTAATAAAGATGGTAGCTACATGGACTACTACTTTAAAAATGTATTCCAAGTGAATACTTTGGTCACCAGATCTAAGTATGTCTCACTATTTTTTTTAGAAGATGTCTTACTAATTAATAATCTAATAATTGTGTCGTATAGGTTTTATGGTCCTCTTTCCATTGTTGGTTTTTAAACCCGAACCCGTGCTTTGGGAGATGAGTCGGATCTTTTGGCATTTTCACCACTTTGAATATGTCGCATCCTTCAGATGTTTCTTTTGTTTTTTTTTTTTCAAAAAGTAAGTAAATTCCATCTATTAAAAGACATTGATGTGGAAAAATTGTGCCTATCATTATAATGATGGATGACTGAGATAAAAACATCTTTGAAGATTGAGATAAAATTCAATTTGATTAGGATAACGTTAGATTATATTTGTAATTGACTAATTTTATGGAGTTTATTCTAAAATCTCACCATATTCTATGTTTATGATACTATCAACTTTAAGATCCGAAAACGTCATTGAAAGAAGGAGTTCAAGCATCAACCCAATGTTATTCAAAACCTTTAGGAGTGGTCCAATAGTTGGGTTTGTTCTTTAGTAACCTAGATGTCTTAGGTTTAATTCATTCTCACACCCCCTAAAGGCTAGTCACATTCGTTCCTTTGGGGACATGTTGTAAATCAACTCAAGATACGACAACCTTTCTATTGGTATTGATTCCATAAAATGTGTCGATATAAGCGGAACAGTAGGTGGAAGTCCATAAATTTCATATCGGTTGGGTGACCGTTGGTGAAAGTCTATAAAATACATACCACAAAAGACAGATTTTTGTAAAATAGTTATGTAAACCCCACATTTCCTATCGTTATATAGTAACTTAATTATATTTTTGAAATGCTAATATATGTGATAATGTATGTATGAACTATGTAGATTGTAAGAGTATAAATAAAAATGTTAGTTGAGGTAATAGGGTATATTGTAAAAGTTGGAAGTATTCCGGAGTGAAAGCACACTTTAGAGAAAATTTGGGTAAAAATAATTTTTAGATACTTCCCTAGTGTTTTGAGCATAACTTTTTACCATAGTGTCAATTTAAGCTGAAATTTTGGCAGTAGATATTAGACTTCCAGGTCTACAAAAGAGTATTTCACAAAAAAAATTCAAATCGACCTCTAAATTGGTCAAAACTTCACTGAAAATTTCAGTAGAAACTAGGATGACGTTCGAACGTGAATTGACGTTCGAACGACAGTGAGTCCCAGTACTTTGGTGTCTAATGAACTCTGATGAAAATTCAAAAGTATTGGTAGCAACCAATGTTCGAAAGCTAAAGTGACGTTCGAACGTAAATCAATAAATTACACTAGTGACGTTCGAACGTCAAATGACGTTCGAACGTGACTTATAGATCTCTAATGGAAATGTCAAAGTACTGAGAGCAACCAGCGTTCGGAAGCCAAAGTAACGTTCGAACGTAAATCAATAAATTTTACTAGTGACATTCGAACGTGACTTAATGATCTGGGTTCCAGAATCGCGCATAGGAGGTCATTTATTCCACTATAAATACTTAAGTACGCCTCCATTAGCCTCATTTCAACATTTCTAACCCTAGAGAAGCTTAGAGAGGAAGAAAGAAAGGGAAAAAAAAAAAGAGATTCAAGGGTTGATTCAAGTTGTGAAAGATCAAATTCTTCATCTTCTTCACACAAAAACTAAGGAAGCAAGGTAGGGGTTTCTTCTCATTCTTGTCCATTGAGGCTAGGATTTATATGTATGTATGTTTTCACTCCCAATCCTAAATATATGGTACGAAATCATTATTTCTTGGTGCTCTTGCAAATATTATCATGTGTTGAAGTAAGCTATGGAAGGATAGTCATGAAAATTCTTCTTGTTGTCTTAAAAACCCTAGTTTTCAATAAAAATAGATTTTTCTCTCAATATTGTTTTACTCTTGATTTCAAAACTCTAGTGTTTTGTGTTAAACAATAAAATGGTATTTTTAATGATCTTTTACATATATTCTTAAATTGTTCTATCGGAAAATTACATGTGAAATTGGGAATTTTTGGGATTTGCTTGTGATTTGAGGAAATTGGTTTGGGAGTGTATCTCTTGAGGATGTTTGGAAGACCATGAGTGACTATTGATCGGATACCGTAGAGTGGTGTAGATGCTCATCTTACTCTGTGTGGGTTTGAAAGTTTTCTACCACTCGTAATGAGGTTAGTGCCTTGCGAGGATCAAACCACTATTCGCTCATGGGTACTGTGTCTGAGGGTTAGTATTGTGAGATCCTGGTATTCCACATCGGTTAGGGAGAGGAAAGTTATTGGGTTTATAAGTAAGCCCCTCACCTTACATGACATAAGGCCTTTTCCCAAGGGTATTGGGAGAAACAAAACCGTGTGAGCCAGTGAGCCCAAAGCGGACAATATTATGTCATGTGGAGGGTGGGGTGTTACAAAAAGGTATCAGAGCTGACTCTCGCCTAGACCAAGTGTGGGGCCCTGTCGTGCTCGCGTGTAGTGGGCGGGCAGGTAGTTGGCAGGCTACTACACGGGGACGTGCAGTCCTAACGGGTGGATTGTGAGATCATGGTATCCCACATCAGTTAGGGAGAGAAAATTTGCTGGGTTTATAAGTAAGTCCCTCACCTTACATGACATAAGGCCTTTTTTCAGGGGTATTGGGAGAAACAAACCGTGAGGGCCAGTAGGCCCAAAGCGGACAATATTATGTTATATGGAGGGTGGGGTGTTACAAAATTATTGTGATATCCTGATATCTCACATCGGTTAGGGAGAGGAAAGTTGCTGGATTTATAAGTAAGCCACTCACCTTATATGACATAAGGTCTTTTTTCAGCGATATTGGGAAAAACAAAACTGTGAGGGCCAGTGGGCCCAAAGCGGACAATATTATGCCATATGGAGGGTGGGGTGTTACAAAATGGTATTAGAGCCAACTCTCGCTTGGACCGAGTGTGGGGCCCTGCCGTGTTCGCGTGTAGTGGGCGGGCAGGTAGCTGGCAGGCTACTACACGGGGACGTGCAGCCCTAAGGGGGTTGGATTGTGAGATCCTGGTATCCCACATCGGTTAGGGAGAGGAAAATTGTTGGGTTTATAAGTAAGTCTCTCACCTTACATGACATAAGGTCTTTTACCATGGGTATTGGGAGAAACAAAATCATGAGGGTCAGTGGGCCCAAAGGGGACAATATTATGCCATGTGGAGGGTGGGGTGTTATAAGTATAGTATTCTTGGGTTGGATTCGTCACTGCCATTTTGTTGGTATACGTCATTCCTAAAATTAGATATCCTTGCGAGGACTTATGTGTGGGTGTGTGGGTCAGGATATTCTCAATGTGTGTATCTATGTGATATCTTACTTCATACTTGAGATACATTGAGGGGTTATGTTCTAATTGGTGGGTTGTGGTTTATGGTTGAAAAGGGTTGATTGTGGCTAATGGTACATGATTTTTACAAGAATTTGTTGGAAGTATGGGATTCCACCAGAACTTGTTGAAAATGGCTTATTATTTGTAACTTGGTTTTACTCTTCATTTATTTTATTGTTAATGTGTTAACTTGAGATCTGTTTAAATATCATTGTTTTATGTCAAAGCTATATATGATATTTTGAAAGTGAGACCGAACTATTTTATACGTTTCAAAATCTTATTTGAGTTTGGGAGGAATATGGCTACAGAGCTTAGTGCTAACCCTCTAAATACAATACATTTTCAGATTATGGTCTAGAGGAAGAGCTCGGAGCTAACAACCCGGAATATTGGAAAGCTCCAATAGAGGGGAACTTATATTCCAAGGTGAACATGTAGAGCTATATTCTCTTTTGTGATAGACTAGGAAATTCCTTTTGAGGCAAGCCAAAGTCTAACATTAGTTTTGTGATTCTGTTGCAAGATTATGTTTAATTCTTTTGGATGTAATTGTCATGATTTGACATATTCTTTTGGGGATGATGTTATAGATTTTGTATATGATGAAAGAAATTTTTTTTTATTGATGAATTTTATTAGTTGCTCTCATGATGCGAATGGTTTTAGATAGTAATGTCGTCCAAGGTGGATTTTGGGGCGTTACAAGTTATTGGATGTCTAAAATTAATAGCGGGGGTTAGAATGTCCGAATTCATATACATGACATTACATATATTGTAGAGGGCTTAAGATGGGGCTCCGTGTTGACATTGCATGTATGAGTTCTCACTTCATGACATGACACAGTGTGTAGCATTATTCATGTTGTACATATGTGAATGAATGTTTGAAAGAGATACTGATTGTGGGACATTTTCATTTGCATATGAGTTGGTAATATCCATAAGAGATACCCTATTGAACGTTAACTCTCCCTTTATGAGAACATTTTTTAGGTATCGCATGTGTTTCCGCTGAAGGCCCTCCTATGGATCCGTTTTGACGACATAGCCGAACTGTAGCTCTTATTTTTGATGTTGTAGTTTTTGTTTCTATTTGCATTGGCCTTGTATAGAGGTGTTCAAATTTTCAATGACCGGTAAATTTTGATCCTACCCTATCTTACTCGACCTTACTGATTGACTACCCAAAAATATCGGGTAGGCCAATGAAAAATCTTTTGGTATTCTGCAAAAAATAGGATAAGAATCCAAAATACCTACAATATTTTTGTATTCTTACCCTATCCTACCCGTATATATATATATATATATATTAATTGATGCACGCGTGCATTGCACGTGAATAGTTTCAAATTATAGTTAAGTTAGTGTTAGTAAAACATAGATTGAAATTAAAATATGATTGAATTTTTATATTTACTTTTTTTAATCAATTTTAAGAGATATATTGTATATATATTGTCTTAGATGACGACAATAATTATCGATTTGACCCTTGTGCCAAGACAAAGCATATGGTTGGTTTAAACTTTTGGTACCTTTAATTTATTGATGACATCTCTATTTATAAAGCTATCAAAGATGCTTACTTATTCTCTATGGAGTTTTTATACCTTCCGTGGGGTAGGGCGTATAACATTTTTTTTCTTTTTTGTAAAAGCGTCCTGATGCTATAGCTAATAGGCATACGCACAACAAAATAACTCAGTCCACTTCTTTCCCCTTGGGTGTCAAATCCGATATTGACACAAATAACAACCTATTTGATTTGAAACTCATTTGGGGTGGGGGTGCTTTAAAAGAATTTTTGAATCTGAACCTCTTCAAGTTTTCAAGGCCAAAAAATACAATAAGCAACAATTAAAATAATGGGAAGACTCAGTTTTAAGTATCGTAAGCTCGATTTGCGGCTAGCTAAATCAATTTATTGTACTAAAAAATGAATAGACTTTTCAAATTGTTTCTGAAGTTTAATTCCTTATGACCAACCCAATTATTAATGGAGTATATACAATTATGTTTCTTAGGTGCAGATGTTCAACAATATTCTTGAGTTTATTTTGAAAAATAGATTATAAGAAGTAACAATCAATGGAATAGTACAAGGAATATATTGTACGGAAATAAGCTCTTAATCATGATTTAATGGGGAAAAAAACTTCTCAATAAGGCAAGGATTATGCAGAAAATATTTTGAACTCTGACGCATAACGGGATAGCTCATCGAACCTACTCTCATACTCAGCCACGGTCATACTACCCTGCCGCAAGGCTAAAAAGTCTGCACTCATCTTATCTCTGATAGACTCTGGAAAATACTTGTCGTTGAAGCTTTGCTCAAACTCCTCCCAAGTGAGCGTATCAGTGTCCCTTCTCTTCTTCACTGACTCCCACCAGTAGTCCGCCTCCCCTTCTAACAAATAGGTAGCCAAGCCCGCTCGAAGATCCCCGGCGATCCCCATACCATCACAAATTTTTTTCACCCGGCGGATCCATCTATCTGCATCTAAGGGGTTGGAACTCCCTTGGAAGGTGGGTGGGTGTTGCCATAGAAATTCTCGAAGAGCCACCATCCTTCGGTTCTCATCTCCATTGCCCGGCACTTGAACTAACGGACGAACTCCACCGTTGTGGTGGTTGTTCCCGCCTTGTTGTTGCACTAGGGTGGTGAGTTCCCTTAAGCATTGGTAAATGCCATTCATGGCATCGGGAGGTGGTGGAGGTGGTGGGTGTGCTTGATCACCACGTCCACGTCCTCCTTCTCCTTCCATCCTGCACATCAATTCACAATTAAGTTTAATTGATGTACAAGAAAACCTAACTATAACTTTAACTAAGGCATAAGACTAGGGAAATATTAAATAATAAGTATTTTTACCCTAGACCTAACTCCCCTAGTGGACATCCATAACCTACAGCTCCCATGTAAGACCTAAAGCCTTGGCTCTGATACCAACTTTGTAACACCCCAAACTACACCCTGGACGGCATTACATTCTAATAACCATTTAAGCATGAGAGCA
>CM042185.1:12381190-12403295 GCA_023539305.1 Ilex asprella | reverse complement strand
CAATTATATATATATATATATATATATATATATTATGACAAAAAAATTGTGACATATATTGTGACGCCAATGTCTCACTGCTTGTAGGTCACACTATGTGCATCACAAATGTAACATTAATGTCACACTACATGCACATAGACACCATATACAAAGTTTACACATGGATGACATAAAGATTCAAAAATATATGGTGAGTATCATAGTATGAATGTCACAATGCAACTACACATCATATGCATTATTTTTCCATGGTGTGGGGGCATCAAAAGTGTGATTCCAATGTCACACTGCAAAATAAACATCATATATAGTGTTTTGCATAGGGTGGGTATCACACAATGTGACTTAAATGTTGGTGTGCAACTTGGGCGGGATAACCCGAGCTCAATCCGAAAAAATTAGGGCTTGGGTTAGAGTTTTTAATACTTGAGTTGGGCTTGGGTCCAAAAATATCAACCCGAATTCAATTTGGGCGGGCCTTGGGTTGAGCCATTAGATTCACGAGTTGAACCCGAATATTAAAATCGAGTTTAACCCGATTTAATAATCGGGTTCAACCTGAATTAATGCCTTACTTTGGGGTTCCATTCTTGGGGCATGTAGTAACTATAGCAATATGTTTATTGGAGAAATTGCAACCAAACACCTATTTAATATAGAACCTGAGAAGTCGGTAAACTAGGTGGTTCTAGTAAGCATGTTTGCTGCAGTTGGATTGTGGGACAGTGCATAAGGTTTAGAACAACAAGCCTATTTTGGACCTAACCCAAATTGAACCAATAAAATTACCTAAAATCAGTCCTAAATCATTAACCTGAATTCAACCTGAGCCAGCCCGAATTAAGCTTGGGCAGTACTTAGGTTGAGTCCCTCAACCTGAGGTAGGATTAGGTTTGAAGATTATATACCTAGGATTGGGCTAGGGTTGACTGTTCAACCCGCCCGAGTTGCCCCCTACTTAAATGTAATGACAGGAGAGAGAAAATAGAGGGAGAAAGAGAGAGATAAAATAGGTAGAGAGATATTAACAATGAAAGTCAGATATAGAGAGAAAATATGAAATATTTTTAAAACTAATGGAATTCCTTCAAAATTCAAACGATTAATTATCTTTTAATTTAGGAAACCACTTAACCATTAAAATATAATATAAAAAAATAAGAAAATTGCCCCAATAAAATAGGAAGTTGACTCTCACAGCTAACTGCATAGCTTATCTTCCACGAATAAAGGAAAATGACTTTTACGTAAATAAAATATTTACGAAAAGCCAAAGTGTATTTGTTCACAAAACATTTATACAAAAAAGGACTTGTACATTGAAGATTTATATTAAGGTATTTTGTCTCAAATAAGTAGTTTGTGTTGTACCTTTTCACAATCTTCCCTTTTTTTATTCTTCTCTTTACTATAATACCATTTTCCTATTTTTATGGTGTTTGTATTTTGACAGTTGCTTTTTATGCGGGAATTTAATTTTATTGATAGACAATTTCTAGTTTGGAATATTTCTTCTTTTTTTTTGTATATTAAATGTCTAAATCATCCATAAATGATACAAGAGCTAAACAAAAATCAATGTTTGTTTTGAAGCTGGGGTCATCATCATCTGTAATGTGACATTACAATGACACATGACAGTGTAATACCTTTATCAACACTCTAATCACAGAAAAAAAATTGTAAAATTACATTCACTAATTGATACACAATGTAAATAGTATATATCACATAATGTGACATCCATATATATTATTTTTAATGAATGATAGTGTTGCAACATAGTATAAAAATGTAAAGTGACACTAATTTCAGCTAATTAATGGAGAGATTTTAGGCTAGAATTTATGGTTAATAGAGGGGAAAACAATTCTAGATAGGGTCAATTATATACATATGTAAAGAAGATAAAATATTGTAACACCCCACCCTACACATGACATAATATTGCTCGCTTTGGGCTCACTGGCTCTCACGATTTTGTTCCTCCCAGTACCCCTAGAAAAAGGTCTTATGCCATGTAAGGCGAGAGACTTATTCATAAGCCCAACAACTTTCCCTTCCCTAACCAATGTGGGATATCAAAATCTTACAATCCACCTCCCTTAGGGCTATATGTCCCCGTGCAGCAGGTCTCCAGCTACCTGTCAGCCCATTACACGTAAGCATGGCAGGGCCCCACACTCGATCTAGGTGAGAGTCGGCTCTGATACCAATTTGTAACACCCCACCCTACACATGACATAATATTATCCCCTTTGGGTCCACTGGTCCTCACGATTTTGTTCCTCCCAGTACCCCTGAGACAATGTCTTATGCCATGTAAGGCGATGAAGCTTACTCATAAGTCCCACAACTTTCTGTAGAATAACAGGATCTCACAATCCACCCCCTTAGAGCTACACGTCCCCGTGCAGTAGCTCGCTAGCTACCTGCCGGTTCACTACATGAGAGCACGACAGGGCCCCACACTTGATCCAGGCAAGATTCGGCTCTCATACCAATTTGTAACACCCCACCCTTCACATGACATAATATTATCAACTTTGGGTCCACTAGCCCTCACGATTTTATTCCTCCTAGTACCCTTAGGAAAATGCCTTATGTCATGTAAGGCGAAAGACTTACTCATAAGCCAAGCAATTTTTTTCTCTCTAACCGATGTAGGATATCAAGATCTCACAATCCACCCCCCTTAGGACTGCACGTCCCCGTGCAGCAACTCGCCAGCTACTTGCCCGCCCACTACACGCGAGAACGACAAGGCCCCACATTCGATCCAGGCGAAAGTCAACTCTGATACCAATTTGTAACACCCCACCCTACACATGACATAATATTGTTCGCTTTGGGCCCACTAGCCTTCATGATTTTGTTCCTTCCAATACTCCTGAGAAAAGACCTTATGCCATATAAGGCGAGGGGCTGACTCATAAGTCCAACAACTTTTTCCTCCCTAACCGATGTGAGATACCAGAATCTCACAATTATAGCTAGGTGGGAGGGATTTTAGGAAAGAGAAATTATAACTATGTGGGAGAGATTTTAGAAAAGGAAAAGATGTTGTTTAAAATTTAAATTCATTAATTCATTTTTGGAGGATTTTGGTTTGTGTATGGTTGAAAAATGAAGATATTTCAGGAAGTTTTGTTCAAATTTTGAAAAATCGAGTTTTGGGGCTTTGATTAGTGACTGAATTTTGTGGAGATGGTGAATAGAATCCAGTGATTTTCAAAGGTAGATAAGTGTTTGTTCAGTTAGCTTTGTGGGTTTTTTGGAACAAAAACAAAAAAATCTTCTCCATAAAATATTTTAACTGAATGAATTTTATGTAAATAAGCCATATATAAGGTACCGGCCTAAAAAATGCCCTTGTTTGAACCATTAAGCCCTGCACACTAACTTGATTGAGACTCACAAAGGCAGCCTCTCATATAGGAAGTAGGCCTATGTCCCAATAGACAAACCTAGGGGGAAAGGAGTCCAATTGTGTAGCCCGTCATGAACAATTAATGAGCAGGCCAAGTAGGCTTGACCTGACTCATTTACAAAGCCAATTATACGGTAAATTGGAAGAAGGTACACTAAATTGAGTTAAATTGTAAAAAAGTACACATAAAAAAATGTAAAGTAAGGAAGTCCTTAATTTTAGATCTTAATTGTGTACAAATACATAATTTGAAATTTTTGGATTTTTCTTTGACATTTGTGTCATCCCTTAAATCATGCGATTATTTTTGGAAACTGTTTGTTTTTTCAAATTATATTTATGCATTAAAAATCTCCTATTTTAATGGAAGATTTGGTTTTTTCGTTTATTTTGAGGGTAAATCAGTTGGTTTGAATTTTAAATTTTGCAACAATATTATTTGTTGTCTTCTTCTTCTTTGGCATAGAAGCAATATATCAGTGCAAGTTGGAACATTATTTCATCATTATCGTTCAATCTATGCAATTATAAGGTTTGAATTCTTGACTCTATTAGATTTATGTATGTCATTTTAAAGGTGATTATATTATGTTTTTATATGCGAACACTATAACTAAAGTTCATTATGCATATGCATTTACGGTGTAACAATAACAAAGTAAAAATTTACTTACACAAAACACTGTACTATTATATTTTGTCAAACATATATTTACATATAACTTCATTATAATAGTCCAGCTCTGTTTTGAATTTGTTACCACATCCACAAAACCACTAAACACTGTCTGTGTTACTGTTTTACATTGTATTGTTATATTGTCTTTGTTATACTATGCGGAAAACATAGACGGATTTACATCTACAATGGCGGACCAGTAGGATTTTCCTTTCAAAGAAGAAACCCTGTAGATGTTCAGGGAACAATTTAAGGCTTCTTGCCGAGGAAGATGAAACAGTTTTTGGATATCATAAAGAAGCGGTAACCATTTTTCCAAGATGAAGCTTTTTGCTAATTAATGTTCCTAAAATCCGGCGGGTAAGCCTTATCAATGTGTACCTAATTAATTTAAAGATATATTCCTAAAACTGTTTTTAGGGAAGTAATGTTCTTAAAATTCAGCGGTTAAGCTTTATCATTGTGTACCTAATTAATGTTAAGATATATTCCTAAAACCGTTTTTAGGAAAGTAAATTTTAGAAAATGGAGAGTTAAGTCTTTGTATCTCACAAGTGTATTTCTTTACAATA
Source organism: Ilex asprella (assembly GCA_023539305.1). Classification (NCBI taxonomy): domain Eukaryota; kingdom Viridiplantae; phylum Streptophyta; class Magnoliopsida; order Aquifoliales; family Aquifoliaceae; genus Ilex; species Ilex asprella. Next base: position 12,398,611 of record CM042185.1, on the reverse strand, counting down.
CATTTTTTCTGTGTATTTTTTTACATTTTGTGTAATTTAGTGTACCGGCTTCCAAAGGACCCCTTATTATATTGGGGTTTCGGAGGCTGGTCTATAGTTGTAGACTTTTGGGTCAATAAGGACAGACATATTTATAACACCCCACCTTCCATATAGTATAATATTATTCGCTTTGGGCTCACTAACCCTCACGATTTTATTCCTTCCAGTACTCCTAGGAAAAGGTCTTATGTCATGTAAGGTGAGAGACTTACTTATAAACCCAGCAACTTTCCCCTCCCTAATCGATGTGGGATACCAGGATTTCACAATCCACCCCCCTCAGGACTACACGTCCCCGTGCAGTAGCTCGCCAGCTACCTGCCCACCCACTACACGCAAGCACGGCAGGGCCCTATACTCGATCCAGGCAAGAATCAGCTCTGATACCAATTTGTAACACCCCACCCTTCACATGACATAATATTGTCTGTTTTAGGCCCACTAGCCCTTACGGTTTTGTTTCTCCCAGTACCCCTAGGAAAAGACCTTATGTCATGTAAGGTGAGGGGCTTACTTATAAACCCATCAACTTTTTCCTCCTTAACCGATGTGGGATACCAGAATTTCACAATATTTTTTTTGGGCTTAAAAGACAATAAAGACATAAAGACTAATTTATCCTTAAAGACATAAATAACTATATTACAAAATGAACAATAACAATAAGACAATAATAATAACATATGACTATGATATTGAGATAATAACAGTTAATTTAACTATCCAAAATTCATAGAACTAGACAATAACATGAATTTTTATTGTAATTGTTAATTGTTACTATCAAAATTCTATAGAATTAGACTGTAACGTAAAATATGATCACAGTAATAAGCACTATCACAATAAAAAATCTACAGAATAAGACAATAACGTAAATTAAACAGCTACACGATCACAATCACTCTAAAAAATCTACAGAACTAGACAATAACATGAATTAGATAGTCACAAGATCACGATAACAGTTACATAATGATTGACATCAATTAGTTGTAAATTAGAAGTATAAAAAAAAGTCGAATTAGTAGAATAACCGCACTAAAAAGTAGTAATTAAAGTGAATTAGGGTTAGTGCGAGAATTATTCGTTTTAACAGTTTTTATGTAAAAGTTGCAGGATAAATGCAGAAATAACAAAAGAGGAAGGGAGCAATGTCAAGAAGATGAAAAATCTAGAAGGTTAAAGTGTAATAAAAGAATCAGAGGCCTTGCAACTTGCCAAGCCACTTGCACCACCGTCTGGACGGCACTGCCACCGTCCGGACGATCCTCCAAAGACCGGCCATGCAAATCTCCTTCCTCCTGCTTCCATCTCTGCCTATAAATAGCCATGCTATTCTCCTTCTTCAGTAGGCCAGATCAGCTACAGAATCACCTCCAGAGACAAAGTACTGAGAGCTCCCAAGACACAATCCAAAGAGAGAAAAATAGATACAAAGTGAGAACACGTTCTGGTCCGTGTTTAGTCCAAATCCTGTACTTTTATTTTATTGTAATGATAACTGCTAACACTCCTTGCTCGTCTATAGCAATGGAGCGTGAGTAGTTCCGTATATCCTCCAGTGCGAGGGGAACATATATATAATATTGGTGTGTTTATGGAATTGCTGATGTTTTATCTATACGTTTATTATATATATAAGACATGCCAGCTGGAATAACCCCGGTGATCCTATCAGTATGGCTTTGCTTCCACCGGAACACTTAGCAAGTTCCACTGACGCATGATATTACTATATATAATAATATTGCCTGCTAGAATAACCCCGGTGATCCTATCGGTATGACTTTGCTTCCACTGAAACGCTGAGGAAATTCTACTGTCAATATATATATTCCAAGATGATCTATTGAATAATTCAAGTATTCCGTTTGAGCAGCTTAACTTTCTGGGTGACATATCTAAATACAGCTAACCTGACAAGTTGTTGTATTATGATTAACTACCACCGGCCGACCTAACAAGTTGCTGGAGGATCGTCTATACCACCTGCGGGTTTTACTCGAATTAGTCAATTGGAACATCTATAATCCAGCGTAGCCTAATGAGCAGCTATGTTATAATATATTACCTTCACAATAGCCTAATAAGCTATTGTGTGCTGAATTGTGTACATCAGACCTACCGATTGACTTTCCAGTAAAATGGAAGTTGATTGATGTGCGGTAGCAATTCCGTAACAAGACCAACATAAAGCATATGGGATCCTGAAACTGAAGGATATATTTTATATTTCTGTCAATTAATCTGTTTTATCTACGCACTTTATTATAATTACACTTTAATTCCGTATGTTGAATAAATTAAAACCAGTTAATTAAACTAAGCTCACACCACAAGCAATCAAACATCAAATTACTCCAAACAAACCACTTTACTGTTTTTTGTTTTTATTTTATTTTATTTTTTTTATAATTTTTTTGCAAGAATTACTTAACTCTTCGTGGAATCGATACTTGGACTTAAAAACCGAGAAAACTATAATTCGACCACCTATACTTGGGTGTAATATTATAATATAATTCAGACATACAAAAAAAGCGAATCACACAATCGCATAAACTTTTTTTTAAAATTTTTCAAGACTATTTGGGATATCATCTTGATTTGAGATCTCCTAAGTACCAACCTAATGTAGACTTCAAAATATAATTCAAGGACTTCCAAAAAACCTTTAAAATAAAATGTAAAGCACTGAGATATTTTTAGAACAACTGTCACAAACCATAGGCCCAAACCATTCCATCTAGAATATAATTTTTTTTCTCATAAAATAAAGCTTCAAGCATCATAGGATTATCTAGCATCCCAACTAGGTTAGCACCCCAGGAAATCTCGAATCATGTGCTATAGGCTTGAATATTATTAATGAAAGAAAAAGTGAATACATGAAAGAAGTGGAAAAATAAAGAAAAGTCTGGTCCCGGTAGCTTGTAAAATGCCACAATCCAGCTCACAAAGGACTCAAAACCACCCTATGGTTTAAACCTATACGAAATGAGACTATACATGTCGTTACAGAGTTGAGTAGCAAGCACTGTAGGTGCAGCCCGCCACCATTGAAAACCAGATAAACCAATATTTGCACATTTATCGACTACAACATTTCCTTCTCCAAATATATGACTAAAACGGAAGTTCATATGCTGCAGATAACACCTGCAATTTATCCAGCGAATTTTAAGGGACCAGGGTAGGTCATGAGATAGATTTGCCAAACATTGAATGACAGAGCAAGAGTCAGACTTCAACCAGAGGTATCTCCAACCCTTCTGCCAAGCTTGTTCAATACCAATTATAACTACGACCAATTCAGCATAGAAAGCAGTTTGCACACCCAAAAATTCACTAAAAATTCCCTTAACAAAACCCCTATTAGTTCTATAAATACCAGCAGCAATAACCGGCCCATGATTTTCTTTGGCTAAACCACGCAGAATATAATTCAAATTACATAGATGTGAAAAAATACATACCAAGTTGTCAACAGCTTTGTGTTTCACACATCCTCTATCTCTGACGATCATAATCTGTACGCACAATACTGTCATATTCATTCATTCAAACGAAGACCATTTCATCCAAAATATAATTCAAATTAAATAGATGTAACAAAACACATACAAAGTTTTCAACAGTTTAGTGTCGCACAAGTCCTCTATCTTCAACGATCATAATATGTACGCATAATACTGTTATATTCATACATTCAAACGAAGACCATTCCATCCAGAATATAATTCAAATTAAATAGATGTAACAAAACATATACCAAGTTTTCAACTGCTTAGTGTCACACAAGTCCTCTATCTCTGGCAATCATGATATGTACGCATAATACTGCCATATTCATACATTCAAACAAAAACACAAGTTATATAGTTAAGTTTCTAATACATTTCATCGAACACTATTTGGACATATCAAATCTCAAATTGGGACTTTTCTCTTTTGTTTCTCTGTAAATTATTTCCGATATTCTCATCCTTTGTTTTAGCCCCATACATGTCGCCCTTGTCTTGGCCATTTTAGGGCAAAGGGAGCTCGTGAAAAGGTCTTTGGAGTGTAGTAGTATTGAGGAAACCAGTTCAGATAAACACCAAGTGTCGTTAGCCATCCAACAACCTGCTGCTGCTCAAGTTCAGAATAATCTTCACCAACAATCTGATAAGATCTCCAAGGATAAACAACCTCAACAACTTGGTAAGGATCCGAAGATTTAGCTCATGTGTTTTGTAAATTCAAACCATGTATCTTATCAGTTAGTTATTCTATAGTCTATAAATGTACAAATCCAAATGACAATGAAAGACAAGCAACAAATATATTTTCTCATCATCTTTCTCTGTTTCTCTCATCTATCTCTAAAATCTTATATGGTATCAGAGCCATTGACTCAAGTCACCATGGCCTCAGAACAGTCCTCTCAAACCTCTCCTCAAATTACCAATAATATTCGTGTCCCTCCCTCTCCAAATCCCTCCTCTATTCATCATCTTGTCACTATAAAACTGACATACAACAACTTTATCCTCTGGAAAGACCAGATTACACCCTGTCTCCATAGCCAACACCTTTATCAATAAGTTGATGGTTCTACTACTTCTCCTCCACAAACTCTTCATACTGAATCCTCTTCAAACTCTAGTAATGCTACTATGGCCAACCCTACCTTTCTCACATGGCTTCAACACAAACCAATTGGTCCTTAGTATTCTTATGTCTTCTCTCTCAGAGCAAATCCTTCCCCATGTTGTTGGTTGCACTACCTCTCGTGCTCTCTGGTGTGCTCTGGATCGCATGTACACCTCTCACTCTCATGCTAGAACCATTCAAGCTCACCTCAACTTCCTTTCAATTTATCATCATCTACATTCTCTTCTCCTTTAAAGTTAATTTTTTGTGATGCATGGGAACCTTCTCCCGTAATTTCTATTGGTGGACCTTGTTTTTATGTTTCATTTCTTGATGCATTTGGTCGTTGTACTTGGCTTTATCCTATCTCTCACAAATCTGATGTTGAACGCATTTTTCCAATATTCCAAACTCATGTGGAACGCTTGTTTGAATGTAAGATTAAATCATTTCAAAGTGATTGGGGCGGTGAATTTCGCCGTCTTAATAATTTCTTTAAACAACACGGCATCACCCATCGTCTAACATGTCCACATACCTATTAAATAAATGGATCTATAGAACGTAAGCATCGTCACATTGTTGAGACCGGGCTTACCCTCATGGCCAATGCATTTGCTTCTCCTCAATATATGGCAGATGCATTTGAGACTGCATGTTATCTAATAAATCGAATGCCCACTCCCACCCTTAACGACCAAAGCCCATTTGAGAAACTTTTTTCATAAAATTCCTAATTACTCATTTCTCAAAACTTTTGGTTGTGCTTGTTGGCCCCTCCTTTGACCATACAATCGCCATAAAACTAATTACCGCTCCACTCAATGTGTGTTCTTACGATATAGCCTTACCCATCATTGTTACAAATGTCTTCATCTTGAATCTGGGCGACTCTATATTTCTCATGATGTTGTCTTCAACAAATCTCTCTTTCCATTTGTTTTCTATACTAACTCTGCAGGGAAACCATCTCAATCTCAAACAGGCATCTCTCTCCCAGTATTTCATGGTTCTCCATCTATTCTTGGGTCTCTCTCTAGTCGGCCTGTCTGTCCCAGCTCAGCCCACGCTTCAAATCCGACCAATGAGACTACTATTGTAAGTCCCTCACCCATCTTGTCACCCAACACTGACCTTTCTCTTGAAGGTTCCACCGTACCAACTGAAAATGTGTTGTTGTCCACTACTTCTCCTATTGCACCCATGGTTCCTACCCTATGGCCACTCATTCACAACATGGCATATTCAAGCCCAAACAACATCATGGTGGTACAGTGCGCTACCCTCTCCCTCGTGTATTGCTCATTGAAGCATCATGTGAAGAGCTCACACCCACCACCTTCACCGAGGCCTCTAAGCATGCCTATTAGTGCACTGCCATGAACTCATAATTTGATGCCCTATTAAAGAATGACACCTGGTCATTAGTTCCCTATCTCTAATCATGAACATTGTCGGGAATAAATGGGTTTACCGTATCAAACGGGATTCAAATGGCATTATCAAGTGCTTCAAGGCTTAGTTAGTCGCCAAAGGTTTTCATCAGGTTCCTGGCATTGATTTTAATGAGACTTTTAGCCCTGTAGTTAAACCTACAATCATCTGAGTTGTTCTATCTATTGCTTTGTCTTGTGGCTGGTCGATGCGTCAGATTGATATTAAAAATGCTTTCTTACATGAGGAGCTCACCGAAGAGGTATACATGGCTCAACCACAAGGTTTTGTTCACCCCTCTTTGCCTAACCATGTTCGCAAACTTCACAAAGCACTTTATGGCCTAAAATAGGCACCCCAAGCCTAGTTTGCTAAACTCAGTACAGCTCTCACTGCTCATGGTTGTATATCCTCTAAGGTTGACTCATCTCTATTCATTCTTCTGTAATCCAATATGATGCTCTTTGTTTTGATTTATGTTAACGATATTATTATCACAGGCTCTGACCCTACTGCTATTGATGAGTTGCTCAAACAACTTCAAGTGGATTTTGTTGTCATTGATTTGAGAAGTCTAAATTATTTTCTAGGAATTGAGGCAATGTCATTACCCTCTGACCTATTTCTTTCTCAACAGAGGTATATACTTGATCTCGTACAACGCACCAACATGGCCACTACAAAACCTGTCAATATTCCCATGGCCAGTCATACCTCTTTATTTGCTTTTCACGACACAACACTCTTCAATCCATCTACATATCGCAGTGTTGTTAGGGCTCTCCAATACCTTTCTTTAACAAGGCCAGACATCTCCTTTCTAGTTAACGAAGTTTGCCAATTTATGCATCATCCCACTGAAATCCATTGGCAAGCTGTGAAACGCATCTTGTGATATCTCAAGGCCACCATCTCTTATGGATTATTACTTCGAAAGACCTGCCCCATCTCCCTTCATGCATTCGTAGATGCAGATTGGGCGAGCAATGTTGATGATCGGAAGTCTACTGGTGGATACTCTATTTTTCTCAGCAACAATCTCATCTCATGGAGCTCACGCAAACAATCCACTATCTCCCGCTGAAGCACAAAATCTGAGTATCGCTCCTTAGCAATTGCCACTGCCGAGCTTTTGTGGATTCAAACACTCCTTTGGGAGCTTGGAATCTTTCTACTACATGCCCCAACACTTTGGTGTGATAACATTAGTGCAACTTACCTCACTTCCAACCCTGTTTTTCATGCCCGCACAAAGCATATTGAAATAGATTTTCATTTTGTCCGAGATCGTGTTGCCTCCAAGAATCTCACAGTTTGATTCATCTCAACCAAGGACCAGTTCGCTGACATTTTCACCAAACCGTTGCCTGCCCCACGTTTTCAGCTTCTACGAGACAAACTCAACGTGATCACCTCCCCGTTGAGTTTGCAGGGTCGTATTGAGGAAATCAGTTCAGATAAACATTAAGTGTCATTAGCCATCCAACAACCTGTTGCTGCTCAAGTTCAGAATAATCTTCACCAACAATCTGATAATATCTCCAAGCATAGTTATCAAATCGTGTATCAAAAGACGTATCATTTTTTAAAAATAATGTATCGTATTGTGTGTCGTAAGATACGACGTAAATTTAAATAAATAGTAAAAAATATATATACCTTTGAAAAAAATCATACACTCATTAAAACATAACATTTCATTAATATTTCACTAACTATTCAAGTCATTAACATAATCCACTACTATTATAATGCAAAGTTTACAACCATAGTTCACTTTCAACCATGATTTTTCATTCTTGAAATGCCACCCCAACAGACAGTTGTACAATGAATGCATTTTAATTTCAACCTTGATCCTTCTACTTTGTCACAATGTTCCCATGTAAGATCATTAGCAAGTTTTTTAGTCATTTCTATATGAAATTAGGATTAGGATGCTGGTGATGCCATTGTTTCACAAAATTAAAATTAATTTTGATTCAAAAATTTTGATACAAAAAAAATATATATTTGATTTTGTAAATAAATTAACAACATTTCTTACACTACACAGGTTTGCTGGAGTAGCTGGAGAAAAAAGAGGAAAGGAGTTGCAGATCTAGATTAGAGGCAGCATCGATGGCTTCTCAGAGGAACAGAGCTGCCATCGTCGATCAAGAATAGAGAGAAGAGAGACACGGGGCTTGTTGTCGATGAAGAACGTGGAGACTAAGCACACAGAGCTTTGTCGTCACACAGAGCTTCATCTTCGTCAAGAACAGAGAGAGGCCCAACAAAGAACACCCATAAGCTAGAAGCTCAGATCCATCGAAGAACACCCAGAAGCTCTAATTCAGCAAAGAACGATCGTGAAAAAGAGAGATTTTTTTTTTTTTGTAAGCTCTGGCCACTGAAAAGACATCGTTTCAGTGGCTATAGCGATAAAAAAATAAGCCCTTAACTCAAAACGATGTCGCTTTATCCAAAAAAATATATATATATGCGCATATCGTTTGTATCGTACCGATACGTATCGTACCGTAAAAACATATTGTGTATCAGACGCTACAATGCAAAAACAATACAAAAATACGATTCGTATAAGAAACCCTCTGTATCATAACGTATCGTACGATACGTATCGCATATCGTACGATACTAACAATTATGTCTCCAAAGATAAACAATCACAACAACTTGACAAGGATTCGAAGATTCAACTCCCGTATTTTGTAAATTCAAACCATGTATCTTATCAATTAGTTATTCTACAGTTTATAAATGTACAAATCCAAATGACAATGAAAGACAAGCAATAAATATATTTTCTCGTCATCGTTTCTCTCATCTATCTCTAAAATCTTTTTACGTAGGGACTAGAGTTGTTTTTCTTCCCTTTTCGGCGGTAGCTCGGTCTTTGGTGAGTGGGTGACTGATTTGATTTGTACGAATATTGGTAAAAGATTTTGATGTAGAGATTTTGACCGTCATTTTATGGTTTCTAATCAAAACTTCTACCATTCAACTCAGTTTCGTGCTAGAGGCTTCTGCCTCTGTTATAAGGTCTGGTTTGATTTCACGCCGGAGAAGAGAGAGGAGAGAGAGACAGAGAAAAGAGATGAACAACTCGGAGCAAAATATGTATTTTGTCTTTAAAATATTTAATTTGCATCATTTTGATATTTACATAGATGAACCGTTAAGTATTTGACCGAATGATCACGTGTTAGACACGTGATACCGTCCAAAAAAAATGACACGTGATCACTTCAATCAATAAATTTAATTGTCCGTCTACGTGAGAATCAAAATAATATATCTTAAAGGACTAAATATACTATTAACCTATAAAAAAATAAAAATAAGAAAGGAGCTCATTGGACCTACTTGTCAAATATTTATGTCATATGTCGTTAATAACTCGATAAGTTTGCGTCTATTCTTATTAGCCAAACAAATTACCATATTATCCTTAATTCCAATTTTCACTATTTATATGTCTATAAATAACTTTTTGTTGAGTCTAATGATGTTGTTAAATAGAGATTAGCGATTAGTCTAATGACCATCGTCCCTGCTATTAAACTTTAATGTCACGGGTTTAAATCTCGTCGTCCACCTCTCTTATTATAGTGTCTAACAATATATATATATATATATATATATATATATAATAGTAATGCTACACTAATCAAAAAATAAAAAATAGAGATAAAATAATGTGATTATTACAATGGTGTTATTGGTCCCACTTTTACACATTTTTAAAATTTTAAATTTTTTTATTATGAAAATACTGCATCATTTAATCTTTTATTTTTTATCCCCTTTTTTGGTCACTTAATAGACCCTTAAAGTCCGTGATCTCTGTCATTATGCACAAATCCATACCAACTTCCACCAACAAAGCAAGATAAAAATACAGAGCAGGTAAGGCAGAGTTACCGAAATTAAGCAGATCTTAGCCAATACGTCCAAAATTACCTGAAAGTTAGGTAATAAATTAAAAAATAAGTTGGATCTTTCTGATAATATACCTAGGATAAGTCTACGGAATCCCAAAAAATATCAGTATCATATCGAAATCGATTGAGATCTGTAGATTTTTATTTGTTAATAATTTGTACTCATTGATTTATAAAGATGATAAATAAAATATAATACTATCTTTTTTTTAAGTGAAAAATAAAAACACATACTAAAAAAAAGATGTTTTCCATATCATAGTTGGGCAACTTGCACAGTGGAGTGGTTGAATCCAAAAGAACGATTTTTTTGGAGTTTCAAATGTGTCAGGTTAAACCATTTTGTGTCAGGTTGATTTCGAGTTTGTGTCAAAAATTTCAAAACCTCAATCTGACATGCTTAATAATCATGTCGAGATGTGTAAACACTAACCTAACCTTGCTGTTAAACGAGTTATCCAAACCCGACTTGAAGGATACGTTTAATAAACATAACGTTTTTGGGTTAACACATTTTATTTTGACATAATACAAACCTATTGTCACACCCTAATTAACTTGGGTGCATAACGTCGGTCTTGGTGGCACCTTGCACCAAGGCAGACCATGAGTGGGAATCAAGGTGATGCGGCTAAGTGGTTCGACAGATTAATGTGGACCGTGGCAGCATGAGACCACCCGGTTGAACATGGCAGCACGGGTTGGGCTCAATTGAAGCAATGTCGGTGCATAGCTTCGGATTGTATGGCATGGGTTGAACCCAGCATGCACAATAGTTCATGAAGCAAGGCTGGCTGCTGAATGTGGACACATGCTGGCACATGGCTGCAATGCATGTGACCAGGAGGATGCTGAGACTCAGTCAAGGCAGTTGTTGAATAAGGCGAAGTCTGTGGGAAGCAGTTCTGGGCGTTTCTAGCCTGAATCTGGTCCAGATACATGTTGATAAGAGACAATTCCATATCAGATGTTGAGTTGATAGAACTGTCTGCCAGGTGTCGCACAGAGAACAATCTTGCTGACCAAGTCTGCTAGAGAATAACAGAATGTGAGTAACTATCCTTTGGCAGATAGGGGTGTCATCTGCCATGCTCATTGTATAAATAGAGGTGCTTAGGCATTCTGTAAAGGCGGAGAGAGAGTGTTCTGGCTTTGAGAGTTTCTTGTAAATTGTTGAGTTTAATATATAAGGTTTGAGAGTGTTGTCCCAGTAAATTCGTGTGTGCTTTCTGTGTGAGTTCCTGTCCCTTGTTCTTGAGATTGTGTGGCTGGTTGCAGTGACAACGCCTTCACAAGTAGCCTCGAAAAGAAAACGAGTTGTTGCCCCGTGACACCTATTTAACATATATAACCTTTTTCTACACTTGTTCATTGTCATTAAATACATCATTTAATCATTCATTCAAAAATTTAAATAATTTTTTTACAAATAACATATCACATCTCACCAATAAAATTAATTAAAATATATTTAAATTTCAACCCAAAAATTAAAATAGGAACTATATTAGTATACTGTCATAATAATGTTAAGAACTATATTGTCAATTACTATAATAAAAACAAAAACTAATAAGTAATAAAGTTATGATCATATAAGTCATACATAATAGACAAATTATATTTTCATAAACGGGTCTATAATAAATTAGATCGAGTTTGTGTTCAGATCATGTCAACCCGTTTAAAATATACGGGTAATCAACTCAAAACCAAATTAACCTGATTTTAACATGAACCTAACATAATTTTTTTGTGCTTAAACGTGTTGACACATTTTAACTCATTAACTCAATTAATTTCATATGATTTGCCTGTTCAAAGCTCAGTTCCAAATAAAAGATTTAAAACAGCATCTGTTCAAATCATCCAAATAAACAAGACAGATAATCAAAGAATCAAATAAAATAATATCATTAATCATCTTGGATTTGCTTGGATGTTTTATGTGTTTGTTTGGTCAGAGAGGTCCATTTGTTTTGACCTCAAGCCTGTTGTGACATGCCTGCTGGCCTGAATGTTTCCTTGGTGCAATATTCTATTTATAGTGGAGATAAAAAGTTATTGTATTGTTTTTATTGAAGAAAAAGTAGAGGTATAATATCAAAAAAATTACTTTTCGGTACAATAGCTAGACCCCATAATAGAGGTATTAATAATTATTTATGCACGAAGACACGACATAATAAAAAATTAAATTAAAACTCAAAAAATATTGTATTATCTAAAGACACTTTACAATCTAAAACAAACCGTCTATTTGAAATAGTTTTTACTTCATTTGTTTTAATATAAGAAATTGAAATAAAGCTAATTCCTACAACTTTCCAAAAATTTCAACAAAAAAAATTATCATAATACATCATACTACCACAATCATCAATACATATCCAACTATTAAAACAACCATTATTTCATACCCAAAATCATCATAACCACGCACAAATAGAGAAACAACTTTTATCAACTTCATATTCTTTATAGCTAACACAAAACATGTTTTCATGTATACTTGAAAATATTTTAAATATAAAAATTATTGAAATATGTGAGACAAAATAAAACAATTAAAAATCCGAAACTTAAAACCCCTTGCCTTTCTTGTTAGTTTGAATCAACACAATTGCCATCAATTCCATTACCATGAATTATTTGAAAAAACTAATAAACACAGATATTATTAGATTGTTTTAACAAATATGAAGCTAAGAAAATCAAAATTCAAAAAAAAAAAATCATAAATATCTTTATACATATAAAACCATAAAGAAAAAAAAAAGGATGAAAAGTCATATCACTTGATAAACTTTATTTTTTGTTCATTCGTTAGATGAGGTAGCTTTTTCTTTTCCCTTAGATATGACAATCGTTAAAGCATTTGTACTTTTTTTCTCCTTTTATAAAAAAAATCAATATAAATATTGTAAGAAAATTTTAATTTAAAAAAAATGCATTGATAAATGGGTGTGATGTATACTTCTATACGATGTAAGAAAATGCTAGTTAAAAAAAATGAATGAGAAATGAATGTCAGGTGTGTTCCCTTATGTATACGGAGACAATTAAGTTCATATTCATTGTGAATCACCACACATATATTATTCTGACAAAGCATTCGAATCTATAGACAAAAAAATAATGAATAGTAAATAGGTAGGTGTAAGAAGATTAGATAAAAAGTAATAAAGGATGATTGAGAAAAAGCTTATCCCACGGTATTTTGTAGATCATTATCCATATGTGACAACATTAATGAATAAAAATTAAAATAAATAGGTTATTAAACCAATAAATAATAGTTGTTTAGATAGAGTTAAAGAAATAATGAGCTTACATTGCCAAAAATAGTGACATTATCAATCTTTTAATGGTTGTGGGGTTGCAATAGTGGTGGCTACACAGTAAATTTCATAAATTATGTATAATTAACATTAACACTAATTTCAATAAAATTTTAAACATCAAAATAACCCAATTTTTATGAAAATAATCCACCAAACCTAACTTCTAATTCCACAATTTGAAAACCTAACTTCAACATTGTTTTTCATACAATCAAGAAATACAATATCATAAAAAAACAAAAGAAAATGTCTCTAGCATTCAATCAAATACCACCAATAAAATAAAATCCAAGTTGAAAACTCCTAACATTCAAAATCATACAAATAATCATCAACTCTGAAGAGTCCAGATTTTACTGAGCTAAGGCCCGATCCGAACGGAGTCGAAGAAGCCCATAGAAGAGCCCAAAAGACCCATGTAGTTGGCAACCGAGTAGCAATCGTCAAGGAAAATGGAGAAAGAACTAAGACCGCACGAGGCAGCGAGGGGCGTCGCCCAAAGCCCCTAGGACGCCGCCCAGGGCACCAAGGGCGCCCAGCTTCGTGCTCGGCTTCTCCTTCTTCCTCTCCTACGACCTCTCCTCTTTCTCCATTTGAGTCCAGTACGAATCCAAGTCTAATTCAAATACGAGCTCGACGTCCGACCTCAAGACCAAGACAAGCACCAAGTCGCACCAACTCAAGGCCGAACACCAAAGGAAGAGACAAGGCAGCCCAAGGCACTAAGGGCGCCGCCCAAGGCACCAAGGGTGCCTCCCATGCCTCCTAGGGCACCGCCCATGCCTCCTCCAGAATGGCCATGCTCCATTGACCTCTCCTCTTGGCTCCTCTTCATGCTTGGATGTAACACTAAACACAATACAAATCCAAATCCACTTCGAAGCAAGTTCGAGCTCAAGACTCAAGTCCCAGACTAAGCATGAGCACACTCCACACCAGAATGACGTCCGAACAAATAGGAGCACGTGGAGGAAGACTCGGGATACAGAGATCTCCTACCAAAATTCTACCTTCCAAAGAAGTCTACTCCTACCATAACTCTACTTACCAAAGAGGCTCACTCCTACCATGTCTGTACTTACCAAATTGACGGGAGACTTCTCTCTCACGTCACCGCCTCACCGCCTTGGTGAGCCTATATAATGTAAACCCTCACTGTATAACGATGACTCTTGAGACACACGACACTAGTTGCATTCAAGAGACTCTCTCTAGAAGCTCTTTAAGCTCTCTACACACACTCTCTCTCTCTCTCTCTAGACTCATTGTAAACTCTCCGGAGTACTACCGTTAATCAATAAAACGCCTAAGACCACCGTCGCCATTCGAAGAGTGGACGTAGGTCATCCGAGACCGAACCACTATAAATCTCCAGTGTTGACCTATATTTACTATTTTGCCACTAATTGTCATTGATTGCTCATTAATCACTTTAGTGACTGTTGATCTCGCACGAAGACGATTTTGTGCATCATCAAACTCAACATGTCATTCCATGAAAATAACACTCATTCAATCAAAATAACCCTAACATTCAATCGCAAACCTAACTTTCAATTCAAAATGTTAAAATATTAACATCCAATTTGATACAATTAACAACTAAAACATTCAATAAAAACCCTATTATCAAAACCCTATGAAAAATCTCAATTTAAAATCAAACTATACAGCATTAATATAACCATTTACAAACGACACAACATACTCAACTTAACATCTTCATATATGCATTATGATTTGCTCTACCCTAAAAATTTCAGAATTATATAAAAAAACACATTACTAAACAAAGAGCCAAATCAAACACTGCTCCAACATATGCAATTAACAACACTAATCCAAAACCCACAACAAACACAACATTCTACCCTTGACCAATTCAAGCCTAATGAAAATGGTAGGAAAAAAACAAATGCATACCACACAAATGTATCGCTGCCACATGGAGTATCCCAACTTGATTTTCATAAAAAAAAGTATGTGCATACTGTTCGGCTAAAATAAAACAAAAAAATCTAAAGTCATGTATCAAATATTATCAACTGATAACAACAAAAAATGGGGTTAAGTGGGTAGCTTCTAGATCATCAAACCAATTGGCAGAGAAGTGGGGCGGTTAGAAGACCCACTGGCTTAAAATCTGCAACTAATGGAGGAAATTAAAAGTGATGGCAGATAATGGTAAAAGCACCAAGTATCCATGCAACCTTACAGCTAGGCGACTAAGTCCACACATCACCTGATATATAACGGTTATGAGCCTAATTTCCCACTAATTATGTCTCCATAGCACCTCATTCAATTTAAAGAGGAGAGAGGGCAGGAGTTAAAGGAGGAGGCGGCAAAAGAAGAGAAGCAGAGCAAGAGAGGAGGGAAACGTTTGAAGAAAAAAAAAAAGAAGAAGAAAGAAGGGACGAAGAAAGGCCGAAGAGGACGAACGGTTTGTAGTGGAAAAGAAACGAAAGCAGAAGGCCTCGTTAGAAGAAAACAAAGATCAGCAACTTTGCGGTATACCTCCTGTTTTCTTTTACTCTTTCATCGAGTTAATCTCTTAAATTGTTGGTTGCAGCATATTACTTAGGTTCGAAAGCACAGCAGCCTAAAAAATATAACATTCAACATTCCCAAATTAAAACTTAGAAAAACTAAACTATAACATTCAAAACTAATTTAAAATTCAAAACACCAAAACTATAACATTCATACTACAACATTCAAGCTATAACAAAATTTATAAAACCAAACTGTAATGTTTGATGTTGGTTTAGCAATGGTGGAGGAGGTCTGAGAGAGAGAGGGAAAGGAAGGGGGGGGTGCTAGGATGGAAAGCCTGCAGATGGCATACGTTTGTCTAATGGGTGGCGTGTGTGTCTGGTTAAATTGGGCGGGAGGTTGTATTTGAGTGAGAATGAATCTTGAGCCATTGATTTTAATTAGATGAGTTTAGATGAGATCTAAACTGTACATCTAAATTTAAATCAAATCTTGGCCGTTTTTCTATTTTATGCCCATTGAGAAGGATGATTTTAATTTGAAAAGTTGCATTTGCCTCTATCTCGATGGTATGGGAGAATTATATCCAAACTTTTTAAGATTTGTCATTTTCTAACATTTGAAATATTATATACAGACATTTTCAGATATGTACATACGTAACACATAGACCCCTATCTTCAATGTCCGTTCGTATGTCTGTTAGTAAATTACATTTACACTCTCTGAAGTTTGTAGACATAAAATACTTAAATTTCTTAAGTTTAAAATATTATAATTAGATAAAAAATACTTAAATCAAATATCAAAGATATAATATCAAATATTTTAAATTTTATAACAAAAATTCATGTTTTATTGTACAATTTATTGAAATAAAATCAAAAATAAAAATCTAATTTTTTTAAAAAAAATCTTAATTAGTATACAATTATACTACCTATTGAAATAAGTATAAAAAATCAAATAAGGGGGTCTAAGCTATTCATAATAGAACATAAATATTGCAACCAAAATTCATATTACATTATGTCATTTATTGAAATAAAATCAAAAATAAAAATATAACGTTTTCTTAAAAAATTATAATTAATATACAATTATTACACACTTATAAATTACAGGGAGTCTAAGTATAATTTATTAACAGATTTATTAACGGTAAAAATCTAAGTGTTATGTACATATAAATTTTAAGGAGTCTATATGCAATATTTTAAATGTCAAATAATTTAAATAATTAAATAACAAATTTAAAAATATTTAAATGTAATTATCCCAAAATAGATAGATAGATTGTCAAGATTTGACTAGTCTTTTTCTAATTATCCAATGGGACAATGTAATTCAAATGGGAGTAGTCATATCAATCACACATCATTATGTTAAAAGTTGCCACGCACACCTCAGATGCGTATAAACAATCACAAACTATGTGTATTTTTTGGTGAACTAGACAAATTATATGTCTTGATTAGACCTAAATTTTATATGATAAAACAATACTACTAGTAATGGTA
>CM042185.1:12338988-12371190 GCA_023539305.1 Ilex asprella | reverse complement strand
ATGAAGACAAATAAGGTGATGATATTTATTACCACTTTGTGAGGTCAAAACATCCCATCTTCCTTCTATTTAGTGCCGCACCATTGATACTTATTGACACCTATCTTCTAGAAGAATTTTTTTGGATCTACATTTTTTCAATTAGAATATTTTTTCTAATTTACTCAATGATAGGTTACTGTTGTGTATTGATCGTGACTCACTAATTCATAATACAAAAATGCTTAAATATATGTTGAATAATTTATTATTGAAAAAATATGTATTAAAGTGAAATCGAACAATAAATTTCTTAGGTTAAGAACTTTATAATATAATACTATCTATACATGTTAAATAGTTGTCTTTTCATCTTTCGAGAAGGGACGGTGTCTCATTTGAGAATCTAATGCGAGAAACATCATTAAATTAATGAATAAAATTTTTTATTAATCAAAATATTAAAATACATTAAATTTCAATAATATATCCTAAATTATATACAAAGACTTTATTGACACAAAACATCGTGGTGATGAATTAAAATATACTTTTTTTGCAGTGTCAAGGTCATTATATAGTACACCACTCACAGCTCACAGCTCACAGCTCACATGCTAGCCTAAGGTTTTAGCTAGTGAATACAATTCTATGAGAAGATAGATGATGGGTTTATTATTAAAAGGTTGTAGATGGTATAAGATAAATTTAGTTGAATTAGGGTGGGTATAGAAGGGTTGGATTTAATAGTTTGATAATAAAAATTTTAATAGTATAAAAATAAATATTTATGAGATAGGAATAACCCTATTTTTAAGAAAAATCTTGGTTGCTATACCAACTACTAACAAGTGATTAAGACGATATGAAGTAACCCAGAGTTTTTTGAATCCATAGACAATTATGTCTTTAATACCGTACCAAAAAAAAATCTTGATCGTAAATTTTGTTTTGGGTATTTTGTAGTTGATTATGAAAAATAATAAGGTGGTCTTATAAATTACGTTCTCTATGACCTTTTTATTTACACTAAGGTGGTGTTACCATTCAATTAAAACAAGTAAATTGGATAAAGTGGACTCTCTTATCTTATGTGGGGTTGTCACTAGATTACGATAATTATTGAATTGTATAGGATTTACTTGATATATATGGTGTAATTAAATGTTTTTTCATCGAGGAGATCTTTACAGTTTACAGTTTACAGCTAACTGCAGATTTTATAGAAGTGCAGAATCGCAATGTTTGTAATTATCCGATCCAGATAAGATTCATTTGTACAGGAGGAGAGAGACAAGTAACCAGATGCCAAAGGACTCGATCCGGGGAGAGAGAGAGAGAGAGAGAGAGAGAGAAAGGGACAGTGTATCAAAAGGATTCTCATTCCTTTCCTTCCTAGCTAGTCTTCTCCAATATGTGACAAAACCTTTTTCTATGTAAGACCCATTTCATGCAATCTTTTAACTGATCTCCCTAACTCTCTGCAACACCCATTCCTTTGTCATCATCATCCATGATTCTGTGCTGTACGTCCTTAAAAAAAAAAAATACCCAATTAACTGTCTCCAAGCCAATACTAACTAACAACCATGAACCACCCCTTTAAGTACCCATACCCTTCCACTGCATCAGAGTGATGAAAACTACAGATCTACTTACAATCTTACATATATCTCTTATCAACGTTGCTTATAGGCCCCCATTTGTTCATGCATTAATTGGCGGCGTAAGAGCTATAACTATTTAGATCTTTGGCATTTTTTCCCTTTCCTCTTTTTAGCATTTGCGTTTGTAATACAACGAAAACAGCCTCTTCATATGCGGGTGTGAAGACTGAAGAGAGTAGGTCTTGTCAGAGCCTCGTGTAGTGGACTGCCCCTGTGCTATAACTCTTTATTCTTACTGTTTCATTACTATTCATAAGCTTCCTATTTTTCATGTTTATGAATTTCCTGCTGCAGCTTTGAAGAACAACTCGGTGAATTTCAATTCTTTCCTGAGTTTAGAGGAGGCAGATGAAGGGAAAACGTAGCTTTGATCTGAATCAAAGGATTCAAGAAGGGTAATTCTGCAATATGCGTGTATAAGTCTTGATTCTTACTGGTTTATTACTGAGCATAAACTTCTGCATTTTTTCATATTTATGAATTTTCTGCAGCTTTGAAGAATAAGTCGGTGAATTGCAATTCTTATCTAAGTTTAGAGGGTTAGACAGCGGTTTGATTTGAATCAAAAGGATTCACGAAAGGTAATTTTGAGTGTTGCAGCCTATAAAAATGGCAGCAACATTATCCTCAGATGACTTGCCAAGGTCTATGAGCAGAGGGTCAATGAGCAGGAGGCTGAGTTTTGCATCTTCCAGCCGGAGAAGTTGGGCCTCAGCCAGTATCCGGGAGGCGTTCGCGGGGCCAGGAGGGGACGCTTTTCAGAGGAGTGGGAGAGAAGATGATGATGAGGAAGAGCTGAGGTGGGCTGCTATTGAGAGGCTTCCAACTTATGATAGATTGAGGAAGGGAATTTTGAAGCAAGTTTTGGATACTGGTAGAGTTGTTCATGAAGAGGTTGATGTTTCCAATCTTGGGATGAGAGATAAGAAGCAACTAATGGAAAGTATTCTCAAGGTTGTGGAAAATGATAATGAGAGGTTTCTTCAGAGACTCAGAGATCGTACTGATAGGTGACAGTCAAAACTTTTTCTGAATCTTGTTGTAGATAATAGTCTGTATATTTAGTGTTTTTGATCTTTGAATTATTTTATAAAATATTTTTTTTGGGACTTTAATTATGCTGTCAAAACAGGGTTGGAATCGATATTCCGAAAATTGAAGTTCGGTTTGAGAACTTGGCAATTGAAGGAGATGTACATGTTGGATCGAGGGCGCTTCCAACCCTGCTGAATGCTACCCTGAATATGATAGAGGTAGCTGATTCTGTTCTTCACTTTTCTAAATTGGTCAATTAGCTTATTTTCATATCCAACAACTAGGACGGATATCCTCAATTCGATTTGCACATGTAAGATGTACTTACAGATTGTCTGTCCTTGTACTTTTTTTTCTAGTTTTTCCCCAGTAGTAATTGTTGGTCAAGGAAATTCATGTTAAAATTCTAGTTCTTAGAGCTAATAATTTCTCCTACTACGCAAATTGATCACACAGAATTCGAAATGAGAAATCTCCTTTTTTGTTTGGTTTTTGAGGCTTCTATTGTGTCCGGGAGAGATGATGAATACACAGTGGAAGTTTTTTCTTTTTATTGGTGAAGATTTCAATTTGTTGTTGTTTACAGGGGGTTCTCGGAGCACTGAAGCTTTTTCCATCAAAGAAAAGGGTTGTTAAGATACTTCATGATGTGAGTGGAATCGTGAAACCATCAAGGTATGTTTATGGAATCAAACTCATTCTATTATCACCAGTTTTCCACTTTTATATAGCCATATAAAAAGGGGAAATAATGTATAAGCACAAGTATCTTGAAGTAATTTGTCAAATCATAATCAAAAGCTTTCCTACAATCTAGCACAACCATGGCCTGTGAGTATACACAATGTGACACTTTTGTTGATTTCTATTTTTGAACTTCCTGTTCATGCTTGTCAACTGTGTTGTCAGGATGGCACTACTTCTTGGGCCTCCAGGTGCTGGAAAGACTACGTTACTGCAGGCACTTGCTGGAGGGCTGGACAAGAATTTAAGGGTATGTAATCCTCCACCTCACTCATCGTCACAAAGTTTGAGAATTTCTCAATATCTTGCTTAGACGTAGTAATCAAATGTTAGTGTATTTTCATTAACTTTTGTGGGCAGGTTACCGGAAAAATCACTTATTGTGGTCACGAAATGTCGGAGTTCATTCCTCAAAGGACTTGTGCTTATATTAGCCAGCATGACCTCCACCATGGTGAGATGACTGTCAGAGAGACATTAGACTTCTCAGGACGCTGCTTGGGAGTTGGAACCCGATATGACCTCCTGGCAGAGTTATCGAGAAGAGAAAAAGATGCAGGAATTAAACCTGACCCAGAGATAGATGCATTCATGAAAGCCACAGCAATGGCTGGCCAAGAATCTAGTTTGGTCACGGACTATGTTCTTAAGGTTTATTTTCTCATCTTTCTGGTGTCTAATGTTGATTGTAATGCCCTCAACTACCATATTGAACTGATTATTAAGTTTATATGACAGATACTTGGGTTAGATATCTGTGCTGATATCATGGTGGGAGATGGGATGAGAAGGGGTATCTCTGGTGGGCAGAAGAAGCGTGTCACAACAGGTATGTGAAAAGAATTTTAGTGACAAACAGAGGCCAAATGTTGGTTTTCTTCAACCCTTCTTCACCCACAAACCAAACAAAATTCCAGTTTTTTAAGGTCTCCCCATGCTATTGAATTGCCTTATGTGACAACAATATTACCAAAATCGGGTTTTTGGCATATGCAGGAGAAATGTTGGTTGGGCCAGCAAAAGTTTTTTACATGGACGAAATATCAACTGGTCTAGATAGTTCCACCACTTACCAAATTGTGAAGTTTATGAGGCAGATGGTTCATATTATGGATGTAACCATGATAATCTCTCTTCTGCAACCTGCACCTGAAACGTTTGATCTTTTTGACGACATTATTCTGCTTTCAGAGGGTCAAATTGTCTACCAAGGTCCACGAGAGAATGTCCTTGAGTTCTTTGAGAGTGTGGGATTCAAATGCCCAGAAAGGAAAGGGGTTGCTGACTTTCTGCAAGAGGTCACTTCGAGGAAGGACCAAGAGCAATACTGGTTCAAAAAGAACGAACCTTATCGATTTATTTCAGTGCCTGAGCTTGCAGATCGCTTCAGTTCTTTCCACGTTGGGCAGAAGCTTTATGATGAACTTGGGATTCCTTATGATCAAACGAAAGTCCATCCTGCTGCATTGGTAACTCAGAAGTACGGTATTTCCAATATGGAGCTCTTGAAGGCATCCTTGGACAGGGAATGGCTACTGATGAAACGCAACTCATTTCTGTACATATTCAAGACCACTCAGATTACTATCATGTCAATAATTGCTTTCACAGTTTTTTTTCGAACTGAGATGAAACATGGTCAATTGGAAGATGGAGGCAAATATTATGGTGCACTGTTTTTCAGTCTCATTAATGTGATGTTTAATGGGACGGCTGAGCTTGCCCTAACCATGGTCAGGCTTCCTGTGTTCTTTAAGCAGAGGGATGCCCTGTTTTACCCTGCATGGGCCTTTGCCGTTCCCATTTGGATCATGAGGATCCCCCTCTCATTCGTGGAATCAGCAATATGGATCATCCTGACTTATTACACAATTGGGTTTGCTCCTGCTGCTAGTAGGTATGTGATTTCACATCCGTTTTTAAACATTATCAAGTAATTTTCATGCGCAAGTATGTGAACTGGAGTGGCTGTTGAATGTAAATCCATGGTTCAACAAACACCAGAACTGATGACAGCTATTCTAAAAGATTGCTTACATGATTTTGGAAGTTGGAATTGTGCAGGTTTTTTCGCCAATTTTTGGCCTTTTTTGGTCTACATCAGATGGCTTTGTCTCTCTTCCGATTCATTACGTCAATTGGAAGAACACAGGTGAACGCAAATACTCTTGGCACCTTTACGCTGCTCATGGTTTTTGTCCTAGGTGGATTCATTGTTGCCAAAGGTTAGTGTTTTTGTCTTTGAACTGTGGGTACTTTTTTTTTTTTTTTGCAGATGTGGTCTGATTCAGAAACTAGTGATAATGTTTAGTTCATACATTTCAAAATGCAGTGGAAATTACTAAAGCAGTCATGTAACTCATTCTGCAGATGACATTACACCATGGATGATATGGGGCTATTATGTTTCTCCTATGATGTATGGACAGAATGCCATAGCCATCAATGAATTTCTTGACAAAAGATGGAGTACTGTAAGTTCAATGTTTAGTTTATATATATCTGTTTTTTTCTTTGTCCCAACTTAAATACTGACTTGTAATTATCTGATCATCTATGATAAACCACTTTGTTTTTTCCTACAGCCTAATACAGACCGAAGATTTCCAGAGCCTACTGTTGGAAAGGTTCTTCTCAAGTCCAGGGGAATGTTTTTGGAAGACTATGTGTATTGGATTTGTGTCATTGCACTCTTTGGGTTTTCGCTTCTCTTCAATATTTGCTTCATTTTAGCACTGACGTACTTGAATCGTAAGAAAGCACTTTCATACTAATCCGCTTACAATTTATGGTGTTTTGATCTGGTTTGGTTTTAACAATCTTTTGTGACTCAAATGCAGCTTTGGGAGATTCTAAATCAGTTATTCTAGATGAGGATGCTGAGAAAAAAAAGCCAGGCCTTAATTTAATGGCGGACACAGATAGGACTTCAGCATCTACAGCTCCGTCAGCTGAAGGTTATTTACCTTTGCCTCCTAAGAATTCCATTGGGTTTTTTAATCATCCCACTATGCTTGCACTGTTTTGGGAGTAATGTAGTCATGTTTATGGGACAAATTTGTTCGAATTAGACCTTACTTGACTCAGATACGTTGTGCAAGACAGTTAGTTTTGTATATATATAGTTTCTTTCTCTCTTGAAAGCCATGACATTCCTTTTTCCTTCTGCCCTTTAATTTCCACCTTAGTTATCTTGTTTATACAAGACTTAGTATTTTTTTTTATATAAAAAAAAATTTTTAGAATAAAATCTTCTCATTGGTAAACATTACTTCAACTAGTTGCGTTTTATTGCGTAGACCTTTTCTCCTTCATGAACCTCATGAATAGAACTGCAAATGCAGTATGGGGATGCAAAAAGGTAACGTCTCAAAATACCTATTTGGAGGTTGAGAATGACAGCAAAGAATGTGACATATTTGTATCTGGAAACTGAAGACATTAGCACTTGAAGATGATTTTTTTTTTTGCCAAAATTAATTTTCAGATTGTGGACATTCTTATATTTTGAAACCGTCCTTTATTTCTAGCTGCTGATTGAACCTGAATGATTGCAGGAATAGATATGGCAGTAAGGAACACTCCAGGGCGTACCCACTTAGGCGGTGCAGATAATGCAGCGAACAAAAGAGGAATGGTGCTGCCTTTCCAACCCTTGTCACTTGCATTTAATCATGTGAATTACTACGTTGACATGCCTGCTGTAAGTCAACTATCCTGAATTTTAAATCTTATAAGTAACTATGATAGGATATTATTTTCTTCCATGTCTTTTTTTTAAGGTAGCATCACCCAAATCTTAAAAGATGACTCCCGAGAATCCATGCATATCCAAAAATAATTATCCATTGAAAAAATGGACAGTTCCTTTTTTTTTTCTTTTCTTTCATGCTACTTGAATAATTAGTGCTGTATTTAGCTAGCCATTGTTGGTGCGAGTGGAAAATTTGGCTCATTATGAATATTTCTTTTGACTTGGACCTTACAATAATTGATTAATATCTCAGACTTTTTTAGATGACTACTATTTTCCTTCTGAATCTTTTCAAAATGATTCGAGTTTGATGCTCATCCACTTAAGTCTCCATGAATCAAATAGACATTTTCATAAAAGGGTACTATGGTTTCGAGAAACTTAGACTGTGAACCAGTGATATATTACAGAACTCAGGTAAACAATTGACATTGTCAATAATATGGCTTGTATCAGGAAATGAAGAACCAAGGAATAGAGGAAACTCGTCTCCAACTGTTACGAGATGTCAGTGGTGCTTTTAGGCCTGGTGTTCTGACAGCATTGGTTGGTGTAAGTGGTGCTGGAAAGACCACTTTAATGGATGTGTTAGCAGGAAGAAAAACTGGTGGGAACATTGAAGGAAGTATCAGCATTTCTGGTTACCCAAAGAACCAAGCAACTTTTGCTCGTGTCAGTGGTTACTGTGAACAGAATGATATCCATTCTCCACATGTTACGGTTTATGAATCTCTTGTGTACTCTGCCTGGTTGCGTCTTGCTCCAGATGTAAATACAAAAACTCGAAAGGTTAGTTGTTTGTTACCTATCCCTCTAGCAATTTTTCCTAATCTTGCAGTTCATTTGGTCTGCTTTTTCTTGCCAACCTTAAACTGGGATCATGCATCTCTAATAAAGTGTACACCACTTCTTTGTTTTGTCACCGAAACCGTATTTCTTTGTTCCTCCTCTTCCAATTTGTGTAGTTTGATTTTCTTGGCAATGTTCCACTGCAATGAGGCACCCACCATAAAGTTTACGTTATGACATTTTCTCTTTCTGCTTTTTTCATCATAAGTAGGTCTTTGAGGCAAGGAAACATGTCTAGAAAGCTCAAATTTCACCTGCTTCACAAAATTCATCTTTTGGCATGCATTGATATTTATTATGACTGATGATTTCAGTATTGCAACGCATCTAATGACTTAGTTTTCAGATAATGTGCACGGATTGATTAATTTGATTTTTTTGTGCTTTAGATGTTTGTCGAGGAGGTAATGGACTTGGTCGAGTTGAACCCACTAAGGGACTCTTTGGTGGGCCTTCCAGGAGTCGATGGTCTCTCAACTGAACAGAGAAAGAGGCTCACCATAGCAGTGGAATTGGTTGCTAATCCCTCCATCATCTTCATGGATGAACCCACATCAGGCCTTGATGCTAGAGCTGCTGCTATTGTGATGCGAACTGTGAGAAACACGGTAGATACTGGGAGAACTGTTGTCTGCACAATTCACCAGCCAAGCATCGATATCTTTGAAGCTTTTGATGAGGTAGTTATCAATTGCAAGCTTTTTGCATTTTAAAATTTCAAATTATATGATCCCCATGTAGTCTCTGCTGCTTTTCTATTCTAATATTATTCTATGCAGCTTTTGTTGATGAAAAGAGGAGGACAAGTCATTTATGCTGGACCTCTTGGTCACCACTCTCACTTGCTTGTAAAATATTTTGAAGTGAGTGTCAGTCTCTGTAAATTTGGGTTGATGCCTATGATTCTCCTATAATTATGTTGCTGGTAATAATAAATCCGTGAACTCTTGCAGTCCATTCCTGGAGTTACTAAGATCCGAGATGGTTATAATCCTGCTACATGGATGCTGGAAATTAGTTCTGCCACAGTAGAGGCTCAACTTGATGTGGACTTTGCAGAAATTTATGCCAACTCTGATCTGTATCGGTATGTAGATTGTAAACTATAATGATCAGATCCCGTATTTTAAATACTTTAAGTCTGCTTTGGGATAGGTCCGTATGGTTTGAAAACGCTTTGTGCAATGAATGACCAAAATTTGTAAAGCAATTCGCACACTTCACCAAGCTTCGTGAGACTAAATCACTCTCAGTAATCCCCTTTAATCCTGCACGTTCTCCTGTGGGATCCATCCACATTTCCAGACCCAATCAATGTGGGATTCAGAAGGATGTAGGATGGCTCCCACCAAGCTAGCGTCCATTGCCTCAATCCACCACCATGTTAGGACCGAGGTGAAGAAGGGTTGCACAGATTACGTGGCCTCTCAACACCACGAGGCTTAATGGCATTCTTATCTCTAGATCCACATCATACAGTATTTTAGGATTTAAGTTATGTATGGTCTTTTAACAAACAACGCCCAATGAAGGTGAAAAACTTGACTTCACCAAGGGATTTGGGAGAGGATCCGTCCATAAACAATGCAATCTCGTGAATTTATATTGGTTCCATCATCCAATTTATTGCCGAGTGAATCTTATTATACTGCCCGCCCCTAAACAGGAGGAATCAAGAACTTATTAAGGACCTCAGCACTCCGGCACCAGGGTCTCAGGACCTACGTTTCCCTACCAAATACTCCCAACCCTTCTTTGCTCAATGCAAGGCTTGCTTCTGGAAACAGCATTTGTCCTATTGGAGGAACCCACAGTACAATGCCATCCGGTTTTTCATGACAACAATTATTGGCGTTATATTCGGAATTATATTCTGGAAAAAAGGACATAAAATGTAAGTAACTTTTTCTCGAATGTATTTCGCAATCATAAGAAATTGATGGTTGCTTGTTCATTTTACACCAAATTGCAATCACCAACAGGGAGAAACAACAAGACCTGCTGAATATATTGGGAGCTATGTATTCTGCTGTTATGTTTCTTGGAGGAACAAACACTTCTTCCGTGCAGTCTGTCGTGGCAGTTGAAAGGACAGTCTTCTATCGTGAAAAAGCTGCGGGGATGTATTCAGCATTGCCTTATGCATTTGCTCAGGTAACATCTTTAAGTACACAATAGCCTTTAAAATTTCTCAATCATAACCATATGACAGCATTGCCAAACTGGTCCCTGATATGTTATGATCTGCAGGTGGCCATAGAGACCATTTATATTGCGATCCAAACTTTTATTTACAGTCTACTCCTTTACTCGATGATTGGATTCCACTGGCAACCTGACAAGTTCTTTTGGTTCTACTACTACGTATTTATGTGCTTTGTCTACTTCACATTGTATGGGATGATGCTTGTAGCACTCACTCCAAGCTACCAGATTGCTGCCATTGTTATGTCATTCTTCCTCAGCTTCTGGAATTTATTCTCTGGTTTCCTTGTCCCCAGGACAGTAAGTACACAACCGAAAAACATGAGAACTATTTACCTTCATTTTCAAATGATCGATGCACACATGCAGACTTCCATCTTGCTTCAGTAAAGTTGTTGAGATGTCAATTTTCAAAATCACTTTATGTTGTTGCAATTTGAGGACACTATCAAGATTATAAGTGTTTTCAAAAAATTGGTTCACTTTTTTGGCAAAGGATATAACGTTGTAATCCTTTGATGGACAGTTATGAAAAGACAGTTTGATGATATGGGAAACGAAAAAAGACTCTGTAAATGCTCAAATCCATTAACGAAATTTTTTTGATGTCTTATTGTTTGTAAATGCTACCTTCACCGCTGAAGGGCTTTTGGAAAATATTCTCATGCTTTTGGAAATTCTTTTCATGAAAGATAATCTAACAGTTTTTGACTTCTTCATATGTGCAGCAAATCCCAGTTTGGTGGAGGTGGTATTACTGGGGTTCTCCAGTGGCATGGACAATTTATGGCCTTGTCACTTCTCAGGTGGGTGACAAGACTGAACCAATTCAGGTACCCGGGTTAGGCAACGTACCAGTTAAGGACTACCTTAAAGATTTCTTAGGTTATAACTACAACTTTCTCCCAGTTGTTGCCTTGGCGCATCTTGGTTGGGCAGTTCTCTTCTGTGTCGTTTTTGCCTACGGCATCAAGTTTCTTAACTTCCAAAGAAGATAAGAACATTAGGACTCACGGAAATTTCCTTATACATAGAATTTCTATATATAAACTGAGAAAGAAAAGAGAATCAGGGGCTTGTGTTTTGTTCTTTAGACTTTTTTTTTTTTTTGTAAATGTTCAGAGCTTGTGCATGTCACTATTTGTGTTTTCTATATTAATGAAAGCTGCATTGTTTGAATTAATAGGTGGCTGTATTACCTCTTTTTTTCATGTATTTGCCACCAGAAAGTTCCATCTTTGTGTGCATGTGTACGTTCTTTAGAGAGGAATGGAGTAAAGATGTTTTGATCTTTCTTTCCACTTAAGTTACCACTGCTTCCTGGTTTTTTTTTCTATCTGATAGTCAGTTGACCAAAATTTCTTCATCAATCTTCTTCTTTTGGCTGTTTTTTGAGCGTATTGAGTGTATACAATAGATGCCTTCGAAAGCATGAATTTTTTCTCAAAATTATCTCAAGTACAAGCAACATAGGGAGGAGGAACAAATTCAGTCAATTGAGCACTACGTCGGTGACTAGATACTTTTATTCTCTCGGAAGTTTTGTTGTTGGTTATTTTACAGAACAAGAAAGCAGTGCACAAAAGTTGTGTGATTGTAGACCATTAAGGGGGGGGGGGGAGAGAGAGAGAGAGAAGTCAATTTATTCCGGGCAGACCAGCAGTTCACATCCTCCAGACTGGATAGCAAAGATGACAGTGGTTTAAGCACTTGAGCAGAAATGGTCAGACGTTAATATTATAGTCCAGAATGTAATCTCTATGTTAAAATGCTTTCTTGTACCTTCAAGAGACGAAAATTCGACACAATATCTTTTCCATAGCTTATCATGGCCATGGTAATTGATCAGCTTTAGTGAATACAGATAAGGATGATAAGATAAAGGTTACTCCTGGATAAATGAGAGGTCAACCAACACAAAGCATAAGAAAATTCCTGCAACGAATTGAAGTTTCGGCACACAGTTTAAAATATCAGTACATGAAAAATCAGAAGAAAAGAAAAATTCAAGTAACAAGTGATCTCCTGGATCAAATTAAAATTAGGATGCAATTCAAGGCCACGGGGAGACGAGCCGCTCATCCTTACCATAGGTGTCGAGGGGAATTCCAAAGGGAACCCCCAAGATCACTGCACTGCTGCATCTTGTGCAAATTTGATTTCAAAAAGGACAATACCAAAACGAGTACCAATGAACGAACAAGAAAGAGTACCAAACAAAAGATTTGTCTTCATAAAGGACAATAACCAAAAAGATGAAACTACTAACTCCACTTCTGTGTGTTAATCCAGAAGTTTGTCAATTTGAACCAACTCAGGCGAACTGAGGATAAAACACAGAATTTCTCTCGAAATGTGACAACAGAAGGAATTTTTAATGCAATCAGTTGTCTGTACTCAAAACTATGTAATTACTCATTTTTATCACCACTTTCATTCCTCATTAAAATAAACCTATATATACTTTCTGATCTCCAGTGCTTACCCAATAACACCACCTCTCTCTCTCTCTCTCTCTCTCTCTCTCTCTCTCCACACTTCCTAGTCCACCCATTTTGAAGAAACTATACATCTAGCTTCATTTTATCATCAACATTGATATTCATAAATGTTCATTCATCAGTCATTTAGTACTTCAAACAGTAGATTTTTCAGTTTCAAATTCACTGCAGCTTCTGCATAAAAGCCGTGATTCTCAATCCTTTTCCGGGTTTTGATTGGGTGACAAAGTTCTATACAGGGTGAACATGTTGGCAGGATTGACCGGCGACGACTTAGTGAGGACCATGAGTTGAAACATGAGCAGGAATATGAGTCGGCATGGTAGTATAGCATCAGGCAGCATGAGAGGTTGCGCCTCAGTCAGTATTAGGGAGGCATTTGCTGCGCCAGGAGGGGATGTTTCCAGAAAAGTGGAAGAGAAGATGATGAAGAGAGCTGAAGTGGGCTGCCATGGAGAGACTCCCAACGTATGATCGGTTAAGGAAGGGTATTCTGACTCAAGTTTTGGACAATGGATATGTCATTCATGAAGAGATTGATGTCTCCAACCATGGAATGCAAAATAAGAAGCATCTCATGGAGAGCTTACTAAAAGTGGACGAAAATGATAATGAGAGGCTTCTTGAAAGGCTCAAAGATAGGACTGATAGGTGACATGCTCAATCTCCTTCTCAAAGGAAAAATATTCATCGTGTCTTTTATATGCATCTTTATTGAAGGAGATGCAATTGTAGGAAGCAGAGCACTTCCAACTCTGCTGAATTCTACCATCAATTCCATCGAGGTAGTTTGTTCTGTTCCTGACAACGAAGCGCAACTCGTGTGGTAAGACGCTTCCCCTACAACTGTCAGGTCGTGGGTTCGAGTCATCTAAGGGGGGAGGTGGAGAACCACTGTTGATCCTCAGAAAATAACAAAAAAAAAGTTTGTTATGTTCCTTCAATGATCATTACTTAGTGTATTGATTTCTTAGTAATACATGTACTTACCAATACTGCTTCTTCCATGTGTGTTCATTTTGGTGGAAGATCTATATTAAAAGTAGAGTTTTATACCCTTCTGGCCATCCTATATGTGTTCTGGTCATTTTAATTCATGATTCTCAAAGCTGACAATTGTTCTATTTCCTCTTGTGACTTGATATTTGCTGGGGATGGGTTCTCAATTCAATTTCTGCAACCCTATTCCCAAATGTAAATGACCATCTAATCTAAAACTTGAAATGAGCCACGTTTACATTCATCCCAGGTTTTGATCCCAAACGTTTCTAAGACATCTATCCACTAAAAAAACCAAGTATTTGGTCTGGTAAATGATTCTTGGTGGTGTTGTGAATAGGGGATTCTCGGACTTCTGAGGCTTTCCCCAT
The DNA here is from genome assembly GCA_023539305.1 of Ilex asprella. Taxonomy (NCBI): domain Eukaryota; kingdom Viridiplantae; phylum Streptophyta; class Magnoliopsida; order Aquifoliales; family Aquifoliaceae; genus Ilex; species Ilex asprella. The sequence continues at coordinate 12,357,086 of CM042185.1, read as the reverse complement.
CCAAAAAGAGGGCTGTTAGGATACGCCAACATCATAGAGCCACATACTCTCGTCATAATGGTAACACCTTAATCAGGGCTCCCTGCAATGGTGCCTTCATCGAAGTCTGCTTTGAAGCACCATGAAGACTGTCACTCAGACCTAATCTTTTTGTTTGCTTGTATTGAGTCCTCTTTACTTCATTGTTGATTGATTTTGTATAAACCCACTTTTGTGCATCATTAATATTAACAGATAGTTGGCTGTCACAAAAGGATTTCAAATGTGTCAAACGTGGAAAGAGATGATTAATTAGAGCTTCAAAATGTAATTTAAGTTTGGGGCATAGTTTCGATCAACTTAAAAATGAAAACGTTTTAATTGCAGTTTAGAAACATTTCAAAAATAGGATGAAAACAAAGACAAAAGATTGAAAATTTGTTTGTGAAACATAAATTGAAATATACTAAAATATCTCCAAATATAGGAATTTCGATATCTATTGATTCATTTTGATTTTCATTCAAATGAAAGCACTTCCGGATGTTTTAGGCCATTTAGAAAGAAAAAAAATTAGTTCTTTGCTTCATATATCTTTGCATATTACTCATACATCATGGTTTTCAGTTTCATGACTGCCTCAAATATGCATTACTCATCATGCTGCTTGTAATAGTAATACCAATACCCCCCACTATCCTGTTTTATTTTACTCCTGCGATCCTGCAAGAAGCATTTTCCACCAAAATATTTACCAGCTTCAACCTATTGTTCATAAAATATATGTGGTACCAAAAGGACATGCTGGAAAATGTGAGATGCTTGCTTAAAACATCAACTAAAACTTTGTATTGGTCTGATAACGAAGTATCCAAAAAATAAGAAATTTGTTAGAAAACATCATTTGCAAACAATATTCACATTATCTGAGGTTTAACACCAGAAGGAATTGCATACTCAATGGGGGTAATGTCTGAATGAGAAACCCACAAACAACTAGTGCTGTAATGTAGTTTCAAAAGTAGGCTTGCATTTCCCCAAAGTCAAAATCGTTCAGTACCAGTTCAAAAAGTGCCAGTTTAAAAAAAAAAAATAGATTACGGAGACTAAATTCAAAAAGCCTTGACCCTTTTCTTCGGATCCACTTATAACTAGAATAGTAGCAAATATTGTTTAGTTGTGATAAACTCTCTCATTCAGGTTTGACAGGAGCATCGACAAGGTCTTGAATCTCCTTCTTGCTCTTAATCGAACACTTTCTCTTGGTATCAAAATCAACTTTATCCAAGTCCTCAGCGATCCCCATGTATCCATACAGCAAAAGTTCCTCCACTTCGTCTCCCTTCATTTCTCCTTCCCTTTTATCGCTCCTGCTGCTTTTGCTTCTGCCAGAAGTTATCCGCTCAAAATCTTTTCTTCCATGCTTATTCTCAGCAAAGTACTTGTGAAGCTTCTCTGCATCTTGTAAACCAGAAAACGTGCCCAAAAACTTTACCTCCATAATACTATGGTTTGCAGGCTTCCCAAGGCACACCTTCATCTTTCCACCACTAAATCCTTTGCCTGCAAAACAGAATGCAGAAGCAGAAAATGCGGGGCATCATGTATACAGAAAAGGTGCACTTTTCCTCATTTTGATTCAAGGAAAGTGTACATTAAAATACCAAATTATGAACCAGCTCAGGATTCTGGTCAAATATATAAAAATTCAGTCAGTCATTATCTCTCTATAATCCTGAATATCACAAATGATAATAATCTTTAATAACATGCACTGGCAAGTGGCTCTTGCCTGCAGCACAAACTAATCTCAAACCAGCTAGGCATGTTTCAATTGATCTAGATTATTCACTCACCTCTCAGGAACTCTCCAAGCGCTTCAACTGTTATGACTTTCCGCTCTTCTGGATTGTTGTCTAAAATAGAGCTGTTATGGATGACAACAACTGGAGGCCAAACTATAAGGTCCTCCTTCTGAGCCAAAGCTTCAGCACTGGAAATAGCCTCTGGAACCCATGTAACAGTGTCAGGAGCCACACTATTCCATCCCATCAAAACACAAATTGCCTTGTGGAGACCCAAGTGCTGGGCTCTCAACCCCTGCTTGTGAGACATAAAGGCATGGTTCACCAAGCGCTGAGTATCCATAAACTCTTTTGACAGACTGAAAGATCACAGATAGATTAGCAGTTGCAAGTGCACAGATAACTCTGTGCCAAAGCAGCATTTTACTGACAGCATGTAGGCAGAATAGGGCAGAAGATATCCAACTTCCAAAAGAGTAATATTAGTTTGAAGACCAAGTAAGGTAAAAATTAACCATCTTTAATGAAGATAATTCTCTTGGATATTTAATGAAAAGAATTATATTGTCAAAATCCTGGCGCAACAGAGTTCATGGATTAAATTAAAAATCAACAAAAACAATAAGTTCAACTATAATCATTTTTTTATTGGTGTTGGAGTCCCGGGGAGGGGTTGGGGGGGGGGGGGAATAATCCACACTCTATTAAACCCCAAAATCTGATTGTGTGCAACCAATTATTGCAACTACAGATGGCCAAGGAACATAACTCCTCGATTCATGCTAGGTCCAAAATTGCCCCTATCCCACAAAAGCATTTAACATCATCAAACATGGAGCAATTTTCACAAACTTCAAAAGATGTTTAGGAGCAAATGTATGAGCATTGATTTCTCCCCATCCCCTTGCCCTCCCCCAACCCCATCCTCCTAAACATATAAAAAAAATGTGATAGTGATAAGAATCAACCTGTTAACCCCATCCGTCCCCTATTGGATGGCATGCCATCCTTTGACAACTATGTTACAATTGCTCCTTTTGGCACTTTAAATATTGCATTCATGATAGATCCTCAAATGAGAAAGAAGCACATAGCTCAAAAATTGTAACTAAACAGTGTGCACACACTACTTTACTCTTCTAAAGTTACCCATGTAATAGAGGAATATGGTTAAGAAGTCTGCTAGCATGCAGTTTGGCCACAACCTGTACACAAAACTATGTTTCCACCTGAGGTAACTTCATTGAAGTGCCCAAGTGAAGTATTCAAATTTAGACACTATTACAAATTTGCAAATTTGGAGAGCTTTCTCACTAAACAACAAAAGGAAAATTTAGTTGAGATAGAGAGAGAGACATGCTTTATAGACTCTTTGATACCCCAACATTTTGTAGACATGCTTTACAGATTACAGGATCTATCCATCAGCTTCTAATATAGACTGATCCCAGTTCACCTTTTTATTCCCCAAGTGGCAAGAGATCTTGCCAAAAAGGCATGCCACAAAAGCAGGCAAATGATCTAACAGTTAAATACATATCCACTTTCTTGCAGTTGTAAAGGTGCAATATCCCTCAACAGCTAAATAGCACACTAATCTATCAACTAAGTCGGTTTTTTACTATCAGGCTCTCTTGTTTTTACAGTAAATCTTCATCAGAGCAGAGGGACTATCCCTGAAAATGCGATCTGACTAACAAGGTCATAACTGTCTTTGAGACTAGAGATGTTAAAAAATGAATATCCTACCAGTTAAAGAACACCATTTTACCATAAATAAACCCACTTGGGCTAAACAATTCATTAAACAATTTTGTAGCTTTGTCCAAACATAGAAATATAATTAAGTCTGACAAGGACATGGATTGGAGTCATCCTACATATATAAATACCCACCCACAACTTAGATCACCCTGTCCTTCAGGTGAAATTGAATTACACATACTTATTCAGGTGGAATAGCAATCCTAAAGCCAATGCAAGCCCCCTCTATCTGCAGGCCATTAAAAATAACAGTCCACAGCTATATTATGCTATTTATTTTTTCTATCTTCCATAAAAATCTCACAATGCACGCTGCACAGCATTATTCCCTAAAGCCGCACCCCAAGAGCATGCATTTGCAGCCACGGTTTGCCCAAATGATAAAAAGAAAGAAATGGAATTGCATTCACGTATCAATCGTCACCCAGCACAAAGAAATTTACCAAAGCACACAGAACTAAAAAATCCATTTTCAGAAATAACGCCGAAAGAAAATTCAGGACACGGACCATAGAAACAATACTAATAATAACAAAACGAATCGACTTAATTTCTGCTGTACTCTCTCCTAGCTGATACAATACACTAAGATCTAGAAGACTTCCCAGCAGACAGAATCCTCAGATGTACATCCTCATAGGCATGACCTAATACAGGCCAAAATTCATGAAATGGTTCTTCCCAAGTCAAAAGTTCCAAGCCACCAGAATAGGACAGCATCATCAATAACGTAGGATAATGCCAACCGAGGCCACAAAATGTTGACTTACCCTTTAAACATATTACAGAACACCTTATGTTCTCAAACAGTTTTCAGAACAGAAACTAAAAGAGTGCTACGAATTTTACAGCTCCCATTCACTCTGGTAATCCTCGGGAGGTCACTTTGATAGCTCATTTGGTCACACACAGAAATAACATGATCTTGCATTCCTTTGGTTCTTCAACACCAAGGATCTATTTGGACACGTTCATTCCACCTCCTTTTCTAGGTTTTCAAATATTTTAATGTCCTCACTGATTGTATTTTCCTTATTTTGCTATAGGTAAGATCTTCAAAATCAATGGCACTTGGTATAATTGTGCCATAAAGTGCTTCACACACTCAAAGATCTTAACAAGTTGCTTAACTCTAGCCAAGTTATCTTATTCTAGAAAACCAGAGATGAGAATAGCCATACTCAGGAGTTCTATACCAGCTATGCTTGGAAAAATGGGCCTCAGCAACCAATGACCATAGTGGACCACACCTGGATTTTGACAAAACGACAACTCAATTTGTTGGCGGAAGTCATCACTGCCCAAATCCATGCTTATATCTCATCCAGGAAATTTTCTTTTTTGTTTTTCTTTAATTTTTTAAATCTTATATCTCCATATTCAGTGTTGGCAACCCATCACATGTTTGCTGTGACCCATTTCCCACCATTATCAGCCCCATTTTTTTCAGTGCTAACAACCAATTGCATCAAAATCCCAATATGTTCCAGTCGGCAAATATCACAGTGGTGCTGAAATTCTGTAATGGCTCTGACGAACTACGGTCTTGGGCACTGTTTTCCAATGAGCAATCCAGGCAGTACGTTGTTACATTGGTCCCGCTCACAAGACATGGTTGAAGATGATAATTGTGATTCGGGAGCATAAAGAGATAAATGCCCGTGGACATTTTTGTCAACTAAAAATTAGGGGTCTCACAAACACCACCCCCATTGTAGAGGACACTAGCAAATAATATACAATATTAACATAGTCCAGGACTTGAACCAATAAAACTCAGATCAGAATAAAGTAGCCTTACAAATGTACGCTACCCTTCCCTAAATACATCCATATGTCTGTGTGTCCACGCTAAAGAGATGTTTCCCCTTATTTGAATTTTGCATTATCCTATTCCATCCAATTCACAACCCATAACCACACGAGTTTGCAACACATATCATGGATACAGTTATCAAAAGAATTCAGGAAAAAGATATCTCTTAAACTGCCTGATTCACTTTAACTGAATCAATTTTGATCCCCTCTGAACACTAAGCCACTATGGCTGGATTTTTAATTCTAACTCCTACCTCCAATTCTCAAATCAGTAGAAGAAAATTTTCTAATCACACATCCAGAGAAGTAGCTAGAAGCTACATAGCATTTCCCAGGACATCCCTGCAGCCAACAAATGGAAAATGCATTGGGGTCTGTTAAACAACCATCTATTCTAAAAACTTAAATTGTTATAGAGGACTTAACTTATACTTATACTTCAGCATGCCCTGACGTGCTGGCTAAATTTTGGGCCAAGCATGTAGAAATAGTTTAATATTTAGGGTGGTGATGAGATTCGAACATAAGGACTACTGCTCTAATAACATGTTAAACAACCATCTACTCTAAAAGCTTAAATTGCTAGAGGGTCTAATTTAAGTATTTATACTTCAACACGGTCTAAGTAGTCTCAACCTCATAATATCGTTCTTCTGGTTCAGCAGGCATGGTCTTAAATGACTCCCCTAAACAACAATACTCAATTAAAATATCAAAGGCTGGAGAAAGTAACATACCTTCATTCAGCCAACAGTTACATAAGGCCGAAGAGCAAAAATTTCATAGAAACATCTCAAGAATATTATTCTTAAAAAAACACACCTTCTGCCACAAACGATGCAGAACAAGCTACCAGCTCTTCCTTCTTCCTTGTATCTTTTTCGAACAACTGGGTTGTCATTCAACTTTCTGGTGAAAGATAAGTAGTAGTTATGTACAAGTTGCTTAAACTCTTCAGAATCCTCTGGTGGCTCAGGCTTTCCCCAATTCACCAAATCATCTGATTGTTTGATTTCATTTTCATTTGGATGTACATCCACTTGATTGTTGTCCATACCTCTTATCCAAACATTGTGTCGTTTGGGAAGGGCATGGCTTCGATTGACTCGGTATGAGTCATACCAGCTTAGAGAACCAGATCTTGGATGGCCCTTCAAATATTTACCACGAGATTTGTATGTTTTGATAGACTGCTCTGGCCCATGTTCCACTGGATCATGAGATGACAACCAATCCTGAGATGCAGAACCTCTATTTCGATCAGTCCCATAGAACATCCTCTCTGCCATTCTGTAACTGCCATTATCATGGCCCAGACTTTTAGATAGAGGTGAACCACTCATCTCTTCACCAATCCAGTCCTCACCTCTATCATTGAGATCCTCGGTAATACTAAAAGCAGTCCCTCTACTTGACATAAAATTTCTAGAATTGTGCCGGTTCAGTTGTTCATCCATCTTGTACTTTCTCTTGAGCGCCCTATCAGATGGGTCATTTATGCCAAGTTCTTTTGCTTTCAATCCCTGAGTTCTTGATCTATGCATTTTTGATTCATACTGAAACTGAGGTGAGCTCCTCATTCTGTCATCATGAAACACTGGACCTGCATCTCTTCCAAAACCGTAATCTACTCTGGTACGCAGGATTTCATGATCTTGTGATCCAGTATAAGGTATATCTTGTTCTCTTGGTGCTCTCCTCCTCAACTCAAAACGTGAGCTGCTAGAATTTAAGTACTGCCCATCTTGTCTTTGTGCAGCTGGAGATCTGCTCATGCCAATGTAGTCTGAAACTCTTTGCTTTTGTGAAGAAGGATGATCCCATAGACTGCTATCGCCCAGATTCCTGTAAGAACTTTCAGTATGATCAATATGTTCTTTGACAGGGTCCCCCATGTATGATCTTAACATATCTCTATGGTCATGGTCTACTTGTTCATGTAATGACATTCTTCTACGTAACTCATCAGATGGATATCCATAATCAACATTCTCTCTTGTCCTAGGATATAAATGATCCTGATGCTCTGGCCCGGTGGGGTTATATATGTCCTGTCTGTAGTATGTCATATCCTTATGTTCTGCTTCAAGGTTTTTTCCGGTGTCCAAGATGTGCCTTTGGCCATGCCCACTTAACACAGTAGGTTCTGCAAATTTTGCAGAGATCCTCGCATATTTATCTGCAGCAAAAGGCTCATCACCTTGGTAAGAATCTGGGAAATTGGCCCTTGAAGTTCCAGCAGATTTACTCACAAAATCCTTGAACACAGAAGTTGGCATCAAATCCTTGGTCTGATATTGTGGCACTGAGGAATAAGAAACATCCTTTGGATGAAATATTGGATTTTCTCCTTTTACATATGATTCTTCCATTGCTGATAATTTGCCCAATAGTAATGGGTCAGGATACCGAACTCTCTCGTCCTTAAACAGACCTAAATCCCGATTCAGTGACGATGATGATGCAAAATTCCCACCACCTTCACCATAACTCAAGGTGTGTCCTGAATCCGAAGGTAACCTAGACATTCCTCGGCTCATATCGTCTTCTGATCGCATCGATTTTTGACCCAACATCCCATGTGCGCCAGTATCCAACATTCTACGGCTTTGTAGTCTATCACCGCCAGCATCCTTTTCCCTAAAGTCCCTAGACCTAGAATGTTCATAACCATATTCGCGTTTTGAATTAGTGTCCACAGCAGCATTCACATCCGTATACTCAAAAATATCATGTCTTTGCCGCAACTCATACCTCAACAAAACCCCCTCATCATAGTTAGCCCTTTGCTGAACCTGCCGAGAAGGGGGCGACCTCGACCTCGCTCTCTCCCCTCTCCCCTCCCCCAAATAACTATATTGCCTCCTTTCCAATGAACTGCTCCTCCGGGCTCCACCCATCACTCTCCGAGGACTCAAACTCCTCCTAAAACGCGGTGAGCGGGGTATCAAATAAGGTTCTACATGATCCAATTTCAATCTACTGACCCTTAACCTCGATTGTGTTGCCAAATCTTCATTCCTTCGGGATTGCATGTTGCAATAATTGGCCAACAAATACACTGCTCACTACAACTCAACCAAAAGACCTTAAAAAGTTGATCCTGAATAATCCCTAACCCAAGATTGTGGACCCATTACCAAAACCTTCAATTTGATCCACAACGTTCTGGCTCCTTAATAACACAGCGAAACAACTACCAATTTTACCTGAACCTTCAATTTGATTGACAAAGCTCTAATAATCCCCAAAAAATCTCAGCTGATAAAAACGTCAATTTGCTCCACCAGGCTTTTCTCTGATATAAATAAAAGGTACAAACTTGACCCAAATGAGTATGTTAGAATAGAAACCCTAGAAACTTATATGGATCAGACAGATTGGTGTTAGAAAAACTACACACGCACGCACACAGATATATACGACCATAAAGTTCAAAACCCTTACAAGAGTCGAAGATATAACCCTAACCCTAATGAAATTCGACGATGATTGCAATTATAGATCAGAAAATAACCTAAAATAGGGCTACAAGATTCACTATGAAGAGTGAAAACATGAGAGATTTCAAACCTTTCGTAGAGAAATTACGTAAGCCATGAATGATCTCTAACACTCTTCTCGAATACTCACTCCCCCGATTATTATCAGACGAAGATAGGCTCCTAAACGGTTGGGATTATTTAAAAAAGTTTATACTTCGTACGTGCCGAACTTTTTTCTTTTTGGGGAAAATAACACTTTTTACCCCAAACAATCTTCACATTTTTAATTTATATCCTGAATGATTGAAATTCTCATATTGCACACTCAATTAAACAAAAAGATCACAATGTGTTCCATTTAAAAAAATTATTTAAGTATTATGCATGACCGGTTGACTACTCCTGAGATACAGTGAAAACATTTTGTTATGACAGAGAGTTGGGAGTGAAGATACTAACGCGGCAAAGATACAGTGGAAATATTTTGTTATGGCAGAGAGTTGGAAGTGAAGATACTAACGCAACAAAGAACAACTGCATGAATCGAATTCCACGTATTAAGACATATGATCGAGAAAAAAAAGTTTCGTGTTCTCCAAATGGTTGATCTTGGCACTAAACACACTTAAAATTGAATATTTTGCATGTAATTAAATATCAAAATAGGATAATATGATAAATTACAACAAAAAAATTATCAAAAAAGGCAACAAATATTTATTTTTGGATCACATTGCTACTACATAAGAATTTAAAAATCTTTTGTGCTAAAAAAAACATTCATCCTTTTTTTTACTACAAGCAAGAGAAAAATATGGGAGTGTGAAAGAGTTAGAATAAATAAATTTTAATGATTAAATATGATAGTTGAGAAGTTATAGGTGGCTAAATATAGTATAGTTAGAATTAAGAAATTGTGGAGCCACTCACTCAAAGTAACGGAACTCTGCGCAAAGATTCCTCCCATGATATAAGTTACTATCACTTGATTACTTATCCTACCCCAAACATTGACCGCATTTTTCAACTAAAAGGGAATATTACTATCAAAATTGCATTGTACATCCAAAATATGCCTAAAAAAATATGATCCTAAGCTGAAACTTGACATGTCCAACCTCTTTCAGGTCGGATTTTTCTGGTAAAACTGTGGGAGTAAGAAAGAGTTAGAATAAATAAAATTTAATGGTTAAATGTGATAGTTGAGAAGTTATAGATGGATGAATGTAATATAATTAGAATTATAAGTGGTTAAATGAAAAAAAAAAGAAGAAGAGATAATAGTCATAAATTTATAATTAATTACTATTAACTACAAATGAATAAAGGTGGAGGATACCAAACTCACCCTTTCTTTGGTTAATAGTATTAATTAATTTAGAATTAGAAAAAAAAATTCACAAAACAATCTCACTTGATACAGATTACATCATATTTGTATATATTTATTTTTAAAATTTTATAATATCAAGAGCTTGGACACTAAGATGTCTTTTTTTAATTAGGAGATAATGTTACCAAATTTAACTTATTTTTCAAATTTTTGTAGTTTTTCTAATTATGTTGTATGTCTTTGTAGAGAAAGATATAGTTTTAAATCATAAATTTTTATGATAAAAAATGAAGGTTGTAAAGGCATCTCCAATCGTTATTCAAATCTTGACTCAAATTTAAATTTGTAAAAATCAGTGAGAAACAATCTCCACCCCCGTTATTTAAACTCATACAAAAAATATAATATTTGAATTTTAACTTAAATGAAGATATCTCAAAGTTTTACTCAAATGTTCAACGGTCATATTTCATTATCATTTTTATATCCAAAAGTGATATTTCACCATCTTCTGCATGTTTCTCTACTCTATCTTCATCTTATTAGTATTTTAATTTTTTTTTATTTTAGCTAAAAAACAAACTTCGATCAAATTCCTATCATTCACCACAACATCAATTTCAAAAGTGAGATTGATTTTTTTTTTTTAACTTTATCAAATTTTAGCAATAAAGGATTATGCATTTTTTAAAACTTTAAAGAAAAAATCTATAAAAAATAAAATGAAAAAGAAAAAGAATGGGTTTCTTTATGATAATATTAGTTGATTTTTATTTGAGGGACAAGTTAAAATGTGATGAAAATAGGAAGGAAAAGAGTATTGAGAGTGAATGGATATTAACATAAAATTTTTGGAGGAAAAGAAATAGAAAAAGGAGAAAATTAAAATTTTTTGGATGAAAAAATGACAGAAATTGAATCTTAGAAGAATATGAAAATTTTTCAAAAGTATTGAGCATATATATATACACTGTGGAAACGTACATATATTCATATATATTGAAGTACCCAAAATATTACAAAGTATGTGGTATGAGATACTTATACAGTCAACTAGTAATTGTTTAATATAGTTTGGAGGATTATTTAACACATAAATACCTTGTTGATACACATCTCTTCGCAAGCAAATAGGTCAACACACTAGGGGTGTGTTTGGTATGTTTTTTGGGAGGGGTTTGGATTGGATTGTTCAAACTTGGGTTTGACTCAAAGATATGATTCAAAGATGGAATTCAACATTCAATGCTATACATACCCATATTTGACATGCGCAGGGATGTATGATTATTATGGTAATATATTTGTATTTAAATAACTATTTTACACTTTAACCAATTTATATATATGAAGTATATATGATATATAGGGTATAAATGTCATTTGTATATTAAAGTCCCAAACCCATATATGAAACCCCCCCCTTGGGTTTCATGAAACCCAAGAATGAGGGTTTCATGACCGGGCCGAATTTGAAATCCTATCCATGCTTCATACATACTAAACATGGGTTTAAGGGGGTTTACTTCCTAACTCATGTTCCCAAACCCCTCAAAACCCCTACACCAAACACACCCTAGATGGTTTCCCTCACCTCCTGCTTGATTTTCACCTCTGGCAATATTTCCATCAACCACCTGCAATCATTCTGACGAGGGTTTATGACAATGGTTGCAACAGTTTAGGGTTTTTTACGAGTTCCATAACCTCTTTTGCATCAGAAATGTTCAGAAACTTTTATATGTGTGATGAAGTGGCTAGCTTTAATCTTTTCCTTAATGCGCATAGTTTTGTAACTAAGCTTGTGGTATAGCTAATATTGCCCTTGAGTGCCTATAATGAATCTACCTGCTGAACTTAGGTTTCCCTGAGCTGAAGTATTTGCGTTTAACTTGGTCCACCCTACTGGTGGAGCCTGCCAGTTAACAAGTCGCTTAGATCTCAAAGGCTTTGGAAAAGCAAAAAAAAAAAAAAATTGAAATTACTCAAGAAAATGTTGGAAAGTTTTAACCAAAATCCATATTATGGAAACCCCTAATACGACGCCGGTGAGCAATAGGTCTCTAGCCAAGTCCTATGATCTAAACCTTTTCCAAGTGCTTAGTAGAAATAAAATCCATTAATGCCATAGTTTCTTTTTTCTTTTCTTTTTCTGGATTTTAAGAAAGTAAAAATTGGTGAAGGTCAAGGCATAACTATTTTAAGGCTTGAAGGATAACCACCTAATTAGTTGGCTTTGTCGAGTTGTAGTATGACGTTGGTTTGCTGCTATTTCTCTTCTCTATCTCTCTCTCGCTCTTTTCTCTGTTCTCCATCTCGTCATCTTTTTTGCTAAATTCTCCACAATCTCTATCTTTTTTGTTTATCGTCCCAATCTTGCACTAGGTCGATGCCAAAGCAGTGACAAATTTGAGATTTGCTCCACCAAAGAACCAATGAGGGCAAGGATTCCTTCGTATTTTGACACCCAAAAATAGAGAAAAATGGCCAGACTTCCTTTTTAAATTTGTGTGTGTGGAGGGCGGAAGGGGAGAGAAAGAGAGATTGGTAGAGGTGATAATCTTAACTCATTACCCATTAATCTGAACAACTCGTCATAAATAAATGGATTGTACACTTATATTAGTTAATGCGAATTTTAATTAAGCAGGTTAATATGAATAATAAATACCCATTGGATTAAGTATTTATTTTTCCATTAAATAACACAAGTAATAAAATTAAATAAATATACTAATGTACCAAAAAATACACACACTAATACACCAAAAAATACACACATATATACTAATACACTAAAACACACACACTAGAATACCAAAAACACACGCTAATACACTACCCATGGCCTGCGGGTTGACCCATGACCATGCAGTCGACCTATGACCCATGACCCGTGGTTTGATTGTGATCCATGGGACGACCCATGACCAGTGGCCCAAAACACAATTGACCGGACCCATTATTTGTGTGTATTTTTTTTTAATTAAATGTGTTTCAGTTTTATTTTTTGTATTAGTATATATGTGTGTATTTTTAGTGTATTAGTGTGTGTTTTAGTGTATTAGTGTACATATTTTTAGTATATTAGTTTGTGTATTTTGGTGAATTAGTTTGTGTATATGTTTATATTATGCTGTACTACTAATGTGTGTGTGTTTTAATGTACTAATGCGTGTCTATTGAGAATTTTAATTATTTCATGAGCTAATAGGTTTAAACCAACTCATTATAACCCATTTAATACGTGAGTGAAACATTGATTAGATTTATTTTAATCCAACCCATAACCAACCTAACCCAACCATTTGCCACCTTTAGTCATAGGCTTATATACAGATATGTTTGGGCTTCCTGTATTTAGTTTAATTTTGTAATATAAATGAAACCCAAAAATTCTAAAATCATATGAGTTTTGGGCTTGTAAACATGACCTTTTGTATACTGTTCACTTTATTTATTACTTTTACCTTTTTTGGGTTTCACTTGAAGGTGGAATGTGATCTTCAACAATGTAGAGTTGTTTCAACATTCTTTTTTTTCCCCTGTTAGTGTTAGTTTGTATGTTGCGTTTTGGTTTTTATAATGCTAAATATTTTACTTAATAACTCCATGATATGAAATTCTTGTTTCATTATTTTATGTTAGTGAACTAGACAATGAAAAATCACTGTCCAGAAACCACCACCTCTTCTCACTCTCTATCTTTTTCTACAAAATTTTTGACTACAGTAAATTTTTATCGTCATAGTTCAATTTAGTTGTACAATTGGAATGAAAATTTTGTTTCACAATCATATTTTGGATAGTGAAATATGTATTCTATTGGCAAAATTGGATAAAATACATATATTTTATTATCTTGATTAATGCAATTTAGACTAATTTCACTGTTCAGTGGCGCATTCTTGACGTCGAGCTAATAAAGAGGCCAAAAATGGGAGAGAGCCAACAAAAGTGCCGTTTGAATGGTGACATGTTTAATCACAGGGCTAAAGGTTTCACCGTATTCAACGCCTAATTTTTGAGTGTACCTTTGAGCGACAAGACAAAGTGCCGATTCAAGATGGAATTGACGGCACAACCTTATTATGCAACAAATGAGATAAAATGGCAGTGCCCAGATGACCAAGTCGTTGATGCCATAGTCGAGGAGTGACGGAGAAGATAGTGAGAGCACATGGGATGGATCCAACACGAGTGAGAGTCAGAGGAAGAAATTAAAGTGCACCAGAACTATTGCACTTGAGAAACTCTCTCTTCATCCGGAGTTCCTTGACATAAAAACCAAAATGATCAAATTTGATACTACACTGGTTGTCATGGGTAAATTGATGAACAAAATTAATTTTTTTTAAGCTCAAGAATAATTAGAATATTATGAAGATAAAATTTAGATGTGGGAGATGTGAGATGAGAATCACCAGTGTGAGAAATAGGAAGAAGAAAGTCATTTCCAACTTGAATTTGATTAGGAACATGATAAGGTAAAGGAAAGGAAAAAGTACTTATGGAAGGTGTCATATGAGAGGATGCACCAGTGTCGGGATACCAATTGGCATCATAAGGATCAGACATATGGAAGGAGGCAAGAAACCCAGTGGGAGTATCAACAACAAATGCTCTTTGGTTGTGAGGACAATCAAAAGCACTGTGATAAAACGCATAACAAAGTTGGCATTGCATGGGATAAGTAGGCTAATTATAAGGAGTGAACTATGGTCGTGATTCAATGGAATTTCCATGACCTTTTGGAATGAAATTTTATTGTCGTGCATTTTGAGATGATGACTGGCGAGAATGAGAAGAATATTGGTTAAAAGAATTGGATCTCCCACGACCACGGTTGGAATAGTTTTCATGACGATTTTCAAATCGTTGATCATTATAATTTTGTGAGTTGTGAGAATAACCATGATGGCCACGACCACCACGACTGCGACCACCTCGATTATTTTGAGTGTTCCGATTTGCGACAAAAGTCATGGAAGTATTTGATAAAGTATTATTGGCCACCTGTTGAAGGCGACTCTGATGAATGAAAATGAGAGGTTTGGCTTCGACAAATGATGGAAAAGGCAATCGAGTGGAGATTGCAACCGTGTAACTCTCATATTTAGAAGGAAATTCAGTTAAAGCTTGCATGACAAGATCTGTGTTAGAAAGTGAATTTCCAACAGATGCAAGTGAGTCCGCCAATGATTTCAATTGTTGAAGATAAATTGCCATTGATTTGTGACATTTGGAGTGATTGTGAAACTTCATTTTAAGTTCAAGAACACTTGAGTTAACTTGATAATGGAAAAGTTGCTCAATGGTTAGCCAAGCTTCATGAGTTGTTTGAGTTTGGTTTGGCTTAATGATAGGATGTAGAATATTGGAAGAAACGGTATTTTGTATCCATGATAAAATAATGTAATTAACTTGCATCTAGATTTGTATGTTGGATTCAAATTAGAATGACCAGATTCGTCACTGATAGTAGGAGGAGGTGCGGTAGATGTACCATCAACACGATTGTAGACGTTGTGACCTTTAAGAACTGGAAGAAATAGTTCACGTCGCAGTAGATAATTGGAGAAATCTAGAGTAATAGAGGTATAGTTTTTTATGTAAGAAATTCCAACAAAAAGATGAGAAATTGTGGGAAAAGAATTAGTAGTGATTTGTGAATCAGATTCTGCAGATGTAGAAGAAGGAGAAGACGCCATAGATTAAGGGAAGAAGAAATGTGGAAAGAGTGAATATAATGTTGATAACCTAAAAAAGCTCTGATACCATAAAGGAATGAGAGAATCCTAAACATTGAGTCATTGAATTTATATGCATATATACATTTACAGATGCACGTGACTTAGATAACATAAGGCAATTACATAAATAGCCTTTACACAAGAGTATAATAATGACTATCTATTAATTACGACATAGTCTAAATTGGCTAAAGGGCATAATAGTCAAAACTTACCATAATAATGGTCCTCATATCACTCTTGCCCATGGCCCCCATAGATATGAAAAAGTGTTTTCCAAACATTGGCAAGGATAGGAATATCCCATAAATTCAAGCCGGATGAAGTGTTGGATGGGCTTGGCTTGGATGAGAAATGATAATTTTTTGATATCCTATCCATTCCAAACTCATTACCCAAACACACCCTATGAATGTTTTGAAACATGTGAGGGATTGTTGGGTTTATAATTTTTAATTGTGTTAAAACACTTATTTAACTAGACCCTATGTTTTTATTTTAAAACAAAAGACATTGGATTCAGAAATTTGTTTTGTATTTAGCCCATATCTCCTTTTTCTTAGTGTTGAATTTGGCTTAGTTTTAATCTTACTCCTTCCTATGAAAGAGGTCATAAGATTTTTCTGAATATAGATAGGAATGAATAGCACACTCTTCTTCTCTATCTCTCTGTTTTTCGTCTTTACCTTCGTAGCCTCCATACTCATGTCCTCTTGATTTTTTGTTCAAGAAAATATTTAAGGGGCTGTTCATTTCCCTTCATGGGGAGTGCGTACTAGTGAAGACACTATAAGAAAATGAGGCTTCTGCTTCAAACTTTTTTTGCTTCGGCTAGTTGTCGACGTAAATATATATATATATATATATATATATATTTGATGATACCAGAAAAAATATAAAGAATATGAGCTCAGACCAAAGAGGTCATCCCCGAAGGGAGGTCGGATAAGCAACCCTGAGCTAAAAGGAGCCGACCCAGAGCTCAGTCCAGGCAAGGTGATGGAAGAAATATGGAATGAACGACTGGCCAATAGCAAGCATTCCCAAAACAGTAGGAAACGATAAGCAAGGCATGAAATCTCAATCAATCAAGATCCTCTCCTAATTAAAAGGGAAATCCCACAAGGAAAGGGAGGAAATCTCGCCAGGCATCCCTTAGAGATAGGGATCTGACTATAAATATTAGACGGGGTCTCCATTGAGGAGGAGGACCCGAGAGACAACCCTAGAGGCCATAGAGCCACGACAAGATCCGAATTGTTTTTCTTACTGTATTGAATAAGCATTCCAGCGATCAATAAAGAAAAAGGAACAAGAGTCTCCATTGAAGAGTGGACTAGCCGAGCTCCAGGGCCGGTGAACCACTATAGTTCTTGCTGTTTACATTCCCCTTAATCCCTTTGAGTATTCGATTATCAATTAAGGAGGCCTCACTGCTTAGATCCACTATTTCCACTACCAGTCACATCCTATCATTATTCATAAGCGACGAAAAGCACCATCAGTTTGGCGCCGTCTGTGGGAAAGAACAGTTCCTGCTAAAAAAAAAACTGATTCTTCAGTGATTGATGGTCTCGACTCGCAATATGAGTAGAAGCCAAGCAAATCTGCCTCGAATCATAGATCAACCTGATACTGACAACAACAGACGATACGAAAACGTCCCAGAAACAGATCCCCCCATCAGGGACGAATTGGCAGCTCTTCGCCAAGCCAACGAGCGCTTAATGCAGCAGAACGAAGAACTCATGAGGCTCCTCCAGCGCCCACAAGAGGTGCAACGGGCCCAAGAAGGCCAGTACAACCCCCCGTTGAGGGAACAGCAACACCTCGACCCCCTCAGAGAAGTCGATGAAAGGGGCGAAAATAGCCCAGCCATGGGGGAAATTCCCCCCTTTAGGAATGCCCATAACGAAGAACACAGTCAGAACGACGAGGGAGAGAGAGATGACCTCTTCCCTTACCAGCATGAAAAAAGGGAGCAATACTGGGAACAGCGCTTCAGGGGCATCCAGCAAGAGCTCAGCCATATGAAGGAAGCTGTAAAAGGCAAGGCTCCGGTAACGATGGACGCCCTCGTACAGCAGACTGAGTCCCCATTCACCACAGGGGTGCTACGTTTCCCCCTCCCCCCAAAGTTCAGAATGCCACAGGTAGAGGT
>CM042185.1:12301347-12328988 GCA_023539305.1 Ilex asprella | reverse complement strand
AATTGTTTTTCTTACTGTATTGAATAAGCATTCCAGCGATCAATAAAGAAAAAGGAACAAGAGTCTCCATTGAAGAGTGGACTAGCCGAGCTCCAGGGCCGGTGAACCACTATAGTTCTTGTTGTTTACATTCCCCTTAATCCCTTTGAGTATTCGATTATCAATTAAGGAGGCCTCACTGCTTAGATCCACTATTTCCACTACCAGTCACATCCTATCATTATTCATAAGCGACGAAAAGCACCATCAATATTTTTGCATCATCAATGTGCTAAGGCTAAAAAAGGAGGGAAATGACGAAAATTTATTTTTCGTCGACAATTTGTTGAAGCAAAAGTACCTTTTTTGCATCATCCAAATCCCCGAAGTAATGTCTATTTGCACTTATTTTCATCAAACGACGTCGTTTTGGTTTTCCCTTTTCCCCTGCCACCTCCTTCCTTCTGTTTTTGTAACGCCCCTAAAAATGGGGGTTCTTTGTCAACTCATTGATTATCAATCAACCTCCAGAATACCTGTGGATACAGTGTAACTAGATATCACACCGTTATGACCCATTTACCGGGATCCATTACTTAACAAAATTTGGGCAGAGTCTCCTTTATACATGGAGCTCTACCCAAAATGCAACATGTGCAATCATATAATATTGAGCACACTGGATCCATTTATCCATACTCATATAATAACATGCAATTTTACATTAAACATAATCTATATGAGTTCGATTACAATCTTTTTCATATATTACATGCCCAAAAATTAATTTACATTTTAGTTTTACAAAAGCATAATTTAAAAGCCACATTTCGGTTTTTCTTCATCAATGAGGGCCCGAATGAGAGTCATCCACTAGCGCATGTCCCATACCTGAAATATTGTCCCCATAAAGGGTGAGCCATGTTCAATAAGGTATCTCCTAAAAAGACTACTTCCCAACCTATATGCATATGAAATATTCACATGTAATTCACAAACAACAATCACTCCATTTAAGAATAAGCAATTCAACAGTGGAATCCCCAATGTCATGCCATGATATGAGATAAGACTTACACATTCCACTTAACCCGAGCCTTTACCGTCTCCCTCAACACATTTAATGTCATGCGTATGAATTCGGATATTTCAAGCCCCCGCCATTGATGTTATACATCCAATGACCATTTGAAAATAAACCATGTGGCTTTGTTGGGTATTTGGATTTTGGAATCTCACTGTCGGTTCCATACACCGTTACACTTTTTTGGACTTGCACTGTCGGAAGTGTATAAACTAGTAACTGGGTCTTGCACCCGAGAGAGTATCTATCCCTTCTTGCTATACTCGACACAAATTTTTCATGCAACCGTGCCACTCAGCCAGACCTAGGTCCAACCTTCCCGAGTCCACGCTTCAACCACCAAGAATGGTGTTTGATTTAAAAACATGCACACACACCCACACTCATGTCAAATGCCCACGAATGCGATGTCTCCTATGCATATGCAAATATAAATGTATAATTGCATTTCTCAACTATGTTTAATATGTCATGAGTATATACATTATGAACAATTTAATATCCAACAACATTTTCAATGATAAATTACATCATAAGCATATAACCACCATAAACAACCTAAATATCAAGATATCATATGCATATACCAACACTAACTTCAAAGCATGTTATAACACAATCAATGTAATTAACACACTTAATCCACATAGACATTTCATCAAACACTTTCAAGGTATAAATGTAAACACATAACGTGTCCAATCAATACATTTATCAAAAAATCACAAACAAGTCATTTCTAAGTACCCAATTTCATATTAAAATTGATTTTAACTATTCTTAATACCCAAGCATGTTATAATATTTTCAATAAAACCAACATGCTACATCAATATAGACATTATCAAACACCTCCAAGACACCCAATTATGTGACACACAATTTTTATACCTATTTCCCATAATCTAGTTACACTAGAAGTATGTCAAATAAGAGAATTTATATCAAGTCATGCTACCCATATCATATGGAATCTTGGTTGAAAATAAACTTAATTAGAAAAAAAATCCTATTTTTTAAAGCGTAAAACAACAGTAGAAAACTCCCAAGATCCGAAATAATCTCTAATCATTGCTTCCTCCAAAAATCTGTTTTTTGTTCTTCGTTAAAACATTCAATTTTTTGTACGTAGGCGTAGCCTTTGCCGTGTAGATGAACTTTGGTTCTTGACCCGAAGAATTTCGACCAACATAGAGTCATAGATCATAGAAAGAAGTTGGAGAATCCTCACTTTTCTCTCTCTTCCTCTCTAATTTTGAAAATCTGATGGGTATGGGGGGAAAATCTAATTTTCTCCCCTATTTATTGTAACACCCCGTATTTTCTTTTTATATATTTGTATAGATATATCCATAATAAAATATTGTTGTGAATGTGTGGATATGTATAATAAGGGAAGGATAAATCATATAGATTTTTAATACTAGGATAAATACTAGAGACGCACATTGATTGACAAGTTTGAGCTTTAAAGACGTTGAAACAGGAAAATGGGGATTAGATGAATTTCTAAATACTTTTAGGTCAAGATAAGGTTTCCATTGAATCCGGAAGGTCGAAAAACCTTGGGAAAGGTAATAGGAAGTGCATTGGAAACTTGGAAGACGGAGGAAGACTGTCTGTTGAGTGGTACCGGTACCCCGATTCCAGAAGGTTTTTGGTACCGGTACTGGGTACCGGTACCCCTATTCCAGAAGGTTTGTAGTACCGGTACTGGGTACCGGTACTATATGGTACCGGTACCGTACTATATGGTACCAAATGGTACCGGTACCGGGTACCGGTACACCCGATAAAAATCTGAACGTTTTAAATCGCGACGTGGTCCGACTTTTGGGCCTATAAATACTTTAGGCCGCTTCCTTAGTCGTCCATTACTCATTCTAAACCCTAGATACCTTGAGAGAGAAGGAGAGAACTCAAGATCAAAGAGAAAAACAAGAGATTAAGGGTAGATTCAAGAATCAAAACCCTAGTTCTTCAAGAGTCAAGGTAGGGGGTTTTCTCTCATTCACTTACATTGAGGCTAGGGCTTATATATATGTAATCTTCTCATCTTAACTTATACATGTATGCTATATAATTATTGTTTCTCAATATCTTGTGATCCTTACCATGATTTAAACAAAATTGTTGTTGGATGAACCCTTGAATCCTTTTTCTTGCCTAAAAACCCTAGATTTTAAGATAAATGAACTTCTCTCTAAATTGTTCTTAGTTATTGATTTCAAATACTTAGTGTTTGATATTACCTAACCAAAATGATGCTATAATGATCTCTTGTGCATTTTCCTTAAACTATTCTATGGTATGTTACACGAGAAATTGTGGAATTTGGTAATTCCTTGAAATTGTTGTGAATTGAGCATATTCTCGGTTTCCTCATTGTATGGGTGTGGCGATGGACTTGGATTACCTTCGAGAGATGCCGTAGAGTGTTAGAGGTTAGTCTACCCCACTGGGGGTGAGATGGTTGCCTAACACTTGTAGTGGGTTATCATTTGGTAATGCAACCACTATCGTTCACTGGAGTTCGAACAAGGGATAGTATACTTTTCCTAGGAAGGGACTCGTCACTGCCATTGGAATGGTAGACGCCTCTTTCTAAAGAGCTTGTGACTGGGATTGTAATTGGTGGACTAGGTATAATCGTAGGGTAGATTCATGGGAAGCAAACATCATACATGGTACGAGGATGAACCGAAAATACTTGGAAGTATGAGTTGGGTCGTTCTTGCCGATGCATTGGTATAGGACAATGCATAGGGAAGAAGCCCTTTTTTCTAAATAGCCTAAATTGGAATATTGGTTACTGTTGCTGAACTCATTTTTATTCATTTATTTAATTATTGCTACTGTCTAAACTTGAGATCTCTTTTCAAATACCCATGTTTTATTTCAAAGATTATATATGTTAATTGTGAAATGAGACCGACCGTTTCTATGTTTTTAAAACCTTGTTGGAGTTTGGGAGAAATGTGGCTACAGAGCTTCGTGCTCACCCCCCTACAAATTACATGTTTCAGATGTGGTGCAAGAGGAGGATCTCGGCATCGACGAGCCGGGACATTGGGAGGCTCCACTCGAGGGGGACCTTGATCCCGAGATGGATATCTAGAGCCGTAGTTTCTTTTGTACTAGACTAGGATGTTCTTTTAAAAATTGTGAAGTCTAGTTATTTTGTATTCAGCTGCAAGCTTACTTTAATATTCTTTTGGAGATGTAAATGCCAAAGATGGCATATTCTTTTGGGATATTCATGTAAATGTTATGAATCATTGCTTGAAGTCTTCTTTATTGATGATTTATCTTAGTGCTCTCATGCTTAAATGGTTATTAGAATGTAATGCCGTCCAGGGTGTATTTTGGGGCGTTACATTTATACCCCTTAGATATTTGGCCCTCGCTGTTTCACACTTCCACCATTCCCGGATCCGATTTTATTTTGAAACAATTAAATTTCATCTCAATTCAAGTTCAAAATATTTTTGTTTGAACTAGCTTTAAATTATTATTTTTTTTGAAATTTAATTCCACGTCTCTCTTTTATGTCACGCGAATAATTATTGTTTTTCCATTTTTCATAAACATTCAAATTTACTTGGGTTTTAATGTTTTCCCTGCCTCCCTGCCCTAATTTTGTACGCCTCCCCCACCTTCTGTGTGTGTGTGTGTGTGTGTGTGTGTGTGATGCGCCAAAATCTGAGGGTCATTTCTTAATCTGTTGATCACCCATCAACTCGCAAAAGTATTCGTGTATGCCGCATAACTTGACACCACGCCATCACAAGACTATTCTAAGGTCCAATTTCTATCAATTTACACATTATATTATACCAATTACATCCTTTAAACAAGAAGGCTCAAGGCCCGAAGACAAGTTATATTTAAATTTGGGTTAATTACAAATTGGACCCCAAAAGATCTTTTGAATCTCAATTTGCACCCTCAAAGATAAAAAATCTTAATTTGCACCCTCGAAGATAGAAATTTGAATCAATGTACACCCTCAAAGATAAAAAATTTTAATTTGCACCCTCAAAAATATAAATTTGTTTCAATGTGTACCTAAAATTAACTTCAGTTTGCTACCTAAAACTAAATTGATAAATTATAACTAGATTCTCTTATGCTTGTCACTTAATTATTTAGACCCTTTCACATTTAGAATGTTACTTTTACATCTCATGACGTTTGTGCACGTGTAACACATAACCCCTTTTCGTTGATATTTGTTAATATAACCGTTAAAAATCTGATTTTATCCTAATAAATAGACAAATTACATCTAAACCCCTTCATGCTTGTAATTTAATCACCTAGACTCCTCAGATTTGAAATATTACACATACATCCATTGAAAATTCAAATATGGCTAAAAATGTCCCCCCAATTGGGTATTCAAATAATCTTGTTTAAGTGATATATTGCATTAGATATAAAAAATATTATATAAATTCCTACATTCTATTCGACATTCAAATAGTAAGCTTAATTTTAAAATCGGACCCAAAAAATAAAGGAAAATATGAAATTATAATTTTCTTATTAGGATAAAATTATATTTTTTAACGGCTATATTAACAGATATCAACAAAAGGGGGTTACGTGTTACACGTGCACAATCGTCATGAGATGTAGAAGTAATATTTTAAGTGTGAAGGGGTCCAAATGATTAAGTGACAAACATTAGGGGATCTAGGTATAATTTATTAATTTAGTTTTAGGTAGCAAACTGACGGTAGTTAGTTTTAAGTGCACATTGATACAAATTTTTATCTTTGAGGGTGCAAATTTAGATTTTTTATCTTTGGGGGGTGCACATTGATACAAATTTTTATATTTGAGGGTGTAAATTGATAATTTTGATCTTTGGGGGTGCAAATTGAGATTCAAACAATCTTTCGGGGTGTCATTTGCAATTAGCCCTTTAAATTTTTAAAAATTTTGAAAGAGGTATTGGTACCTACCTCACGTGGTATCGGTACCTGAGCCTTTTGTTTTTCATGTACTAGGACTTGAGTAACGGGGTACTAGTACCAAGACCTTCATTTCCCAGGTTCATTCTAGTTGCACAATATCAGTACCTAGGTGACGGGGTATCGACACCTAAGCCCACTATTTGACAGGTATTAGTATCTATATGTCATGGTACCGGTACCTGATCCCACTGAAATTCAGGTACTGGTGCCCGTATGCCTAGATACCGGTACTTGGGCCTTCCAACAATGTGGTACCAGTACTTATCAATGAGAAATAAGTTGAGTTACAAGGGATTTATGCTCCTAAAAATAAATGTGTAAAAGAGGGCAAGATCGGTCAAGAGATTAATAGGAGGAAACAAGGAGTCCTTCTGCAACTCTATTATGTCAACTTGAGCACTTCTCAAGCTGAGTCCAATTCAGGTGATCATAGATTGTAATTTCTTTTGAATTACTATAAGGGTGTTTTCTTTGAACCCTTGGGGTTACCACTCATTGGAAACCATGATCATCGAATTTCTTTGGTCAAAGGAAGTGGACATGTGAGTGTGCGACCATACTGCTATCCCTATTATCAGAAAATAGTGATCGAAAGGTTGGTCTTAGACATGATTTCAATGGATGCATTTAGCCAAGTAACAACCCATATTCTTCTCTTGTCCTCCTAATCAAGAAACACAATGGGTCGTGGGAGTTTTGTGTGGATTATAGGGCATTGAATCGAATAGCAGTTAAGGACAAGTTTTCAATTTCGATGATCGACGAGCTTCTTGATGAGTTACATGGAGCAATATTCTACACCAAATTGGACATGTGATATGGTTATTATCAAATTTGGATGCATCCTTCAGATATTGCCAAAATAGCTTTTTGGACTAATCGTGGGCACTATGAGTTTCTCGTTATGCCCTTTAATCTTACCAATGCACCCTCAACTTTCCAGTCATTTATGAATGAAGTTTTCAAATAACATCTTCATAAGTTCTTTCTAGTATTTTTTGATGACATTTTGGTTTACAGTAAGAATTAGGAAGATCATTTGTGACATGTATATTTTCTTTTATCTATTGTAAGGGCCAATCAGTTATATGTTAGAATTGAGAAGTGTACATTTGGCTAAGAGCAAGTGAAGTACCTTGGACATGTTATTTCAAAAGTTGGAATTCTCATGGATCCTAACAACATTGTTGCAATGTTAAAGTGGCCAAAGCCCTCCACCATCAAGGCTTTTCATGGGTTTTAGGGGTTTACTGGTTACTATCACATATTCATTGAGGGGTATGAAAAATTGCAATCCCTCTAACAACTATGCTAAAGATGCTGGGTATTGGAAGCAAATTAGGTCACTCAAGAAACACAAATCAAGACCCAATACAAGAAATCAATGGCTGAATTTATGCCAAGTGTATCACAACAATTTCAACACAAAATCAAGTAAACCTGGGACAAAAAATCTGCTACTGTACTAGACCAATTCCACTCAAACAGCACATTTATATTTCATCAAAAATGATTACAATATCAAGCAATACAAATGAAAAATCTATTATGATTTTTCCAGCAAGAAAAACACAAAGTAAGCTATCAAAAAACTCACAAACGGAGCTTCTGCTCAGGAGACACTTGTTGCGTTTCTGGACGACAACTCTATGTTTTTCCCCTCTGATTTTTCTACTAAAACCTATCTTTTGTTCTCTATTTTCTGGACTAAATTCTTTCTATTTTGGGCAGTAGTTCTTTACCCTTTATATGCCTCTATTTTACCTTCAGCAAAACTGACTTTAACATGCAGAAACTGACTTCAACATGGAACTCCTTCTCCAAGCAAAACTCAACTTCCACTTGGGCAGGTAAAATGTGGAGTCTTATGTTCCCCTTGATGTTTCCAAAAGTAAAAAAATCTTCCCCTTCAAAATTTCTCAAAGCTAGAAAAAAAACATGCTAGTGGCTACCTCTTTTATCACCAATCAAAACATACCAAACTAACTTAATTGCTACTAAGGACAAAAAAATTACATATTATAAAATAAACCCAAAAGTAAAATACCAAAACTACCTGTTAAAGAGTTAAGTTTATAAAACTAATCTCCCCATATAAACCAAATTTCCTTAGGTTTTCAAGCCTAGCATCATTTTCAATCTGTCAAACACATCATGCTTTAACGACTTCAAAAAAATTTCGAAAACTTGATCTTGAGTCTTGCAAAGCACCAACTTCACTTCTTCATTCTTCACATGCTCTCTAATAAAATGGTTGCACATGTCAATGTGTTTACTTTTCTCATGGAATATTGGGTTCTTCGCCAATGCCATCGCCGATTTATTATTAACAAGGATCTTCGTGAAAATTTCTTGAGCAAATCCCAAATAGTTCAACATGTATTTCAACCAAATAACATGACACACTGTAGAATTCTCCACCACATACTCCACTTCACATGTTGACAAAGTCACAATTGCTTGCTTCTTGGATAACAAAGTAAAAGCTGTATCTCCTATGAAAAAACAATAACCCGATGTACTTTTCCTTTCTTTCAAGTCTCGTCCCTAATCACTATTCAAATATCCAACAACTCTAAAATCATTATTGCAAGAATTAAATAAGTTATCATTGAGTGTACATCTAATTTAACGTAAAATCCTCTTCGTCGCATTAAGATGAATTTGATTTGGTGTTTCCATGTATCTACTAATCAAGCCAACTCCATAAAGAATGTTCGGCCTTGTGCAAGGAAGGTACTGAAGACTTCCAACTAAACTTTAAAATTAAGTTGGATCAACATTTACACCACTAATGCTCTTCCTCAATTCCAATCCACTTTCCACGGGGATGTTCACCGAATTGCAAGTCTCCATCTTGAATCTTTTGAGTATCTCCTATGCATAGCTACTTTGATAAATAAAAATTCCACCTTCACTTTGCTGAACCTTAATACCAAGGAAATAAGACATCAAGCCAATATAGGTAATTTCAAACTCCTTAATCATACTTCTATTGAATTGACCAAACATCATTGAATCATTGCTAGTGAAGATCAAGTCATTAGTATAAAGGCAAACAAGTAGCACACTTTCATTGTCATTCATCTTCATATATAATGCATGCTCTTAAGGACACTTTTGGTACCAATGGGGCTTTGATCCAATGGTACTCCTTGTCTTTTGAAAGCTTTGCTTTGTTAAGGTCAAGGGTTCAAGTCCCCCCTCCCCCCCCCAAAAAAAAAAAGAGTTAAAAAAGGATGCTTTTGAAAATCATTATGATGAAAGTATTTGTCAATTCTAGTATTCCATGTGCGGGATGCTTGCTTTAATCCATGGAGAGCTTTTATCAACTTGTATACTTTATCTTCATGTTTCTTTATCACATACCCCAAAGGTTGTTCAATATAAATCTCCTCCTCAAGAAATCCATTCAAGAATGTCGATTTCATATCAAGTTGGTAAATCTTCCACTTTTTTTGTGTCGTGAAAGAAATCATCAACTTAATGGTTTCCAAACAAGCAACGAGAGCAAATACCTCTCCATAATCAATTCCGACCCTTTGCTTGTAGCCTTTAGCAACTAACCTCGCCTTACATCTTTGAACTTCTCCATTAGCATTCTTCTATGTTTTATACACCCACTTCACACTAATTGCTTTATGACCTTGCAGAAGATTAACCAAAGCCCATGTATCATTCCTCTCAATTGCATTGATTTCTTCATCCATTGCTATTCTCCATTTCTCTTCTTGAACTGCTTCTTCAAAACATAAAGGATCACAATCCATAAAAAAATAAAACAAATTAAAGTTACCTTCAATATTTTTCGTAAATTCATAAATCTCTTGCAAACTTCTCATTTTTCTTGGTCTATCACTTGAACTAAAATCCGATGATGAAGATGATGATAGTGATGATGATTCACTTGTAAAAGGTGAGGGGGATCCATGTGGAGGTGTTTGTGGCTCTTTTTGGACTTCCCTTTGTTGTTTTAACTCTTCTTCTTTAAGCATCAGTTCCACTTCGGTGGCTGAAATTTTTTCTTTTCTATCTCATATGTTTTCCTTTTGAAAGATTACATCTCTAGTCATGGTCACTTTCTTGGTAATGGGGTTGTATAGCTTGTACCCCATTGTTTTATCACCATACCAAAAAAGAAATGCACTTTTTACCTTTATCATCAAGCTTTGTCCTCCTTGTTTCGGGAATCTTCTCATAAGCAATGCATTCAAAAACTCTAAGATGGGCTATACTAGGCTTGAAGGAACACCAAGTTTCCTCGGGGGTCTTGAATTGAACACTCTTAGTTGGACATCGATTCAACAAGTACATCGCACATGCTATGACTCTGGCCCAAAATTCTCTAGGCAATCTCTTCCCTTTCAACATTCTTCTAGCCATATCTAGGATAGTCATATTTTTCCTTTTCGCAACTCTATTCAATTAAGGTGTGTAGCTTGGCGCGAATTGATGCACAATTCCATACTCCTTGTAATAGTCTTCAAATAAATCGGAACCATATTCACTACCTTGATCGAATCTCAACTTCTTTATAAAATAACCACTTTAATTCTCAATAAAATTCTTTAACTCCTTAAAAACTTCAAAAACTTCGGACTTTCTCTTTAAAAAATACACTCAAATTTTTTGGCTATAGTCATTAATAAAAGTAAGAAAATAGCGATGCTTACCATTTGACATAGGCTTCAAGGAACCACAAACATCGGTGTCCCAAGCTCCAAGGTTCGTGATGCTCTCCATTTGACTTCTCTTGAAAATCTTAATCTATGATACTTTCCAAGAATACACCCTTCACATAACTCATTCAGAAGGTCTATGTAGGGTAAACCCTTCATTTTCTTGCTAGACAAAAACTTCAAGCCACCAAAATTAAGATGCCTAAGTCTCAAGTGCCACAACCAAAAATCATCTTTAATAGTAGCATTCAAACATCTCATAGCATCATGTTGAATATTCAAATAAAACATTCTATTCTTGGACATTTTCACATTTACAATCAAATTCTTTAATTGAAAGGTAAAGATTCTTCATGCTAATATCATAACCCTTTTCTAAAAGTTGCCCCAAACTCAAAATACTATTCATCATATCTGACACATAATAGACATCGAAAATAAAATCATGATTTCCATTCTTGAGCTTAATAAGAAATTTACCTTTGTCTTTTACCGGGATGTTGGAAAAATCACCTTTGCCTTGCGCCATACTTGACCAAAAACCTTGTTGTTTTCTAAACTCTAAAAACCATCCCTTAAAATGTGTAGTATATGGTTAACGGGGAGTGTCACTCTCCCTTGGGATGATGTCAAAAGAAAGGGCAAAGAAATGAGAGATAAATGAAATGTACAAAATGTATGGAATGAAATGCGTGTGCAAAATTTCTCCCCAAGCGTAGAGAGAATCTTACAATGCCGGTGTTTTACTTGAAACAATATTTCAAAGTCGTCTCCTCAGGGAAGGAAAGGAGTTGTGTGTGAAGGTGATTTTGTTGCAAAAGAGAAAAAAAGTAAAATCTTGTAGTTGGTTTTGATTAGTTTTTGTTCTTAATGAAAATGCAAGAAAACAAGTGTTGTCTAATTCAAAAGGTTCACTCCAATAAAAATGTCCAATCAACTCGAAACCTTCATCCGAGGGTTTATAGATGAACGATTGATTCGTTGGAAGTTAGGGACGAGATGGTGAAGATCCAAGCATAAACCGTGATTAGGCCTATAGAATATCAAAGACTCACAACCACATCTACTTTCAACCCATTCTAACCAAACTATCGTACACCGAGTGGAGGAAAGAAGAAGAGTTGAAATAAAACCCTCAAAGGGAGATCTCCCTTGGATTAGCCAACTTAAAGTCTAGCTACTCATGAAAGTAAGAAACAAATGTATAATGTAAAGATACATGTAAAAGAAATGAAGATTAGAACTTGTATTAATGTTAGGACAATATACACTTCAAAGAGAAGTTCATTTAACACTAAAATAGAAAAGTTGCAGAGAAGAGAATTGAAAACCAGCTGTAAATATTGAAGTGCAAGAACATGGAATTAAACTTGAAATAAAAGAGAGTACAATGCAAGAAATAAAGATTACAAGAGAACTACAACTTACTGCAATGAAATAGGAGAAGAAAATGCAAAAACATATATTCATCATCTTCTTCATTAAGGTAAAACTAAGCTTAGGTAGCCACACCCTTCAATGCTTGTAAATGCTGAATATAATGGTGTGTAAGCCTTCAATTTTCGTGCATAGTAGTTCCCCTAGGTATGAGAGCAGACCTCCCATCAATGGGAGGTGATTTGGATGGGTTACACAGACTAGGAGGAGCTTAGTCTGCAACCCACATGGAAGCCCACTTCCTCTCTCTCCTCATTGAATGTCATGCCTCCAAAGTCTTTATCAAGGGTATAGGAGGCATGCAGATGTGTAGAAAATGTTGGCAGGCAAGTAGGAGAAGTTTAGGTGGGACCCCCAAGCAAGTGGAGGATGAAAAAATATCGTTCTGGACACTTCTGGGGAGCGTACCGGTCCTGTGTACCGGCACTCTAAGCCTTTTGGAGTTCAGGGCACCGATATGCAGTATTGGTAATATTTTTTGCTCTAGACCAATTTTTGTAGAATCGACATAACTTTTGATTCAATTGTTGGATTGAGCTAAAATTTTGACATAATACAGAAGACATCCAGATTTACAACTTTCATGTTTTTAACTTTTTTAGATTCGAATCGAATCATGGTAAAAAATGGAAAAAATTGTGGTACTATGTCAAAATCCTTCACTCCAGCGGACAAAACCTTCCGAATGTATTTTTCCTTGAATTCTTCACCCTCCAGGCCTCTCAATCCTCATCTAAAGTGTCTATATCTTCACCACACATTTACACATAGTTGCAAGGTTATAAAATCCATCATTTATGCTATAATTGCCTGCAACATCGAAAATTCAACATTATTCATAATTTTAACTAACTCTAAGTACTTAGATGCAAAAGTTGAGTTAAAATGGATGTAATGAGACATTCAAATATGTAATATTATGTGCTCATCACGCCACTTTATCAAGTTCTGTAAACATATGCTTATTTCCACACATATGGTTGCTTGCCCCGAAATCAATAAACCACACGTTACCATTATCTTCCTCAGATTCATTATAGGCCAACAACAAAGTAGATCCGGCTTCATTACTTGCATTCTTGGCAAAATTCATATGTTCTTCAACACCTTTATTTTCACTTGCCCAACACTCATTGCTGTAATGCCCAAACTTGTGATAATTGAAGCATTCAACATTGCTTTTGTCTAAACCTTGATTGTTGTAGTTGCCTCTTGCTCTTCCTCGTCAGCTAACTCTTGACCCATAAGAATTTTGATTTCTTGCATCATAATTGAATTGGCCTCTTCCTCTTTTACCTCTATTAGTATAATCTCTTCCACGACCTTCGTAGCCTCTTCCTTGATTGTCATAACCTCTACCTCGTGTTCCATAAACTCTTCCTTTTTGAGATGTACTACCTTGAAATTCTCTTTTTACATCTTTAAAAAAAAGCTTGGATTAAAAAGATTGTTCAAGAGAACTTGAAGTCCTCTTATTAATCCATTGCTCATGTATTTCCAATGTTGCCATTAATTCATTAACACTCATAGGCTTTAAATCAATGGATTGCTCAACGACTACAACAAGATGCTCAGATTTTGGGGTTAAGCTTCATAATATTTTTTCTATAACTCGGGCATCATCAATATCTTCTCTATACCTTCGCATTTGATTCACAACCATCAAAGTTCTTGAAAAGTACTCCAAAATTGTCTCGGCTCCATTCATATTCAACCCTGCAAATTGACTTCACAATATTTGAAGATGAACCCAAATTGTTTTATCAATGTCTCTATGCATATTCTTCAAAATTTCTTAATCTTGCTTCGAGGTGGTGACAGAAGAAATCTTCTCAAAAGTGTTATCGTTAATGCATTGGCAAAGTAAAAATAAAGTCTTCTTATCTGTCTTCCTTGATTGATTAAGCACACTTCTTTGAGCATCATTCAAGGCTTGCTCTTCCTTTGTAGTCGGCTCATTGTAACCCTTTTCAACAATTTTCCAAAGATCTTGTGATTATTGTAACACTTTAATTTGAATACTCCAATTCCCATAATTATGTTTACCCAATTTAAGAAATTGGGGTTGAAGCACATTACTCATGGTGGCCATAATGTTTTAAAGATCACAATAACAAAAAACCCAAATAGCAAACTTAGGTTTAATCCTAATTCAAAAATTCAAACCCCAAGCTTCAACAACCAAAAAAAAAAAAAAATCCCCAATTACAGACCTTGCTCTGATACCAATTTTGTTGGGTATTGGAAGCAAATTAGGTCACCAAAGAAACACAAAATCAAGACCCAATACAGGAAATCAATGGCTGATTTTCTACTAAGTGTATCACAATAATTTCAACACAAAATCATGTAAAACAGGGACAAAAAACTTCTACAGTACCACACCAATTCCATTCAAAAAACATCTCTATATATCATAAAAAATGAATACAATATCAAGCAAAACAAAGGGGAAAGCTATTCTAATTTTTTTCAGCGAGAAAAACACAAAGCTATCAAAAACTCACAAACGGAGCTTCTGCTCCAAAGACACTGCGTTTCTGGACAATGACTTTTTGTTTTTTCCCTCTGATTTTTCTACCAAAACCTTTTTTTTCTTCTCTATTTTCTGGACTGAATTCTTTCTATTTTGGGTAGCAATTCTTTGCCCTTTATATGCCTCTATTTTACCTTCAGCAAAACTGACTTCAACATGCAGAAACTGACTTCAACATGCAACTCCTTCTCCAAGCAAAACTCAACTTCCATGTGGCATGTAGCATGTGGAGTCTTTTGTTTCCCTTGACGTTTCCAATTGCCAAAACGTCTTCCCCTCCAAGATTTCTCAAGCCAGATAAAAAACATGCTAGTTGGCTCCTCTTTTATCACCAATCAAAACACATCAAACTAACTTAATTGCTACTAAAGGCAAAAAACTATTACATATTATAAAATAAACCCAAAAATAAAATACAAAAATTACCCATTAAAGAATTGAGTTTATAAAACTAACCAAAGAAAGATTCTTTAACAATGAAGCAGAACATGCTTTCAAAAATTTAAAGCAGGCCATGACTATACCACCTATGTTGGTTCTACCCGACTTCACCAAGCCTTTGCAAGGTATGAATCCGGCATTGTCAACATATGAGAAAGAAATTTTGGCATTGGTTCTTGCCATACAAAAGTGGAGGCCTTACTTGCTAGGAAGAAATTTATTGTCAGAACTGATTAGAAAAGCTTGAAGTACTTCTGGGATCAACGAATAGCCACGGTAGCATAACAATGATAGCTACTGAAATTAATGGGCTATGACTTCCTTATTTAATACTAGCAAGGACACGAAAATACTGTGGCTGATGCATTATCACGAAGAGATGAAGGAGGAGAAGTTTTGGTTCTGGCAATTTCTCAGCCAGTACCACAGTGGTTGAGCCCAATCAAAGATGAAAACCAGCGTGACCCAGAGCTTCAATACCAAATTTAGCTTTGCCAGGAGGGTGCAGATATCAGCCCCTGGGACTACCGTGGGGAATTCTCTTCTACAAAGGCTGTATATTTTTTAAAGAAAGATCTGAACTCATTCCCACCATAATCTCTGAAATGCATTCCAACATTCATGAAGGCTACCACAAGACCATACATAGAATCAGGTCAGTTTTCTATTGGAAGGGAATGAGGAACCAAGTGAGAGAGTACATCAAGCAATATAATACTAGTCAAAGCCACAAGTCAGAAAATGTGCCACCAGATGGATTGTTGCAACCCCTTACCCATTTCCACGCAAATTTGGACAGACATTTCTATGGACTTCATGACGGCCTTCCAAAGAATCCAAACTAAAAAGGAAGAACAACCATTTTCGTGGTGGTCGACTGATTGTCAAATTATGCTCATTTAATATCGATTTCTCATCCATACACAATAGCTAGCATGGCGCAGGTACTTTTTTGATCAAGTATTCAAGTTGCATGGCATGCTTCAGTCAATAAGGATCCCACGTGTACTAGTGCATTTTGGACAGAGATTTTCTGATTGAACGGAACTAATTTTAACTTTACTTCCTCTTTCCATCCTCAAATTGATGGCCAAACAGAGGTGGTTAATCGCACGGTAGAAATGGATCTTTGGTGTTTTACAAGTTTTAGGCCTAATGATTGGGTGCGCTGGATTCCTTGGGTAAAATTTAGCTATAACACTAGCTTACATGCTTCTACAGGAAGGACGCCATTTGAAATTGTATATGGTTTCCTACCACCAACACTACTCTTCTATGTCCAGGCACGACTAGGGTTGAGGCTGTTGACAAATCTTTAGCAGATAGAGAGCAGATCCTCAAAGAGCTACGTGATCAGCTGAAAGAGTACCAAAGTAGCATGAAAAGAATTTTTGACCGCCATCGCTAAGAAAGGGAGTTTGAAGTGGGAGATTGGGTTTACTTAAGGCTCCATTCCTATCGGCAAGCCTTAGTGTCACTTAGGAAGAATGTCAAATTATCGCCCCAGTTCTATGGTCCTTTCAAAATCCTTCAAAGGGTTGGTGCAGTTGCATACAGGCTAGATTTACCCGCTTGATCCAAAGTTCACCTAGTGTTTCATGTATCAGCCTTACAGCGGTGCAACCAACTCTCCCTACTGTGGGGAAAAAGTGATGGTTCCTTAATTCCCTCACCACAAGCTATTGTGGATCAAAGAATCTACAAGCAACATGCAGAAATGCTAATCCATCGGCAAGGTCTTTCTTCCATAACAGCAACATGGGAAGATATGGAAGACATCAAGCTTCGGTTTCCAACATTTGCCCTTGAGGACAAGGGCAATTTTCAGGTTTGGGGAGCTGTTACGCGCAGAAGTATGAATCAGTCAATGGTCTCCCATAAATCAGGCACAAGTGGTCAAGTGGGTCTATTATTCTGTTGAGATTTATCTTTTAGTTGTTGAGTTTGTTTTGAATAAACAATATTGTTGTAGGTAGTAGTTTCCTGCTATTTTCTAGGTAGTAGTTGCTTTTTTTTTTTTAATGTTATTTTCCCGTTGGAAGTCTGTATAAACTAGGAGTTGGAGGATTGAATAAAAATATCAGAAGTTATCCCATCTCTCTCAAGACTTGAACCTGATTAATTGGAGGTCTTGGTTTCCTTCAAAGTAAACTAGCACTTGTTGAATTCTAATCTTTTTGTTCTTCCTTACCAAAATAGGGAAGCATAAGAAGATTAAGAATCCCATCTGGCAGTCGCTGCCCGACCCATCACACTATCTGTTACGCTGGCACATGACATTACATCATTTAAAAATTTTAGTGGTTCCCTTGATATTCCGAGGATGTTATTGATACATAGCCACAGTAGCTGTTGTAAGAACAGATAAATAGTTTAGGGTGTTTTCATTCCATCCAGACGACATTAAAAGGTAATTCTAAACTGAGAACATCAATCCAATAGCCAATAAGTAGTCGACACGCTTCAGTGCATAGGATCTATAATCTTGTTCAGTTCCTCCAGTTTCTTCATCCTCTGTTTCTCACTTTGGTTCACCATCTGGAAAATTGTGTGATGGAAAAAAAAAAAGAATATAATGAATTATAATTAGAAGGAAAATAATCAAATGAAATGTCAAACAAAAAGGCTTTCATTTTTAATAGAATTTAGGACTTACCTCTACTAAGGTGGTCGTCAGTTGAGCTTTTTCGTTGTTCTTTTCATGGAAAACCTGCAATGCTTCTTTATACTCTCTCTCCTGTCACCAATCAATATTCATATGTAATATGGTTGGACAAATGTTATATTACTTCTCAGATTATGTAATCATTTAGTAGGATGAATTAGTTATAACCACATAGTAATAGGGATCAAGACAAGAACGGTTCAAAGAGACTAAGTTAATATATAATGGGTCCGAGATAAAATCAATTATAAAATGCGATTAACTATGTTACAACTGAGTCATTCACCGACGTAATTTGGGAGCCATTACCTTTTTGTGGCAGCTCTGTCCAAGCGATTTGAGGTCACGGTTAATCACATCGATCTTTTTGCGCACAATCGCAACTTCCTTCCTCATGGGATCTGTCAACACTTCCAGCTCCTAATGTATTTCACAAGAAATCAACACTTCAGATATTGAAATTGCATTAATATAAGGGAGTTTCAAATTAATATACCACTCTTGGTCTTTTCTTTTTTCTTTCTTTTTCTTTTGGGTTAATGTCATTTCATACCCTAAAAGATACTCTAATTGTCAATTTGTGCACATAAAGAATTGAACTCTCAAATTGCACCCTCCATATTATAAAACAGATGCAATGTAGCCCAATTCAAGGGTAAAATTTAAAATTGAGGGAGCAATTTGAGCTTGAAATGGGACCACATTGCACATATTTTATAGCATTGAGGATGTGATTTGAGAATCTAATTCTTTAAGGGTATAAATTAAGAATTGATACATCTTTCAGGGTACAAAGTGAAATTAGTTGACTTTGTTAGTCGTATAATCTCGCTTTTAAGCATCGTCACCTTCAAACTCCGGCCCAAAAAACAATAAAAAAGAAGAAGGTGAATTACATTTTGACCCTCTAAACTATGGACCGGATTTCACCTTGCCCCTTAACTATCGACTTTCACACATTGTCCCTCAACATTTCGAATTGGTTTCACACTGACCTAAGGTTAAATATCCCTAATTTTTTTGATGAAAAATCTCTAAATATGTAGTAAAATATAGATTTATAATGTTTTCGATTGAAGTTATGTGGAACCAATAACCATAATCAGAGATGAAATGTGAAAAATATAATAATTGAGGGAAAGTATGAAATCGATAATCAAATTAATTTGAAGGTGCAATATGAGAACATGATAGTTGGGGAGGTAATATGAGACATATGATATGGTTGACGGGCTCAAAAGTGTAATTTTTTGAAAAGAAATAAATAAAGTATTTTTTCCAATCCGTAAGATCTCAGTCTATGCAGACCCCATTCATGAAAAAGAAAAAGGAGATATTTTTCAAATGAATTTTTTGGAATCATCGTGACCAAAATCATCTAGGTCATGTTAATATGGATAATGTTTAACATTTTTGGGATAAACAATTTCTTTTCCTATTTGATAGAGACTAGCAATGAGATAAGGTTTCGGGAAAATACTCTAGGCATCGGCCTAATTTAGAAACTTTATTCATTACACTTGTTAAATTAGTAGTGAATTTCAAAGTTAAATGAAATTCACTTTTAATCCTAGATTTATAATTGATTAGATCGTTAAATTAAGTACAAATGCCATTTTTGAGAACACTATAATACATTAGTTAGTTGTGCGACTATGAATAAATGTGATGAATTTTTAAGAAGAGAATAACGTGATGTTTAAAAAAAGGTGTAGTTAATTTTAATGGGTAGTTCATATGATAATTGAAACGAACTGTAAATCTAGATGTCTTGAGTTTGAATTTTAACAATTTTTTAGGTCAAATCATGAGGGATTTATCTCTCGTGAATACCCTAGTTCTGACGTAGATAACAAATCTTTGACCGAACTAGAGATGTTATTAGTCAAAATACGCGTAAACTGGTTCGAACACATCTTACCATTTAACTTAAAAAAGAAAAAGAAAAAGAAAAGAAAAAGAAAAGGGGTAGTTGACCTATCTAACATGATTCACGTATTTAATGTCATAAAAATTTGGAACTAATACCAGAAATAGATTATTTATTAAAAAAATATTATTTATACTTAATTTGATAATTTAATCGATTATGATTGTTAAATTAAAACTGAGATCTCACGATTAATTCCATGATGATAATGAATTACTAACCGATTAGCTGTCCAAATTAAATCCGTCTACCTTCGCTAATGGGCTTACCTCCCAAATTTGAGCCAAACGCCTGGTTTCTTCTTCAGCACGGCCAAGCTGAAATTCCACCTTTTCTCTCACCTCCATCTTCTTCCTTTCAATCTCTTCTTCTCTTGCTAGAAGCGAAGTGATCGCCATTTTTGAAATCTCCTCATCGTCATTGTCATCAGTCGACAGCTGCCCACTGCTCCCAATACTTGCTAAGTTCTTCATTTTTTTCTGCAGCTATGGTTGTTTGTGGACACCACAATTCTGCTTCTATATTTGCATCTCTTCTTCCTTTTGTTTCTCGCCTGCCCTCTGATTTTGCTTTTGCTTCAAAACTCTCTCTCTCTCTCTCATCCTCTTGCTTTCTTTTGAAACACTTTCGTGAGAAGCAAGAGAAATAATCCCAAAACTGCCTACTCCTTTGTTCGTTATTGAAAACTAAGAACACCATCTTGGTGAAAGCACCATTACCCATAAGACTATTTAGATAGGAATGAGGGATACTTTTTGGACTAATGTGCTAAGTCATATTGTTTTAGTGAAGAAGTCCAAAAATTGCAATTAGAATGATGTCATCGGACCATATCAGCTGTAACATTTTATAAGTCAATAAATTAATTCAAAATTTTAAATTTCAATAATATTACTTTTTAGGTATAAGGTATATATAGTGAACGGATACGAATGTCTTGTTATGGAAGTTGAAACATTGTTGATCGAATCAAACACTAGTGTTACAGATATTATTTGAGAATTTAATATATTGTGACCATTGGATTGATAGTAAACCATACTCAACAACTCAGAAACAAAGATAACTACGTTTCTTACTTGAATATGGTTGGGTGATTGATTCGTGATGTTCCCAAAAGTCTCACCTTCAAAGGGTATGTTACACAATGTACCAACCTCATGTGACTAAGGTTTGACGAGAATACACGTAATGGAATGAGATTCAGAGGTTTGCCTTGCCTGAAAAGATAAGGAGATCTCAGTAGAAGTGTTTTAGTTTTCTTGGAGAGGTACAAGCAATACATAAATTATTTTCACAATATTGCAATTTTTACCAACTTTTCTTTGTCATCTAAATTTTTCTTACCAAATTGAAGTGGAAGGCCAGCTCAGTGAGTTTCGTTGATTTTCATAACCGGTGTCACTTATTCAACCACCAATATTATTTAACAAACATATACAAGTTGGGCTTGGTACCAAACAATACCCATACAATCATACAAGGGTATATAAACAAAGAAATACTATTTATTGCTATAAATATTCACAAGCAGAGATCTTCAACATTGCCTAATTTAGTGATACTTATGGTCTACAAAGTTTAACAAGCTCTTCCTCCAGACCAGTTATTTCTTCATCTCCTCTCTCCTTCATTTTCTCACTCATCTCTTTTGCTTTCCTCCTTAGCTCCTTTCCATTTTTCTCCAACACCACCTTTCTTATCCCTCTTTCCACTTCTTCTCTTTCAAGTCTCCCATCCTTGTCTCTCACAACCTCGTCACCCACCTCCACCTCCTCCACCACCCTAGCATTGAATGGCTGATCAAGATGCATAGGAATGGCTATGATAGGAACACCAAACTTAATACCCTCCATCACTGAACTCCATCCACAGTGGCTCACAAACCCACCCACACTTGAATGCTCTAGAATTCTTCCCTGTGGAGCCCATCCCTCTACAACCATTCCTCTCTCTCCTACCCTCTCAAGAAATCTCTCTGGTAACTCCTCCTCAACCCTAATTTTGTTCCCCTCAGGAAACCTAACCACCCATATGAAGTTAACCCCACTAAGCTCCAACCCATGAGCTATCTCTTCCATGTCCTTCTTTGACAAGAAAAACTCAGTCCCAAATGAAACAAACACTGTTGAAAACCTATCCTTTTTGTTGAGCCATTCCATGATTTCTGTGCTTTCATCTTCAACAAGGGGTTCTTGAACAACTGGACCCACAGGTACAATCTTCTTCTCACTCAATACTGAGAGATAATCAATATATTTTCCCTCTATCTCTCTAAATGTCTTGATCAATATGATGTTAGATGACCTTTGGACACTTTCACGAGCTCGATCAATGTCTTTGATGTCATTTGCAACTGCTTCAAACATATGGGTGATATTCTCCTTCTCATAATCTCGGATATATATCTCTTGAAAAGGGTATTCGGAAGTTGGGTGATGGAGAAGATGGGAGAGATAAGACATCGTTGCCGCGCCTGAAGTGTAGAACAAAACTCCGGGAATATTCAGTGACAAAGCTAGTTCTGGTGCCCATGGTTGAAGGAAGTCATAGATAATTATATCTGGTTTTAGGGTTTTGAGGATGATGGTGAAGTTAGGTTTGGCCATGTCAAAGGCTTTTTTGAGGGTGGACATGAGGTGGGGTGGGAGGCCATTGGTGGTGTGGTAGTGATGAGGGAGGTCTGGTAGAGTTGGAAGATGGAGCTCCACTAATTTGATGGATTTAGAGTTGTTTTGGGTGAGCTTTTGTTTGATGGAATTGAGATTGACTGGTGTAGAACACAGATATGTGGTGAAGTTTCTTTTTGATAGGGCTTTGGCTAGCTCAAGGAAGGGGGATATGTGACCATGAGCCAACCATGGTAGCATTACAATACTTAATCTTTTCTGTCTAGAATCCATGAACCTTTTCTCTCTCTGTCTCTCTCTCTAATCGCATGTGTATGCATAAATAGTCTTGCTCTTGGTTTGTTAGAGATAATGGACGGGGTGATGAATAAGACAGTAAGGTTACGTGGCATTATACGAAGGAAAGATATTGTAGTGTGGCAGGAGGAAGAGGCTATGACTATGAGGAGCAAGGGAAGAGGTGGACAAGGAATAGTCTACACGTACTGACACACGTGGAGACTGGAGAGAGAAAGAAGAAGAGTGAAGAAACAAGACACAAGCTGTTCCTAAACTTATTTGAGACTTCGCAACATTGTTGCACGTTCATCATATAATAGGTATTAAAGTATTTTTTTTAGGTTTAATAGTATTTTTGGTACTTAAAATATATATTTTTTATCAGTTTAATTCTTATTGTATCAATTCTATTAATTTAGTTCATAAAATATTCAATCTGCATGACTTTAGTCCCTAATCAAATAATCCATCAAGTTTTTTTGATAGACGTGATCACGTGACATTTTTTAAATGATATTACATGTTTAATACGTGATCATTCCATAAAAAACTTAATGGTCTATCTATTTAGGAAATAAAATGACACGAATTGAATATTTTATGGAACAAATTAATAAAATTAACAAAAATGTTATAATAAGGAATTGGAAAACAATACATATTTTAAAGACCAATAATGCTATTAATTCTAAATAAATTGAGTTAAATGGAAACTCTTTCTTTAGTAAATAAAATTGTTATTGTGATTCTAACTTTTTTTTTTCTATTTATTTCTAAAATGATAACAATGAGGTGTAACAGTTAGGAGATGAGGCATATTAATTAAAGACTGAAGCCTTATCAACAGATTTTGTATGTTGCGTCATGTCATGCGGCACTCTATATGGTTTCGATTCCTGATCATCTTCTAGTAATAGAAATACCAACTTTCGATTTTGGTAAAAAAAAGGTGGGATAAAAAGAGCTTTCAGAGAGTGAAAAATAATTCCGATAAATTCTTAGTGATTAGATAATGAAATTCTTGATTACGTTCGTTAAGTTTTTAAAAGTTTTCAACAAATCTCTAATAAACCAAACCAAAACAAATTTTATGCCCCAATTATTTAAGGTCGATTATATGAGTCTGTATTTGCAATTTATGTCGATCATACACTATACATTCATTTAAATTTTCAATAAATCCCTAATGTTAGACACAAATGTTCCTCTGATCTATTTAAAATTTCAACAAATCCCTAATGTTAGACACTAATGTTCCTCTGATCTATGAAGGCTAACTAACTAGCAGTGTCCAGGACAACAACGTTGAACAAAAAAAAGTAGGCTTGTTAAGAACACAAGCTCCACATTAAAACTCAAGCTGTATCTACCACTGAGGATAGTTCCAGTGGGGTACTCGCTAAACTTTTCATCTTGAGATTAGAGGTTTGAGTATTGGATTTCATATTGGGGCTCGGTAGTAAATTTGTTCCCTAAAGAAGCAACAAACGCGGTTAGAGATTTCATGATCCCACCAGTGAAGGCTTGTATCGGAGTGGTCTCTGGACGCTCTCTTTTGTTCCCATTCCTTTTTTCAACTATAAAAAAAAAACTCAAACTGTATCTCCTCAATTTAAAGAATAGGGGCAGTAGCCCCAACCAAGGGAGTGTTTGCGCCCTGTCCTCGCTACAAAGTGATATGAAAGCCATTTCTAAACGAATGTAATTCAAATCATTCCTACAGTTTTTGCAGTCAGTGAAGACATTAACATATAAGTAAGCAAAAAGATCAGCCAACATGAATTATCTTCAAGTGTCACTAAAGACTAGCCAAGCCAAGTCTACTAACATTTGACCCTTTTCCAGATATTAAACCACTTGTTTGTATCCTTAAAAAAACATTCATTTTATGATCTTTTGTTTGTTTTATCAATTTACGGAAAAGAGGGATACAACGTCATGTAGATCAGGTGCTAATAGAGTACATGAAATAGGCTGACAGCGTACCTTCAAAGTTCAAAGTATAATGAAACGACAAAAAGTAATAGTAGATGCAAAATATGTCAAACTTGAAATATAGTGGGACCAATGTTGTTTGATCCGGATCAAGCTAAGATCAAGACTCATCGTTTCACCACGGGCTCCTTTACTATCCCCTAAAAACTCTATTTTTACTATTTTAGGAAAAATTTTAAAAATTAATAATAAACATAGGATATTCTGAATTTAGCGCCATTAGTTGTGTCGTACTCCAAACGACTCATGCTTTTATGTTAAATAGCAAAATCACATATTTTCATTTTTAGTATTTTTCGTAATTTTCGTAATTTTGCTTTTATTTTGGGAACGATTAGGGTTTTGTTGTTCCTATTTATATTGCCCCTTTGTACTATGAGTTGATCATTGAATAATATTATATTTAAGAGTTTTCTCTTCTTTCTTTGTGGAATTAGAGTGTTACTTTTGGTTCATACATAAAAGAATCGTAGTGTTCTTTGTTCTGCTGCGTCAATTGATATCAGAGTACGTCTAACCTAGTGTGATGGCTAGTAAACACAATGGTAATAATCTTCCTAATGACGGTGATCATGTGGAAGGAGTTTTTTCGAGATTCAAATTCTTGTAGTCTAGGCGACAACAATAACAACAACTTCAATAGCTCTAGCAATTTGTGCAAACACTGTAGGAGACAGTTGCTCAATTTGACAATAGGCCCAAACCACGGTCTCGATCAAGAAAGGGTGTAGAACGACAATAGGGACCGTGTTCAACCCAATCGAGATCGTAATTCTATCTATTCTACATTATAGAATATTCGTGGTGCACCTATGAAAGGAGCACTGATTGTAGATTCCAAAGATGATGAAGATGAGTTCTTATTTACAAATGATGCATATTATAGAGATCCTGGCCATGATTCTAAGGATTTTCATATGAAGGTTGATCTACCTAGCTTTAATGGTCATTTTCATATTGAAGATTTCCTTGATTGGTTGGCCGAGGTAGAGAGGTTCTTTAACTACAAGGACGTTTCGGAGGACATTAAAGTTAAACTGGTGGCCTACAAGTTGAAGGGTGGCGTTTCTGCTTAGTAGGAATAGGTTTAGCTTGCACGTACCTGGTAAGGCAGACTACCAACTTATGCCTATTTGAAGATGAGGAGACTGCTACGAACCAGGTTTTTACCTCTTCATTTGAGCATGTACTATTCTTTCAA
Source organism: Ilex asprella (assembly GCA_023539305.1). Classification (NCBI taxonomy): domain Eukaryota; kingdom Viridiplantae; phylum Streptophyta; class Magnoliopsida; order Aquifoliales; family Aquifoliaceae; genus Ilex; species Ilex asprella. Next base: position 12,303,150 of record CM042185.1, on the reverse strand, counting down.
TATCATGATTGCAAGCAGGGTAGTATTGTAAAAAATTAATTATAGATTTTAAGTATAGATTTATAATTAGAATTAAGAATATTGCTACTAAACTTTTGACCAAATTAACAATTATTAGAATTATGATGTGAGCAAAATAACTATTCGAAATAAAACATGTAAACAATAATTAGATCATATAACATGCAATTTAAATGACTACATGTAATTTATATAAACAAAATAAATAGATTTGGAATGAGCTGGCCTGCGAGTCCGAGAGGTGTGTAATCACAGTCCTAAAACAACTGAGTCTCCCCACGTGAGGGTACTGACGGACACCAGCGACTCCAAGATCCAACCCAGACGCTCGCAGCAGCACTTTCTCAATGGTCACGTCCACTGGAAGGTTAAGGTGAATCTGACTTGAATCAAGTTGCCCAAAAACTAAAATAATATATGATAATTGAAAAGATAGGCCAAGTGTAAAACAACATAAAATAAGCAATTGAAAAAACCTCTTGGAATGTTTCTTTCGTTGCACTCTTCCAAAGGTTTCTCACAAACAATATATATATATATATAGCCACTACACATGGCTTTCAATGTTTGGTTTTATTTTTAACCGTTGGCCTACACATTGGTTATTGCCCTTTATTCTTTTTTTTTTTGACCATTGGCCTACATGTGTATATATATATTTTAATGTTTGTCTTGACAAGCCATAAAACTAATTTTAAGGTACTTAATGTGATTCTTGAATATTTACAATAAATTAAATTTAAGGTAGTAAATATTATACTTGAATATTCACAATAAATAAGATAAAAATTTTGTAACTGAAATTCACAATTTAAACATAATTAAAATGAAAATTCAATATAAGTTTTAAAAAATTAATTTTATTCTTACAATCCCCCACAAGTTTTTGAAACTTCAAAGTATTTCAAATATTTTGTACATACTTTAATATAGAAAAAAAAATATGGGCAACTATTATGCTGTGCATTAGGTGTAAGTGTCTTTCGGACTTGAACCTCACTTAATGTTAACAGTTTTCCTCTGAAAAATCATAGTGACCAAAGACTTGAACTAGATCCTTTGAACCAAAGTTCAACATGTTACACACATAGTACCGATATTGGTCAAAATTCGCGGGTCAGTGCTATTAATGGCCATGCACTTGATCTTGATTCTCATGAGAGTTTCTAAAGAATAGCCCAATTCTCATAGTCGCGGCCTCACGACTACTCTCACTTAGGTGAGCCCTCCAAAGATACATGTGCACAATACCCTGCAAGAGTATTCCTGCCTCGGTCTCATTCAGGATAAAATCCTTCCTTACCGTCACACTACATATACACTTCTGCCATAGGGATGAGCAGGAAAACAACTCCTCTTGGATATTTCCTAAATAACAGTGCTAATGAGTTACATCGTATGGATTGTTTCTATCAATTGAACTTCCTTCATGGGGTCCCCAATCACAGAAGTTGGGTTACCTCTCTAGGTGATTCCCTCTCCCCCTCGACAGTTCTGCGACAGTTCTTAAGCCCATCCCCCTCGACAGTTCTGAGACAACTTTCCTCGAAAGCCCTTTAGTTAGCTGATCAGCTATATTAAGCTTAGACTTCACAAAGTCTAGTGAGATTATGTTTTTACTCAGTATTTTTTTATTGATTTATATCTCACTTGTATATGTCTATTCATCTTTTTATTATTATGATTTTGTTTCACAAGCTCAATCACTGCCTTACTATCACAGTGTAATGAAATGGCAGGTATGGGTTTTTCCACCAAAGGTATCTCTAGTAACAAATTTTT
>CM042185.1:12267908-12286347 GCA_023539305.1 Ilex asprella | reverse complement strand
ATCAAGCTAAAATGGTTGAGTTATTTTCTGAAATTGAGAATATGATGAGCTGTAATTGTCATATTATTTAATGAATGAATATGAAAATACTGACAATTTTATAAAATTAAGTTGAAATTTAGTTGTGTTAGACTAATTATCCGATGAAATCGAGCTAAAATCATTGATTGTTTAAAAAACAAATGACCATAAATTTTTTACAAGTAATTGCACTAGATTGAATAATTTCTTTTTAATATAATTGGAATAGAATACTCTAATATACCATGTGAAAGTTAATTTTGATATTTTATACAACAAAAATTAAACATAAATCAACCTCATCATTTGTCTTTTGCCTAAGTTTTTATCCTTCATCATTAAACATAAAATAAGGTATACTTTAATAAGTTCATCCACAAGTCTTAAATAGACTCCAACAGCCACCAACATTTCTCTCAAAATCATTTATATTGTACAGTGTCTTCAAGCACTAGTTATCCTTAGTCTATAATATAAAACATGATAGATTTTAATAAGCTTATTCGACAGTTTCAAATAAACTCATCCAACGACCATCAACATCTCTTTAAAAATCGTTCACATTATACAGAGGCTATAAAAGTAGAATTCGGTTGGAAGTAATGGTTAAGCAAGCCTTCGCAACTTGCTCTGTATGAGCCACTTTTACCACTCAGGCGATAACCATTGTATTAGAAAGGGCATCCCTTGTTTTTGTGCATCAGCTTATTGATTCAATGTTTTTTACCTTAATGTGGTTTCGGTTAGAAGCATTTTATTGACTTAACATTTAAAATTATGCACATTACTCCTTTGTAATTATGTATCGAAGTTAAATGATTACTTTTATCATCCAAGTTAACAAAGAGTGTGTTCCACACGCCCAAAACATATTGTAGGCTTTGTTTTCATTATTTCCCTCTAAAAGAACATTGTTTAAGTGTCTAAAATACTCTTTATAATATATAGAATAATACGCAAATAGATCGGACATTGATCCCAGATCCAAAAACATGTAAGAAAAACATAAGTGATTTTTGGCCCTAGATCAAAACCTCACTTAAGGGAAAAAAGAGACTCGACATGTTTTATTGAAATGTGTTGGTTTATTGTCATATTTTATTAGTTTTATGGACAAGAGTAAATCAGACAAAAAATTTGATTTTAATTTAATTTCGTTATTGACGTACGTCAAATACTTCACTTTGATACATAACTATAAGGAATTAATGTGTATAATTTTAAACATCTAGTAAATAAGATGTTTTTAACTAAAACCATAAGCAAATTAAAAACAATTAACCCTTGATTCAATCACAAGAACTATTAACTTCCCCCAAAAATTAATGACATCAATAACAATTTATTATATGATCTCTTTGAATAAATTTCCTATGTATGCCATTATTTGGTCTCCTTTTGCATAAAATCTTATACCCAACCCTAGTGGCTTTTTGTCATACCCTAACTAACTTGGGTGTATAATGGCGGTCTTGGTGGCACCTTGCACCAAGGCATGCCATGAGAGAAAATTAAGGTGATGCGACTAATTGGTTCGACAGATTGGTTCGGACTGTGGTAGCATAAGACCACCCGACTAAGCATGCTAGCATGTGGTGGGCTCAATTGAGACAATGTGAGTGCGTAATTTCGAATTGCATGGTATGGGCTGAACCCAACATGCACAATGGTTTGTAAGGCAAGGTTGACTGCTGAATGTGGCTGAATGTGGGTACATGACTGCTCAATGCATGTGACTAGGGGTGTGGGGAAGTTGCTGATGCTGCGTGTGACGCCCCAAAATTCGGGGGTCAATAATTTACCGTTGACAACCCGTCAACCTACGAAAATACCCGTGGATGTCACATAACCCGACACCACGCCAAAAGCATCCCTTAATCGAGATCATAACCTACGATGTAACTCGGATTCCAACATTCATTTAATCCAATCAAAGTCCCAAAACACCATGATTCATACTCCATTAGGGTCCTATTTAGTTATTAAAAGGAAGGAAATTCAAAGCCCAAAGCTTGGCAAAACAATTATAAAAAAATTCAGTTTTTTGGACCGATTATCGGTCGGTGTTTATCGGCTACCAGTAGATTGGGTCCCTTTAAATAAATATATATAAAACACTGTCAATTGACTACTCGTAGCTATTTCCTTCTGGGCCACGACTACCAGTTGACTATCGATAGCTATAACCTTCTGTGCCACGACTACCGATAGTTGTTACCTTCTGGACCATGAGCTACTGGTAGTTCATGCCCAGAAGACAACTGTTTACTTGTTAACTATTGGTAGTTTCTATCGGTAGGTCTTGCCCAGATTTGCTTACTTCACTTGTTTTTCGTTTTCCATTCATTTCAAACCTTTGTAAAACCAACCAAAACTCTTACAAACATCTATTTGGACATCAAACATGGTTTTTATAAGATCTTTTACAACATTTGCATGCGATTTCATTTAATTACATGCCAAAATAAACTTTCATTGTAATTTTTTACAATCTACTCAAAATAAGCAACATTTCGGCTTCTTCATCCATGAGGCTCAATGTGAGAACCATCCACCGGCGCAAACCCGCACCTGAAATATTTTTCCCATAAAGGTGAGTCACGCTCAATAGAGTATTCCCTAAATAGGCTATTCCCCAACCCAAATACACATGAAATGCTCATATGCAGCTAATTCACCATTCATACATTTTAAACATAAATGTGCTATCAATGTTGAAAATTTATAATGCAATGCTATGGAATGAGATGAGACTCACTCTCAGCAACCAACTCGAGCCCTTCCCGGCTCTTCGACACATGTAATTGTTTATGTGCAATTACCCGTCATTTATGATCTCGAGCCTGTCCCAGCTCTCCAACACATGCAATTTCTTATGTATACAATTTTGTCATTTATTTATACATCAAATGACATTATCAATTCGGGATCTTATATGGAGTGAGTATTTATGGACTTACACCAACGTCACCCAACCGACACGGAATTTATGGACTTTCACCAACGGTTGAGCGTACACCAACACACTTTATGGACTAATACCAACGAAAGTGCGTATTATAATCATCGAGCCTTGCACCCGAGGGATCTTCTACCCCTTCTTATAAACCCCAACCCTCAACACCATGTAAACCGTGCGACTCAGCCAAGTCATCGACTTAGCTCACTCGAGCCCACTAGTCATCCACCCATGTGGTGTTGACTACTTCCATGCACAGTCACCCATTTAATGCAATGTTTTCGTGCATATTCAATGTAATGCCTCATTGCAACTCTACTAGAATGTTCAATATGCCATGTTTGTCATATGAACTATTCCAACCCAATTCACATAATCCATGATAAATTATATCAAAAACACATAATTCTCATGTCTCACAATGTCAATAAACCAATATGCATTTATCAACATTTTATCCAAAACTCAAGTCCAAGCATGTAATTTCATATTAAACAACAAGATACTTCCAAATCATGGCACAATGTAAACACAAAACATGCCCACAATTCACATAATTCAAGAAATTACATTAAGCAGTTTTCACATACCCATTTCAAGATAGAACATATTCTATATAATTTTAATACCTATTTCATCACAATCACTTCTATAGGCAATTCATATATATCTATATTAACTTACCCATTTTCATATAACATTAGAAGTTGTGAATAGACCAAAGTAGGAGAACCTCCTACCTCTTGAAGCGTGAAACAAGTTGTAGAAGCTCCAAGGAACCAACCTAACTCAATCCCAAGCTCTTCCAAATAGCAATCTTGCTGACCAAGTCTGCTAAGGAATAGATAGACTGTGTGTAAAAACCCCTTGGCAGTCGGGGGTGTCATCTACCATACTCCTTGTATAAATAGGAGTGCTTGGGCATTCTGGTGAGAGAGAGTGTGTGTGTTTTTGCTTGAGTTCCTTGTAAATTGTAAAGAGTTTAATATATAAGGTTTGGGAGTGTTGTACCAGTAAATTTATGTGTGAGTTTGTTTCCCTATTCTTGAGATTATGTGGCTAGTTGTAGTGGCAACACCTTCACATGTAGCTTTGAAAAGAAAAATAAGTTGTTATCCCGTGACAGTTTGGTATCAGAACATTGGTTTTGGCAGAAAGATCAACTATGGCTGGCAAAACGAATGCAGATTTGAGGGAAAGGGTGGCACATTTGGAGGAGTTGGTTGGTCCTTCACAGTCCAATGATACTATGGCCCTTTTAGTGCAACTTAAGTTGTTGTACTAGCGATTCAAGGAGATGCGTGTTGCACAAGAACAACTTCAAAAGGTTGAATCTAATCACTTCAGTTAGTTAAAAAATGAAGTTGTTGATATGTTTGCCACAATTTTCACATGAACCGATGGTATGGGGGGAAAATTGGGTTCCCTCGAGATAGATGTTTTGTTGCTCAAGAAAGCACTGCACAATATGTCTTTGGATTTTGGTAGTAAAAGCACGTAGAAAGCAAAGGTGGCTGACCTTAAGCCTTGTACAGGCAGTCGCAACGCCAAAGAACTCGAGAACTTCTTATGGGCATTACTTTAAAATAGTCTATACGTTGTATGTTGAGAAAATAAATCTCACTAGCATGTACCTGTATCGTGATGCTAAGTTATGGTGGCGAACACGATATGAGGACAAGTCTCGTCCTCAAATCACTACTTGGGATGCTTTGTCTACTGAAATCAAAGAGAAATTTCTTCCAAGCAACACGACTTGGCAAGATCGTGATGCCCTGAGAAAGCTTTGACATACAAGCATTGTAAGGGAGTACTTCAAGCAATTCTCGTATCTGATGCTTGATATCAAAAACATGTCAAAGGAAGATAAACGATTCAACTTCATGTTTGGCCTGGAAACTTGGGCTCAGGCTGAACTTCGTCGGCAAGGGATGAAAGACTTACCTGTTGCTATGTTCACAGCAGATGCGCTAGTTGATTATAAGATGCAGGCTAACCATCCAGAGAAGGAGTCAAAGGAAAAAACCAAGTTTTCCAAGAAGGATGAATAGAAAAAGAAGGCCAAGAAGTCAACCAACACAAAAAAATAGAATGACAAGCTTTTTGCGTCAAAAAGAGGCACTAACTGAGGTTGTATTATATGTAATGGTCATCATCGTGCCAAGAATTGCCATAAGAAGGAAAAACTTAGTGCCCTCATAGCTGAGGATAATGACTGTTCTGACGAGCCAACACGATTCAATCCATTTCAACTCCTTAATACAATTCGCAAAGAAGAGATGCTAGCAAGGAACGGACTGATGTTCGTGCAAATTCGTTTGAACAATGTGGCTATCTAGGCAACGGTTGACACAGGTGTAACCCATAATTTTGTTTCTAACCGTGAATTGCAGCGACTTGGCTTGGCTTTGGCAAAAGACTCTAGCCAAATCAAGGTTGTTAATTCAGAAGCAAAATCAATTGGCGGCGTTGCTAGAGAAGTCCCATTAAAGGTGGTGATTAGCAAGGACCATGCAACTTTATGATAGTCCCTCTCAATGATTTTCAGATAATCCTTGTGTTGGAATTTCAAAGGCCAAAGTGTCAATTATGCCCATTTGCATGGGATGATTGTGATGGAAATGCTCAGTCCCTATTTTGTTCCCCTCACTAAGGTCAAGTCTTCGGGGGAAATGTTGTCTACCTTGCAAGTGAAAGATGACTTGCGAAGAGGAGAAACAACGTACTTGGCTATTCTGTTTGAGGAAAATGAGTCCAAAATATTGCAAGTCCCTAAACTAGTGCAACAGTTGCTGGCTGAATTCAAGGATGTAGCACCCAAAGAATTGAAAGCAAGATTACCACCAAGACTAGAGATTGACCATGCCATTGAGTTGATTCCAGGGCCAAAAATCCTTGCCCGGGCTTCTTATCGTATGTATCCATTAGAGTTGGCAAAACTAAGGAGGAAGCTTGGTAGTCTATTGGACATTGAGTTTATTACACTTTCCAAGGCCCCCTATAAAAGCCCCTATTATGTTTCATAAAAAGAAGGATGGATCCTTATAGCTTTGCGTGGATTACAGGGGCCTTAACAAAGTTACTGCCAATAACAACTATCTAGTCCTGCTTGTTGAAAAATTGTTTGATCGACTAGGGAAAGCAATCTTTTTCGCAAAGATGGACTTACAGTTGCAATATCATCTAGTTAGAATTGTGGAAGGAGATGAGGAAAAGACCACTTATGTGACAAGGTACGGTTCATATGAGTTTTAAGTCATGCCTTTTGGCTTAACCAATGCCCTTGCGAGATTTTGCAACTTGATGACTAATGTATTCCGGGAATACTTGGACCGATTCATGGTGATTTACTTGGATGACATAGCTGTTTATAGCTAGACTCTTGAGGAACATGTTGAGCACCTCAGGTTGACTTTGACAAAGTTGAGAGAAGTGCAGATATACTTGAAACTGGAAAAATGCAAGTTTGCCCAAAAGGAAATCTCATTCCTCGGGCACATTATTTCTGTCGGCGTGGTGAAGATGGACCCAAAGAAAGTTGAGGCTATTACTGATTGGCCTGTCTCGACTAAGGTTACTGAATTACGTTCTTTCCTTGGTTTGCTAAATTATTATTGGAAGTTCGTGAAGAACTACTCAAAGAAGGTTGCTGTGTTGACTGATCTTTTGAGGAATGATAGGACATGGAACTGGTCCTACGAATGTCAGGAGACATTCAATCGATTGAAGACGGTGGTGACGTTTAGCCCAATTTTGCGGCTGCCTGACTTTGACTTTCCCTTTGAAGTCCATATAGACGCATCAAACTTTGCTCTTAAAGGGGTTCTGGTGCAGAGTGGCCATCCTATGGCATTTGAAAGCAGGAAGCTAAACGATACCGAGAGGCTGTATTCAGTGCAAGAGAAAGAAATGACAACAGTCATTCACTGTAGCAATGTATGGAGGCATTACCTGTTAAGGAACATTTCATTGTGCTGACAGACAATGTGGCTACTAGCTGCTTCAATTCCATGAAGAAGCTGACACCAAAACAAGTAAGATGTCAAGATTTTGTTGCTCGGTTTCATTTCACGTTGCAGTACAAGCTTGACGGTGCAAATCAGGTTACTGATGCTCTTAGCCAAATCCCAGTTGCTGATGGGGTGATGGCTACACTTAGCCAGATTACTGGCGATATGCTACAAAGAATTCAAGATTAGACAAAAGATGATCTTGTGACCAACTTGTTGTTGAAACAGATCCAAGAGAGGGTGACTTGGCAGCTTTGCGTAGAGGATGGTGTACTCTATGCCAAAGGAAGGAGGCCTTATATTCCGAAGTCAGGCAAACTTCGACAAATATTGCTAAAAGAAACTCATGATGCTCGATGGTCAAGGCATCCGGGGCAGGAAAGAACCCTTGCCTTACTAGCATAAAATTATTATTGGCATCACATGGAAGTACACGTTGAGCTTTATGTGTGCACTTGTTTGGTGTGCCAGTGGGACAAGACAGAAAAGAAATAGATGGCAGGTACTTTGGAGCCTCTCCCTATTCCAAACAGACCTTGGGAGAGTTTTCCCATGGATTTCATCAATGACTTGCCTAAGTTGAATGACTTTACTTCAATTTTTATGGTTTTAGATAGATTTTCGAAGTATGTCACCTTTGTTGGGATTCTAAAAGTATGGTTTGCTTAAGTCACTGCTCAGTTATTTCTTAAGCATATTGTGAAGTTTTGGGGTCTTTTGCTTGATATAGTCAGTGACAGAGACATGCGTTTTACTAGCTGATTCTGGACGACCTTGTTCGAGTTGTTGGGCACACAACTCAACATTTCCATCAACAATCATCTGCAAAAAGATGGGTAGACTGAGCGAGTTAATGCAATGTTGAATAAATATTTCAGGCACTTTCACAGCAAACCAAGAGAATCGAGTGGATTTACTTGATTTCGCCCAATTCAGCTACAATTTGCAACAAAACTCTTCCACTGGAATGAACCCATTCGAGTCGGTAATTGGCCAACAGCCTCTTACTCTGCATGAAGTTTCCCAGTAGAAGTCTCAAGGGAGATGTCTTGTAGCTTATTGCTTCACTTGGGCTAATCAGGAGAAGATTGACAAGGAGAAAGACTGCTTAACTAAGGCAATGGAGAGGATGAACAAATGGGAAAATGAGAAAAGGAGGGCAATAGAGTTTGAAGTGGGTGACAAAGTGATGCTGAAACTGACCCCACCAATTTGGAAGAAGATCACACGGAAGTTTACACATAAAGGACTGATCTAGCGCTATAACGATCCTTTTCTTATCACAAGAAGGATTGACAGGTTGGCCTATAGGTTGGATCTTCCCAGTCGTCTCAAGCTTCATCTTGTTTTCCACGTTGCCTTCTTGAAGCCATACGTTGAGGACCTAGAGGACTTTAGCATATATGTTCGTCTTCGGGCTTTTCCAACAATTAGGAAGCAATTCATGGAGATAACAACAGCTATCCTTGACCACAAGACTGAGGGAATGAGTAAGAAAAATAGAAGGACTCATTACCTAGTCAAGTGAAAAGGGAAAACATTAGAAGAAGCCACTTGGGAGAAATAGACGACATTGTGGCAGTTCGATGATCTTATCAAGCAGTATCATGCCTCCATTCCAATTAGGTCATTGGATACTTCAAGTGGGGGTGGCTTGTCACACCCTAACTAACTTGAGTGCATAATGATTGTCTTGATGGCACCTTGTACCAAGGCACGCCATGAGAGGGAATCAAGGTTATGCGGCTAAGTGGTTCGACAGATTGGTGCGAAGTGTGGTAGCACGAGACCACCCGGCTGTTGAGCATGATAGCACGTGGTGGGCTCAATTGAGGCAATGTGGGTGCATAGCTTCGAATTACATGCTCTTTTAAGATGAGCAAATGCCATAAAAAGAAGTACCCTACCCTACTCTTTTAAGACATTGATTGACTTAATTTGAAGATTTAGCCAATGTCTTAATTCAATGTAACAATTGAATTAATTATAAGTTTTAAAATTAGGTGAAGCTCATTTTTAATCCAACGGTTATTGTTAATTAGATCTCCAAATTAAGTTAACAAATTAAGTTTAAATAACATATTCATTTAATAAAAAAATCGTCAATACTCAATGGAGACAAAATCCACCATAAATGCCACCACATTGATCCAAAAGGACAATGCTTGCTCACAACTAGAATATAAGACAATGGTACTCCATAATAATTGGCTAGCCTGCCGTCCACAAGACTACCAAGCATGGGTGAACCACTGAACATTTTATATTGGTATATAATTTTTATATTTCTCAATCATGTGTGTGAACATGTATTTGTCAATTTTTATATTGGTATATAATTTTTATATTGCTCAATCATGTATGTTAACGAAGAGTAAGCCTCATGGGGCCAAAAAAGGATTTCAGAGTAATAGAGTTTGATTCATTATTTAATGATTTAATTTAGTAATATAATTAGTTATCGCTAGATTGAAATTAAATTCTAGTACTGGTTGCAATCTAACAATGGATTCGGTTAGCTCAGCAAATTTGGTCATAATAATATTACTATTCAAATTGTGCATATAAATTTTCATTATCTTCATTTAGCAAGAGAAATGCAAAGGAAACTGACGAGCCCGAATTTGACTGGGCCAAGCCCAATGTAAGTAAACCGAGAGGTCCAAGAGAGAAAATTCAATCAAAGTCCACAAAGCAAGAAAAAGTCCAAATCGAGGCCAGATCGACCCATGGATAATGAAGGTATCAAGAGGAGGGCGTCAAGAGGACAACACCTAAGAGCTCAAAGGCCCTTGGGCACCGCCCAGGCTGTCACCCTTGGGCGCCGCCTGGGCTGGCCCCCTTGGGCGCCGGCTTGGGTTGGCTCCCCTTCGGGCGTCTCCTCCTCTTCCTTTCTTCGGCCTCCTCATTCAAATTCAAGACGACCAAGCCCACTCCAATGCAAGTCCGAGCTCAAGACGGCGGTCGGGTCTAATACCAGTTGAGAGTCCGCCTCCGATTGAATAGGAGCACGAGGGAGAGAAAGACGGGATACAGAGATCTCCTACTTAAGTCATACTTACCAAAATGACAGAGCTCCTTTTATTCCCAGAACCGCCTCACCGCCTTAAAACCTAGCCTATATAATGTAAGCCCCTCTCCACATGGAGGGGGATGATCTTGATCCCTACGCACACTAGGCCTTCGAATCTCATACACTCACTACTCTCTCTCTCTCTCCCTCTCTCTAAGCATTGTAAACTCTTCGGAGTACCTTGATACATTAATAAAGATTGCCGGCCACCGCTGTCATTCAAGAAAGTGGACGTAGGTCACTCGGATCGAACCACTATAAATTTCTGTGTTGACTCTATATTTACCATTTTACCATTGATTGTCAGTGATTGTTTGCTTATTACTCATTAATCACACACTTGACTGTTGATCTTGTACGAAAACGATTTTGTGTATCATCAAAAACTAGTTTTCTTCTCTAGCTGTTCAATGTTTTTCTTTAATGAGAGAGAGGGAACTACCATTGATGTTGGAGATCAATATAATACTAATTTTGAGTATATCAATTAAATTTTCCACCGAATTAACAAAATTACGACTTAGTCTTTGGGACAAGCATATTGTTCTGCAAGTAGTCCTTGGAGCTACTGCCAGAAATGCTCTTTGCTCTAAATATAACGTTTGGTATGGTGTTTGGCCAACTGCTTGGGTGCACCGTGGTCTACTATTTTTGTTTTCTCCCACTGGTCTACCCTCATCTGGAACTGTGATGAGTCAATTGAGTCATTAATGTTAGTGTATCAGAAGAACGAGTCTTCTGTCAGTCTTCATATCACTTACTGAAAAAAATGTCAATGTTTCATTGGTGTAAAAAAGGAACAAGTCATGATATACAAGGGGCCATACCAGGTTCCACCTTTCACAAAAGTCAGGCTTTATAAAGTTGTTTTTTCATCAAAATGTATATAATTACTGAATGAAAGAGTGAACAACTTACATGGTAAAAAACCCTCTCTCTTGTGGGCAATCAGTGAGTAAAATAGAAATGGACATCTTACTATTACCAAAAAACACACAAAAGAAGGAAAACAAAATGAACACAACTTAGGACTGTAGATATTGGCTGACTCGTATCAGTCACAAAATCAATGCGGAGTGTTGAATTAATAGATCTCATTAACTATTTTTTTGGTGAAATTCATTGAACCAACCATCCACGTTCAATTGGTAAACAACACTTAGTAAGTAATTTGGAATGCATATCTTGGGTCTAATAGTCATTATTGGCCTTACTCTTCCAACAAAGTTGTGCTAGCTCCTCCACAGCTCCATCTATCTCTTCATCTCCTTTCAATCTTATGTTTTCTCTCAATTCTCCTGCTTTTCTCCTCATATGTTCCCCTTTGTTCCCAACTACCACGTCTTTTATCACTTTCGCCACCTCTTCTCTGTGAAGCTTCCCACTATCGTCCCTCCAAACCTCCATGCCTAAACCAATTTCAACCACCAACCTAGCATTCAGAGGTTGATCAAGGTGCATGGGTATGGCTATGATTGGGACACCAAATTCTATACTTTCCACTACTGAATTCCATCCACAATGACTCACAAATCCACCAACACCTGGATGCTTTAGAATTTCAGATTGTGGGGCCCATCCTTTCATGATGATCCCTCTATCTCTCACTCGCTCAAGGTATCCCTCAGGTAGTGCCTCTTCAACCATAGTTTCGTCTCCTAATGGAAACCTAATAACCCATATAAAGTTGACGTTGCTTAGCTCTAACCCATGTGCTATTTCTTCCATCTCTTCCTTGGACAAATAATACTCACTTCCAAAGGACACAAACACACTCGAAGAGTGATGCTTCTTTCCAAGCCATTCGATAACTTCCAAATGCTGCTCATCTTTGCTAATGGGGTCTTGAACGAGTGGGCCAACAGGCATAATCTTCCTCTTAGTTAAAGCGGAGAAATAATCGATATATTTTTTCTCAATTTCACTACAACTTTTGACTAGCATGATGTTGGATAATCTGAAAGGGCTTGGACGTCGATCATTCTCATCATCATCACCTGTTGAAGATTTAAGATCATTACGACGTATCTTAGCTAACTCAAAATCTCGAAGATAAAGAGCGGGGAAAGGGTATTCGACACCAGTTGCAGACAAAAGATGACTGAAGTAGGAACACATGGCTGCACTCGAAGTCAGAAATTGAACAGCTGGAATATTATGTGTTGAAGCTACTGCTACAGGCCATTGCTTGAGAGCCTGGGCGACATCATATATAAGCAAGTCAGGCTTTAAGGTCTCGAGGATGTTGGAGAAGCTCGGACTTGCCATTTCAAAGGCTTTGTCGAGGGTCGGATTGAGGTGGATTGGGAGGCCATTGGTTGTGTGGTATTTTGGAGGAAGTTCAGGTAAGAAGGGTAGATGGAGTTCCACCGTTTGTATTGAGAGAAATTGATTCTCGAACTCAGTGATTCGTTCCTTAAAGGAACTAAGATTGACAGGTGTAGAACAGAGGTATACATGAAAGTTTCTCTTTGCAAGCTTTTTGGCTAGTTCTAGGAAGGGAGAGATATGACCATGAGCCAACCATGGAAGCATAAGAACACTCAAATTAGTTTGTTGGGTACCCATGAACCCTTCTCCCTCCCTCACTCCCTCTGTGTGTGTGAATTGAGGTTCTTCTGTGCTGATTTGATGTATATGGGATATTAGATATAGACACATAATAACATGGGGGGTGATAAAAACAATGTGTACACATAATTATTCTTTCTAGAAAAGTCAGTGTTGTCCGGCAAGCCACAGTTTCTTGTAAGTTTTTTTCAAAGTCATTACAATAATAAATGCATCACCCTAGCTCGGCTACCAAACAAAAATCATCATTAATATCAGAAGTCATTATAAAAGACAATGGATAACCTTCCCAAGACGTAACGTAACTTAACTGTTTTGTACTTATTCATCTGTAGCATTTCAATCTCAGACCGGGTTCTTGTTGGGCCTGCATCATGTCTAATTCGACAGTTTTGTTGGATTCTAGAGAGAGAAAGCTATCTCAGAGTTTTGATGCCTATCTTGTTCTCTTCCCATTCCAAGAAAAATAATTTTTACATAAAAAATTTTTAATTTCGTATAAAGAGGCGTTTTTAATAAGGAAAATATCATTTTGTCATCAAATAATTATATACAACCGACAACTCATATAGCAGGATCATTGCCGCCCAAATGAAAAAGGATTTTCCCACTACTTTAGTTTTAGGCGAGGACAATTTCAAAGGTGACAAAAAAAATTGATTTTATATATTTTTTAAATTGGGCAATAAATTAATTTCAGTCGTAAAATTGAATATAACTCTACTTGACAATTATCGAAGAAATATTTTCTTGGGAAAAAAGTAGAAAAATGAAACTACGTCGTTTAAGGAAAAAAAATTGGTTTAACGATCAGGAATGTTCAGGCCAATTTACGCGTATCTCGATTAATTTTTTCTCTGGTTCATTCAAAAATAAGTCATCCACCATGTTGAGCATCTCTCTCACGTTTGTGTTTTGGAGCTTTGGCTCGCTGACTTTTTGATGTGTGTCTTTGTGGCCTAAGTGGCTTCACTGTACATATTGTGGGTTTTTCCCTTGTTTTTCTAGTTTATATTAATATATTTACTTTCCGAAAAAAAAAGTCATTCACACTAGGATTAGGATATTATGAGAGATAAATCATTCATAATCTAACCCTAAGAAATTGATAAAATTCGAACTTTAAACATTTAAGTTTACAGTTCATCCTTATTACGTCCCGAAGAGATTAAAGCAAAATTTTTAACCTAAACCCAATCTTCTCCCATTTTTTAGTCTCTCTCTCTTCCGCATCGTTTAAGAAAAAATAATTTTTGTTGGTATATATTTTTACCCTCCAACATGCTCCGACGAACATTGCAACAAAAAATTTCTTGGACCAAAAACTTTATCAACGGTTTTTTTTAGGTGAAAGCTTTATTTGTTGCAGTGCCCCTTGCTTACCTAGTCCATCTCTTGGATATTAATAATTACTTATCGGGTGGCCCTTCTTTTCACATATCTTCGGGAAATTCTCCAATAGTATTTAAAATGAGGGAAAAAAAAAAAGGTCCACTTGCTGTGCTCTCTACCATGACTAGCTGCGGACAGTATATGTGAGCTACCAGCAGATTTTGAAGATGGGCAGATTGTTTTACTTGTTTGTTGCTTAATTTCTCTTGTATTCTTTTCCACCTTATATAACTTGGCCTTATGAAGACCCAAATTAGAAGATTGTTGGGCGTCATGGATCAAGTACACAAAGGTCTACCCATGATCTGAAACTATACACTAGTGTATGGTGGGTCGGTTCAGTGGTGGGTTTGTTTCCTTGGTGTGTGATGTGTGAGAGAAGAATTTTGTATAGTCATTTTTTTTTTGTCAGACTATTTGGTATTCGAAATTCGTTTTAAACTCCGATTAATCTAGATTCGAGTCGGGTAGGACCACAAAGGTGGCAAAACTCTCTCTATTGAACGCAACTGTGTTTCCAAGACTCGAACTCGAGACCTTGGTTAAATTAGAACTGTCTCTCTTCAATTGATCTAACGCTCGGTGGTATTTTGGCGCTATGAGTTTAAGATCTTTGTAGCCTAGGTCCTTTTATATCTTCTTAATAGAATTACTTTGTATATAGCACTGAAAGTATTTTGAGTTACATTGTATATCTTTGTTTTGGAAATAAAAAATCTATTTAATTACCCAAAAAAGTAGAGGGAGATTTAGCATGAATTACGTGGCTGAGTACAATGTTGAGTGGGATGGGCAAGGGGGGTGGAAGGGGGATAGAGCCTCATGGTTTTCTGTCTTTATCCGTAGTACTCGACCAATTTTCCAAGCACAACATGACAGAGAAAGATGGTACAATTTTTATTACGTAGAAAATGAAGCTAACTTCAATATCCGTTGTTGTCTTGACTATGTGGAGAGTTCCGCAGGTAGTTTAGTTTAGGACGCAATCTTTAAATTTACGAACAAGTATAGGGAGGACGAGCCTATGTAATTTTGGAGCATTCGTAACTAATAATAAGAGGGATTTTCTAGACATTGGAGACGATTGCACCCACCCACCTCGGTAGATCTATCCTCCTTGAACATATACATAAATACTGAATGAACAAGTGAACAAATTAACAGATTAAAAGTCATTTCTCTCCACTAGTTAATTGAGTAGAAGTGGGAATATATTCTTACCATGTTACCAGGGGGTGGAGCCAGTATTTTGTTTTAGTGGGGGCAACAATTTTTATTGTTATTTTTTATTTTTTTAATGTATAGTTCCATAAAAAAATGTTATTTAGATACGCAACTCATATATATAAACGACGTATAGAAAAGACTTCACATCCAAAGATTGTATATTTCTTGACTAGAAAGGGGTTGTTCCAGTGTTAATTTTCTTACAAGAAATTTATCCATAATTGGTTAAAAAATAAATTTGTCTAATTAGATTTAAATTTAATAGTTCGTCATTAAGTTTGTAATGAATGACATAATGTACAACATATAATCCAAATATAATCCATAAATTCACAATAATATAATTCATAAATTCACAATACTTGTGTGTATTTGTTGTTGAAATTTTAGATCTAGTTCCCTTGTATTTGGATCTTCTTGTACTAAATTTTTAATTGAAATAGACAAGTTTTTTGGAGTGGAATTTGTTGATTCACTGTAGCAGATTTTTTGTCATGTTCATGCTTTATTTTTTGTTGGAATTAAAGTGACACAAAACCGCAAAAATCAACGACAGTTTTGTTTTTCTTTAAGTCTTGTTCTTGTGGTTTTGGTGAGATAATTGCTCCCATTTACCCTAACATCAACACCCAAATAAGCCGATTTGTTGATGAATATATAAAAAATTTCCAAGAAATCAAAGGAATGAAAGAAAGAAGGGCCGGTGAAGAAAGATAAGAGTCGCAGAAACTGAAGTTCAACCAAAAAAGGCGTACAAACAAGTAAAGGACGTGAAATGAATGAATTGCAAAAGTCATGTTTAATAGTTTGAAAATTACGCTAACTCTATCTATACCTTATACAAAATTTAGTGAAGACAAAATTCAGAATTTTTTAAAAATTTTGAAATACAGCCTCATACTAAATCGGCCTCGCATGTTACCACACATATAACATGGCATGCAAATCGAATACAACACAGAATTATAGCTATTAATAACTTTTTTTTCACACATAAAATCTTTTCAACCAAGTGTGTTTTGAATTGAGGCTATTCCACATCAGATGGCATTTGGGTGTGTGTGTGAGTTATAAAGTCTTCTGGCGATTCTGCTTTTAAGTAAAAAAATCAGAATAGTCTCGTGATAAAAAAAAAATGAAAAGGACGCATGTGCGTCTCTGGGGCGGTCCCATGTGGGACCTCTGTTTCACCCCTCCGGGCCCAGTTAAAAAATGAACGGGCAAGCTTTGGAGCCTAAGTGGTGGTGGACTGGGACTATCTCACATCGGATGACCTTTAGGGGTGTGTGTGAGTTATAAGGCTTTTTAACAATTTTGCTTTTAAGCAGAAAAATCAGAATGATCTCCTAATAAAAAAAAAAGTGCGTTTTGAATTTACGTGTACAATTCAAACCATAAATGAACATACTGAACTCTCTAATCTTAAAAAAAAAAAATACATACTGAACTCACAAACTATAGGCATTTATTAAAACCCACACATCTAGAGTTGGAACATACCATTCCAACTTTAGATGTGTGGGTTTAAACTTCAACCTTTGCTCTTTTATTGAACCAACATGTGCGGGTTCGACGACGTAATATTAGGCACTACTGCGCCTTACTTTTATGACAAAGTTGTGATATCTCCCCCACCGCCACATTTATTTCTTCTTCTCCTTTCAATCTTATGTTTTCTCTTAGTTCTCTTGCTTTTCTCCTCATATCTTCCCCTTTGTTGTCTGCTATCACATCTTTTATCACCTTGGCTACCTCTTGTCTATGAAGCTTCTCACAGTAATCCCTCCTAACCTCCATTCCTAAACCAATGTCAACCACCAACCTAGCATTTAAAGGTTGGTCATAGTGCATGGGAATGGCTATGATCGGGACACCAAACTCAATGCTTTCCGTTACTGAATTCCATCCACAGTGACTCACAAACCCACCAATACATGAATGCGTTAGAATTTTTGCCTGTGGAGCCCATCCATTAATTATCATACCTCTGTCTCTCACTCTATCAAGAAACTCCTCGGGTAGTGCCTCTTCAACCTTAGTTTCGTCTCCCACTGGAAACCTAATGACCCATATGAAGTTTTTTTTTTTTTTTGAATAAATGACCCATATGAAGTTAACATTGCTAAGTTCTAGCCCATCTGCTATCTCTTCCATATCTTCCTTTGACAGAAAATACTCACTTCCAAAAGATACAAACAAGGTCGAAGAGTGATTCTTCTTTGCAAGCCATTCAATGACGTCCAAACGTTGATCTTTGCTAATAGGGTGATGAACGAGTGGGCCAACAGTAATAACTTTCTTCTTGATTAATGATGAGAAATAATCGATATACTTTCTCTCAATTTCACTAGAACTTTTGATCAGAATGAATTTACAGGATTTAAAAGGGCTTTGGCGCTCATGATCATTCTGTTGACTATCACTTGATGAAGATTTCAGAAAACGATCCATCTTTGCTAACTCAAAATTTCGAAGATAAAGGGCAGGGAAAGGATATTCGTCATTGGGAGACATGTAAAGATGAGTGAAGAAGGAACACGTAGCTGCGCTGGAAGTTAGAAATTTAGCAACTGGAATATTATGTGTTGAAGCTATTGTTTCAGGCCATGACTCGATAAGATCATATATAAGCAAGTCAGGCTTTAGGGTCATGAGGATGTTGGAGAAGCTTGGACTTGCCATTTCAAAGGCCTTGCTTAGGATGGGATTAAGGTGAACGGGGAGGCCATGGTTGTGTGGTAATGAGGAGGAAGCTCAGGCAAGGAGGGTAGATGGAGTTCCACTGTTTGTATTGAGAGAGATTGATTCTCGAATTCCATAATTCTTTCCTTAATGGAAGTGAGACTGATAGGTGTTGAACAAAGGTACACTTGAAAGTTTCTCTTTGCGAGTTTTTTGGCTAGCTCTAAGAAGGGGGAGATGTGACCATGAGCCAACCATGGAAGCATAAGAACGCAAAATCTGGTCTGTTGGGTGCCCATAAACTCTCTTTCTCTCTCCCTCTCTCTCTCGTGTGTGCGTGTGAACTGAGGCTCTGGAGCGATGGTTAATTGAATAAGAGATGGATGTGGAATGGATAGGTAAAGACAATGGATAACGATGTCGATGAGACATAAGCAATGACGACCATGGTTTGAAAACTTCAATGATTTGGCTTTCCAAATTTTTTCTAGAGAAGATTGTTCT
>CM042185.1:12248538-12263934 GCA_023539305.1 Ilex asprella | reverse complement strand
ACGGCAGAATAGCCGACTTTTGTATAGAACGCCGTTAAAGGCCTATTGCGACGTTTATTCGGAATTTCCCGGCGTTTATGAAATGCCGTTTTTTGGCAAAATTCTAGTAGTGATATATGACTTGTTTGCATAGAAGTCCTCCGGTTAAAATATTTTGTAGAGAAGTCGTATTTTTTTTTCTGGTTTCAAAAACACTTATAGAGGTAACTGAATAGAAGCTTGTCTGTCTTTGAAAACCGCCGAATTCCATTCGCCATCTCCACAAAATCCAACCACTAATCAAGGCCCCCAAACTCAAATTTTCAAAATTTGAACAAAACTTTGCCAAATTCCTTTTACTATAAACAAACCACAGTCCTCTAAAAATGAATTAAGAGTTTCTGATTTTAATGGGATAATGAATTTGAATTTTAAACTATATCTTCTTTCCCTTTCTTAAATTTCTACAACATAGTTATACTTTCTTTTTCTTAAAATCTTTCCCGCACAGCTATAATTTATTTTTCTTACGTTTGTATATAATTTGATTTGATGAGTCCGAATTTTACTGGGCTAGCCCAGATTAAATTAGCCGAGAAAGCTCAGAAGAAAGCCTAATCGAAGCTGGGTCAACCTGTCAAAAAAGGGCCTAACACACCAAAGATCAGGAGGCTAGCTAAAGGGCCCCCAAAGGATGGCGTCGCCCATGAGGAGGCCAAGAGGGCGCCACCCATGAAAACCCAAGTGGGCGCCGCCCATGGTCAGGCCCACCTGGTTCGTCCTCCTGCCTCTCCTTCACTCTCTTCTCCTAGCCACTCAACCTCAAGTCCATCTCAATGCCAAGGTGACTTCGAAGACCAAGTGCAGTCCACTCCAACTTCAAGCTCAGGCTCAAGTACAATCTAACTCAAAGTCCACCTCCGAATGAATAAGGGCATGAGAGAGAGAATATCGGGATACGCAACATGAATATCTACTCTTACCAAAAGTGTGCTTACCAAAGAGGTCTACTCCTACCAAAAGCGTGCTTACCAAAATAGTGGAAGACTCCTTCCTCACGTCACCGCCTCACCGCCTCATCACACCTATATAATGTAAACCATCTCCTTATAAAGAAGGGCACCTGGAGACTTCACGGAGGATTTTGGCAACACATTCAGACCTTTACACCTAGAAGCTCCTACACACACTACACCTCTCTACACATATTGATCTCTCTCTCCCTCAAAACACTGTAACTCTCCGGAGACCATTATTCATCAATAAAATACCACAGACCACCGCTGCCATTCCCTAGAGTGGACGTAGGTCACCCAGACCGAACCACTATAAATCTCTGTGTTGATTCTATATTTACTGTTTTACTCTTGATTGTCATTGATTGCTTGCTTATTATTCATTAATCACTCACTTGACTGCTGATCTTGCACGAAGACAATTTTGTACATCATCAGAATCTATCAAGAAAAAAAATTCCATCTCTCCTTCTAATTACCATCACCATTTCCACAAAAAAAAAAAAAAATTCTCCCAAGAAACAAAAACACAAAGCCCAAGTTAATGACTAATAAAAAAAATAAGTGACACCAATTACACCAAAAAAATAAAAAATAATTAAAGCCAAGCTAATTACCAATTCTTCCATGCAAACAAAAAATAAAAAAATAAAAAATAACAAGTACCCAATAAAAACAAAACAAATGAAACCAATTGCAGTCATATAAAAAAATTCAAAACCAGTGCAATCGTCATCACCACTCCACACAAACAAAAATTATAAAATAAAAAAAATAACAAGTGAACAATAAAAATAAAACAAATGAAACCAATTGCAGTCAGAAAAAAAAAATTAACAACCAATCTAATCACCATCACCACTTCCACACAAACAAAAATATAAATATTCTTCTAAGAAGCAAAAACATAAAGCTCAAGTTAATCACCAATACAAAATATAAGTGATACCAATTACACAAAAAAAAAAAAAAAATCCAAGCTAATTATCAATTCTTCCATGCAAACAAAAAATATAAAATAAAAAAATAACAAGTGCCCAATAAAAACAAAACAAATGAAACCAATTGCCAAAAAAAAAAAAATCAAAACCAGTGTAATCATCATCACCACTTCCACACAAACAACAATTATAAAATAAAAAAATAACAAGTGTCGAATAAAAACAAAACAATTGAAACCAATTGCAGTCACGAAAAAAAAAATCACAACCAATCTAATTATCATCACCACTTCCACACAAACAAAAATATAAATATTCTCCCAAAAAATAAAAATACAAAGCCCAAGTTAATCACAAAAAAAATAAAATAAGTGATACCAATTACACCAAAAAAATAAAAAAATAATCCAATCTAATTTTCAATTCTTCCATGCAAACAAAAAATATAAAATAAAAAAATAACAAGTGCCCAATAAAAACAACAGAATTGAACTAATTGCAGTCGCAAAAAAAAAACTTCAAAATTAATCAAATCGTTATCACCATTTTCTCACAAACAAAAAAAACAAACAAACGACCAAAAAAAAAAAAATACATGAACCCGATTGCACATTTAATGTTGGTGTTGGTTTAGTTGTGGATGTTTTGGCATGAGTTGATTTTTGTTAAATGTTATATGTTACAACTTTATTGTTTATATCTTGATTTATGTTGATTTTATTACATTTCTTAATTTACGATTCAACTTTGCATAAATTTGAAAATTTATATTAAACACACATAAAACACTCAATTTCACTAAGTTCAGTGTTTTTTTCTAAGGTTTGCATGTTTAACATTTGACACCAATAAGTGTGTGCAAATCATCACTTCAACACCAAAACCAATATTCAAATGAAAAATGTCACCATTTTTGGATGTGTAAGTTATTTATTATATAGAATTTAGCAAAATATTTAGTATAATATTTCAATAAAAACCATATCATACTTACTATATAATTTTTCCTCTTTTTTATTACAAACTGATTCAGATCTAGAGTACACCGCAAGTTGATCTTCTTATCATGCATCTTATTACCGGTGCTTCATGTTTACTTCTTACTTCTTATCGATCAATTCAATTTAAAATGTCTACACATTTCTAGGTCAATTTGCTCCGACAATATAATGTAGGCGTTGTGATTTGTGATGAGCGTGATCTTAATTACATAATTAAGGTAGTGTCATGTCACATTTTTTGATTTGACTTTACTCAATTTATTATGTGCTCATCCGTATTGTATTCTTAAAGGAAAACAAAAAATCAAAGGCAATGGCAAATGATAATAGCAATAAAGGAAAAGAAAAGACAAGTTGTTCAAGCAAAGGAAAGGAAAAAACAGTGATTGAAGTTGTATGACTTATTGATTTTCTGTGTAATAAATACGCAATTATTTCAAATCATTCAAAACAATATTATTAAATTCAAAATTTAGGAAACCATCGGTGGTGTTATATCAAATCGCCAATTGACACAATGTGCACGTTGTGAACGTGAGAGATTTTATATGGGTGAATTGAGTTTATAATTATGTTCTGTTATTGAATTGGATTATGGTAATAGTGACGAATTCTCCAAAGATTTTATTGTAAATTTGATTTGATTCTTTCAGTATTTTTTTTCCTGATGTATTTTTGTATGTGATGTTGCTTTGGAGAATTTTTTGTTCATTTTTTACGAGTAAAACAGTGCCTTCAGGCACGGACAATTACTAGTATATATAAATATACTAGTTATAATCCGGGCATGAAGATGCGATGAAATATAAAATTCGAGCATTTAAAAAAATCTATCTAACTATATTAAATAATAATTTTTATTTCTTTTATTAATTTTATTACATCATTTAAAATTTATGTTTATCTATTATTTTCTTAAAAATATCGACAAATTTAGCGTAAATTTTTGCAATCTATAAATGTCAAGTAAAACTTCAATGTCAAGTAAAGATTCAAGGTCTTTTGAAAAATTATATTTCGCATAATCCACTTGTTTTACATCCTCCTCATACTCAATTTTCAAATAGATCAATCACTGTAGATATTATTCCAAAGAGATTTATACACAACAAATCAATTATCCATTGCACAATTCAAATTCAAATTCAAATAATTAAAGTTCCATCTCTGCTATTAGCAAAAAAATTAAATGGATAGTAATAATTGAAACCATATTAATTGTTCTAAAAAATTAGAAAAATAATACAAACTATCGAAAGAGATAAAAGAGAGTGGGAGATGCCATCGTTGTCCCAACAACCCCCACAAAGAAAGAGGAATGGATTAAGAGTGAGAGACATGTATTCTCAAATTTTGTATGAAAGAGGCCCACATGTTATTCAAAATGTAAAACTATTTTGTTACGTTACATAAAATTTGCATGTATAACAGACCGATGTACAGGGAGAGCACCATGATCTTTCTTGCGAGACTTTCCTATTTTGAGAACAATAGATTTCTAGAACACTTCGAGGGGTTTTGACATCCATAGGTGGGGAATTCGAGTTTTCTTGAAACTTCTAAATCAATTGACGTTGAAAGAAGAATAATTGTTTGATTGGAAAGATGCCTGGATCTACAACATCAAATATTTTCTCATCCTTCACCTCTGGTGCTGAATTGGAGGCTTTCTCAGTGAACTCCCTCACTATTTCATCCAATGGGATTGCATCTAGTTTGACTATCTCTTTAGCACATTTGAAGCATACAACTAGTGGTTTTTCCTCTTTCGGGCCAAGCTTGTTATTGACTAGAATCCTCATCTTGGGAAAAGTCCTCTCTTTGTTAGCCAAATAATTGGCAATCTTCATATTTTCTTGCATATTAACAGAAATCACATTAATATTTACTTCCTTAGGAAAAATGATTTTTATCCACTTTCATGGTTTCTTCCTTTTTGTGGCATATTTAAGCATCCCCTTTTGTATTAAGTCTTGCACCTGATTTCTAAAGGTAATGCAATTTTTGGTTAAGTGTCAAAATGAGTCCTGCCATTTACAGTATTTTTTTCTTTTCCTCTATTTTTCTAGTGGAATACTCTATCCTTGAGACAAGACTATGGACTTTTGATTGATCATCTCATCAAAGAGAGCATAAGCTGTCGATAGGTCAAATGAATACTATCTAGAAGTCTAGGGTGCATTTTTTTTAAAGGGATGATTATATGACATGTCTATAAGGTCTTCAATCTTTTTCAAGGTATCACACATCATTGGTGATTTCCCAATGATTTGTGTCGTATCTATTTGAATTTCTCCATCGAAGTCTTAGAAACAAGTTCCAAATGAATTGTTTTTCCTTTGTTGGTTCTCTCTAAGTAACATTTCATATTTAGTAGCCCTGGCAGAGAACTCAAACAGATCTCTAAATTCCATTCCTTCGAATTTCTTCCTTAATTCGAAATCTAAGCTATTTTGGGCCAACTTTATTAGTTCCACTTCAGGCAAGTAAACATGACACTTATTTCTAGATTTTTTGAACATATCGATATATTGTTCTACAAATTCATTTGACTTGTGTCTTAATCGAGAAAGATTTGCCATTGACACCTTTGATTCATTCATAAAAAACTGAGCATGAAACTGCTCTTCCATCTCTTGCCATTTTGGAATTGAATTAGCAGATAAGTTAATGAACCAAGCTAAAGCAGTTCTCGTTAATAATTGTGGGAAAATTTTCATTTCAAATTCTCATTGTGTCCAACTTCTCTACATTGGAAAGTAAACTTTTTTACATATTCTATTGTGGATTGATTCTCTTCATCAGAGAAGAGATGGAATTTTGGGATTTTATAACTCCTTGGGAACTCTTCATAATCAACCAATGAAGGATATGATTTTCTGAATACAGGTCTCTTTGTTTTCCTTAGGTTAGGGCCACATACGTCCTGAATCATCTCCACCAATTGGTTTCTGTTGAAACCATGTTCTGGTGGCCATTGATGTGTTTTTCCTTGATCAAAGCGTTGACCCCTGCTCTTGGGTTGAACACATCTATGGTCTCACGACATCTCCATGGAATTTCATAAACCATCCTTGGTACATTTTTTCCCCGGAAAAAGTTTAGAAAAACTTCCATATGTTCTCAATCGAACATTATGTTAAAATAGTTTTTGTGTGGGATACCTGGTCTTTCATTAGCAAACATCGGCTATGGTCTTTGATTTTCTATAGGAAATACCACATGACCGGTGTGTCTTTCGTCCACCACTTGATTCCTAGTTGTAGTGTTTGATTTATAATTGAATGGTCCTAACATTTGAGTTGGGACTTTCAATAATTCATGCAAGTCATTAACTAATTCTTGCCTAATGCTAGAATTGGGATTGTGCAATACCTGTTTCAAGTTTTGCACTAACTCTTGTATTTGCATGCTTTCTTGGCCATTGGACTAGCCATTCACTAGATTCCCAAATTTCATAGGATAGATACTCAAACTTGCTTTATGATTGCCATCGACTGGCATCATTTCTATAGTTTTGTTGGTTCCAAACATAATCTCGTCTTGCTTTCTCGTTCACTCTATCTTCCTTGATCCAAGTTAGTGATGTGGTCCTCCCATCTTCCTTCTTTTCCTACTTTTTATAGCCACTCCCTTCGATGGTTTTTTTCCTTTATCGACGGTTAATTGTCTTATATCTCCTAGACAATTATTCCTTCTTTTAAATAAGGCTATGGGTGATCATCTGTCACATTTTTTTTAGACTTTGACACGTGGTGATCCTTTAATGACTTTAGGCTTGCCAACAACACATGCATTGAATGTCTTTATAATTTTGTATTTTAAGTCCAAACAATATAGATTTATCAACGAGGTACCATAGACCAACATCTTTGTTGCATCATACCAACTACCTAAAAGCTTAAATTATGGAGATGATGGAGCTTCAATGTTTACAAATTCAATATGTCTTTTCACCTGCGGAACTTTTAACTATCTAAGTGATGATAATTCAAACCCTAGATCTTCTGTTCCTATTCAATTTTAAACTACCAATTCATTTGAAAAATAAGAAAAGTTTACACCCAATATATTTATCAATGGATGGAAAATAAAAATACGATTAAAAAGGGAATATTTTGATACTAACCGAACCCTAGACATTATCTGGTCTCCATATAGTTCACGAAGCCTCTAGATACGATCATTTTTTAGTTGTTTAAAATAACTTCCAAGTCCAAATGGCTTTTAACACAAACAGGTTTTCTACAAATTTTGTTGGGAAACTTGTCTCCAGTCTAAAGATGCTGCAATGCCATTTTCAAGAATAGGCAATAAGACAACTCTTGAAGCAGCAGATTAATGTTTTTGTTACACCAACTACTATCCATATGGCTTGATGTAGATCGACTAGCTACAGGGCAACCTTTTTTCTTCTTGGCTGAAGTAATTGTGGGCTAGTTAGCAAAATTGAGGCTGTTAATTCAATGACCTGGATCACTTGAGTTCGATTCAAGCTTGACTCAGCTTTGAGTCATACAAGTTTGTTATATACTAAAGTTTTGACCTTACTTAATATTGATGTCCAGAGTAGTGCATCGCTTGAGCAGGATCTACTCGATCTCATTTTTGTTTTCAAGTAAATATGCAAATATTACATCTGCAGTTTGATAGAAAAACAAAATAACAAAATAATACCCCTACTTTAATAGATTAAAACATCTTATTTCTAATTAGGAGCTTGTCGATTTCAAGTGTCATTGAGCCTATGTTTTTTCAATTGGCTCGTGTCTGAACTTGAAGTGGAGCTCATATTGCATAAAACAAGATGAGTCAAGTTGAACAATGGCATATGATGTAGAAACCAAATCAAGCTTGTCAACCAAGCTTGAGGCAAACATGAACTAATGATAATCAATCCAACTAAACGTTGCAATACTCGAAAGGCCTTCAAATTTTTGTTTTTGTCGTTTTGAAAAATAATTTAAAATTTAATAATAAATTATATGATATTTCAAATTCAATGTCATTAGGTTTGTTAGATTCTAGACGACACGTGTATTTATGTTAATTAATTAGATTATAATTTCTTTTAACAAATTTTGTATAATTAGAGATTTTGCTTCCATTATAGAAACGGTTAGGACTTTGACCATTCCTATATATATTTTCGTAATGTACAATGAGTTCTTCATTTGATAATACATATTTCTTAGGGTTTATCTTTTTTTTCATTGATTTAGATCATTACGCGTGTTACTTTAAAAAAACAATAATTTCTTTATGCGTTCTTGTTTATCGCTACGTCAAATCAGCTCGATATTGGTATGATTTTATACTCCCCTTAAAAATGGAACTTCTTTAGCTTATAGTTCTTCTACATTGTTCACAAATGGACGTCAAAAACAAATTTATATGAGTCATGCAGTACCTTTCACACTCAGCAGCGAAGTGTCCTGAAGTAAGCAATCATGCCTCAGGATAGAAATTATCTTTGTTTAGAATCATATTTTGTGTACTTCAAAGAATCTATTTTTCGTTTCATTGATGCTTAGAACATGATAACAGTCTGGGGGACAAAAAGTGATGCAATGGAAGAATTCAAAAAGATACACCTAATTCAAGTTAGCTATAGCTTATGCTAACTATTTTCAGATTGAATATAGACAGTTTCAAAGGAATATAATTAGAGATCTTATGAGTTTTATGTTTTTTGTCTACTACTTACATTGGTGCACCAATGAAGTACGTGATTTATATAAGAAGATTACGAGTTCAAATTTGAGATCAATCACTTTGAATAAATCAACTTATCTATACAAATGATATTAAAAATTAGGTTTATATTTAACCCACGTATTCTAAATACTCTCGATTAATAAAGATCAAACTAGACAATGACCATCTCCCTCCATCTATACGCTAATGAGAAGCAGCCTCAAGGCCCTCCCAATGGTAGAAACCCCAAAAGGGCCCCCTATCTTTGTGCTCCGAATGCAATGAGAAAAAAGAAAACCATAACTTCAGAATTTTTTTTTAAAAAAACTTTTGTCATTCCAAAGAGTATTGGATTTATTTCAGTGTACTTTCCTTCACTTTGCTTGATGGTAGGTTTTTTTTTTTTTTGAACGAGTGATCGATGTTAGTTTGCCCACAATAAATCTAAGTGGCACTCACTTTATTAAATTTGGTCCCTACCAATACATGTTTAATATTCTATCGTTTAAAAAAATTAGAAAACATGTATTCAACGAGATTTAGATCTGATGTTACTTGAAGAGAATTTTTTGTCTAAGTATGAGCTCGGACCAGGAGGTCAGGTCAGTAGCTCAAGCCAGGAGGTCAGACTAGACATCTATACCTCGGGGTCCAGACCTGTCTCTTATTTATACACATAAACATTCTGCTTATTTACGTGAAATCACACCATCAAGATCTATTTAAAATATGATATAATAGGAGCATTCATGCATTTAGCTCATAGTTTCACTCTTATTTTTGTCTTATTTTTTATTAGTAAAGAACGTGTTCTCATCGTTTCAAAGAAAGATATACAATCACGACTTTCTTACTCATCTTTAGAACACTTGCTAGACGACGATCTGATTAAGACTCTTATTTTTTTTTCATATAGGACTCATTACTAGAAAGGAGACTCTTAATGTAATAGCACACCAGCCCAGGCAAAATTTGTGTTAGATTAGTAGAACCCAGTTCACCTGAGCCAATCAACTATCTACACTACTAATAAACATATCTTACCATGAAAAAGGGATCGTGTCCATCCATGAGGATGATGAGTTATGTTTCGCGGGCACACTTTGATCACTCTGTATTGGTATCCTTGACATCCCGGTTTTTAGTGGGACATGGGAAGAGCATGTGCAAAGTCCCAGATCTGTTTCGGATGCCTGCCTTGAAGCACGAGGCTGGAATAGAAGAAGTGTAAATTCGTCAGTCCTTGGTATATCCAAGGTAGTTTGGTTGAGGAGGACAACTAAGATCCGAAGTGGAGGCCATCATGAAGTGGCCAAGGCCCAAGCCCTACAGAGGAATGAGTAAGGAAAGAACGTTGGAGTTTTGGTGGTGCCACCTGAACATTTCGAATTCTCCTGCACTTGCAACTCCTCTACGGAAGTGCACTCATAAGAAGATTCATTATTTTATCCTTACAAATAATTTTAAATATCATAGTATCATTTCATAGTTAAGTATCTACATTACTATCATGTTCTTATGCGTTTAAATCTCTAAATTACCATTTCTTTTAATTTTCTATTCTCTATGTATAAATATTAATTAATATCTAAGAAACTTTTTAATTGAATATATTAGTCATTACAAATATATTTTTTTTGGGTGAACCTCGACACTGCAAGGGAATTTTATTGATTAAAAATTAAAAATTATACCTAATTAGGGGGATGTATGTACCATACCCCTCGATGCAATCTAATTAAATAAATAACCAATGTAAAAAATCAAAAGCAACCAAATGCATGCATAGTACAAAATTAATGAAATAAAAAACTAAGCATGCTACTTTTAAAAATATGATGGCAGTTGACATGAGCTGGGAGAGCAGTTGTGAGATTGGAAGAGCAACAAATAAGTGTGAGCTAAATTGCATGAGCTGGGAGAATCAACGAGCTAAAGGCACTAAGCTAATAAGCGAGCAGATAAGCGAGTTGATATGGCATCCAATAGCTGAGGCGCCTTACCAGATAAGCCAGCAAACGAAGGGGCGGTTGATAGGATAATTGGACCATGGACCCTTGTGATAGTTCATTGCACTTATTGAAAGGACTTGTGGTCTTTCCAATAAGGCAATTGAATATTAGATCTGGATCCAGATTTCCAAGCATGCACAGAGAGAGAAGCTATCTTCCTAAGATCAGAAGTGAAGCTTCTACAATTTGAAGAAGATGAATCATTTCTACAATGACTACATGTTGCCTTAGAACATTCATAATCCAGAGCCCAAAAGTATGCTTGATTTGGAATGAAAAGCTCTGAAGAAGGGAATATACTTTGTCTAATAGAGCCCAAAAAGTGTCATGAAGCTTGGATCCTTTTTGAGACCATGTCCACCAACACCTTTGAATATGTTTCAATGACTAGTGAATAATTTATCAAACCATAGTCCTGTAACAAATACATACTCTCATCTCTGCTTCCATATTTGAACAGAAACCGTAGTAGTAGGAACCTACAAGAACTAGTTGACCTCTAGAATTCTTGAGTATCACACCTCCACCTAATAGACCTGGGTTACCTTTAGAGACCCATCAATGTTAAGCTTCAAAAATCCTTCAACCGGATATTCCCAAGCAATCCACCATGTCTTGATTTGAGCTTTTTTAGAGATAGTTGCATTTAGGCTGGTAAGCATGTCTAGTTCCTGAGTAGTGTCCAATGCCTTTAGCCTAATGATATATGCCTGCAGTCTCAAAAAATGCATAATTATTTTAGATAGGGAAGTAGAATGGGATGCTTGACCTTCAAAGAACCTTTTACACATTTCCTTCCAAATTTGCCAATAGATCAGTAAAGGCAGACTTCTAATTAAAAAGTGACTAACTAAAGGATGTCTGCATATTCTAACAAATCTCATAAATCTACCAAGAGGCTCCTCCTGTGCAATTAATTGAATCCCAAACCTTGTTGTGATTCCTTCCCACATTGTCTGTGCATACTTGCATTGGACACACATCTACTAGCTAGTTAGACCCCTACTGTTTGAAATAAAGAGTCCATATGCAATGATTTCTACAGTATTCCAACCAATCAACTATGCACTTGGAAGCACCTTCTGTTTCCCAATTGTTGTAGCTTGAGCATTAAACTGTCCTTCTAATCTTATACTATTCCAGGCAAACTTAAGAGTAAAATTTCCATCTGAAGAATGTTGCCAAATAATCTTATCCTCTCTTGTTGAAAATTCCAACTGCACATTAGTAATCTCCTGCAACAATTGATCATCCATCAATTAATAAACCTCTCCCAATTCCCAATGTCCTTCTACAAACAATTGAGAAAGCTTTGGGAAGACAGACATCACAGAGTTCCTAAGAATTAGTGGACCTTCAGTAGTCCAGTTATCACACCAAAAATCCACTGAACAATCAGAACCCACCAACACCAATGAATTACAATAGACCAACTCAAACAATGATGCCAAATCCCTATAACTCTTGGGATAGTTATGTGCTGAGCTAGTGAGCATATGCAGGTTTTTCAAATATTTAGTAGAGAAATACTTGAACCTGATTGACTTACCATTAAGCAAACCCCATAACTATTTCATTCTAAATGATTGTTGCATATCCTCAAATTGCTTTATTCCCAATCCTCCTTCCTCCTTAGGCATAGTAATAACTTTCCAAGAACATCAGTGTCTTTTGTTGATATTTGCTTTACCAGACCAAAGAAATGAGGCCATAACAGAGTTCAACTTAGAGATAATTCCTTTAAGCAAATTTAGGGAAGCAAGTAAATGAATAGGAATAGTGCTCAAAACTGATTGACTTGATATTATTCTACTCATATTAGACAACATCTTTGTATACCACCCATCAAGCTTCAATTGGAATTTTCTCAATAACTCCTCAAAATAATTCAATTTAACTCAACCTATGATAATTGGGCAACCCAAGTATGTAAAAAGGAAATTCTTCAAGGGAATGTGAGCTAAATTAGAGAGTGAGTGCTTCCACGCTAAGGACATCCTAGTAGAACAATATAAAGAGCTCTTAGACTGATTCACCTGCTGCCCTAAAGAAACTTCATATCATCTCACAAACTTCAATATGTTAGTCATTGACTTCGTATTACCTTTCAAAAATATTAGGGTATCATCTGCAAAACGAAGATGAGTCAGTTTCAGTGATCCTCTGCCTGTATAGTAGTAGTGAACCAGCCAGCCCCTGCTCATGTAGAAGCTTTAGTCCCCTGCTCAATACTTCTTCAGCACGTATGAATAGACCGGGACACAAAGAATCTCCCTATGTAAGTCCTTTTTACTTGGGGAAGAAACCATGTCTTGTACCATTAATAGTTATAGTCACATATTGATTATGAAGACAATTGGAAATAATACCTAGAAATATGCCAGAAAAGCCAAAACTTCTAAAGGTTTGAATCAGAAAATCCCATTCCAATCTATTAAAATATTTCATCATGCCCAATTTTACTAGTACATTTCCAGCCTCCGCCTTTTTGTCAAGGTCATTCACCATAGATTGAGTCAGTGCTATACTCTCTGAAATGTTCCTCCCCTTCACAAAGCCTTGTTGTTCCTCTGAAATGAGCTTAGGCAACAAGTACTCAACCTTGAAGTTAAAATCTTTGTAAAGATCTTATATAGAAAGTTTCAAAGGCTTATTGATCTAAATTCTGCAAAGGTCTCTGGATTTTCCTTCTTTGGAATAAGTGACAAAAAAGTTGCATTAACTGACTTAGGCACTTCCCCCACATTTAAAAAACAAATTGGTGGCAGCTAGTAAGTCAACATTAATAATATGCTGAGCAGACTGGAAAAAACTGACTTGAATACCCATCTAGGCCTAGAGCACTGTAAACAGACATAGAGAAAACAATCTTCTTTAGTTCTTCAATGGTGACCAAGAAAGGTGAGCAGACAATTATCCTCATCCTTTAAAAGTTTTGGTATGAAAGAAAACAAATCCCCATCCAAGTTATGTCTTTCAAAAGTGTAAAGATTAGTGTAAATTTTCACTACACAGTTTGCAATTCCTTGTTCATCTTCTAAGCATTGCCCTCCTACATTCTTTATTCTAGAAATTTTATTACTAGTAACTCTACTTTTGGTGTTTCTCTCCAAAATAGCTTGTTTCTCTCTATGGAATAATTTGGTGTTTCTCTCCCCTTCCACTGTCCACCTCACATTTGCCCTTTGCCTCCAAAATATTTCTTCAATCTTTAAAGTTGTATCTAGCTCAGCCCTAACATTCAATAGAGCTTGACCATTTGAACCATCTCTGTCAAAGTTCTATTCAGCTTGGGCCAACTTCTTTTCAAGTCTTTTAATATTTTCAAATACATTTCCAAAAGATTCCTTATTCCACTTCCTCAATTGTATGTTTAAGTACTTGAGTTTCAAAAAGAATTTTTCAATGGGGTTTGGAGAGTATTGAATAGCCCAACAACTCTCCATTAGCTGCACAAAACCAGAGTGCTCAATCCTCATATTCTGGAATTTAAAGTACGAGATCCTGGAAACTGCAGCATTTTTGGTAAACTTAACAATGAGTGGGTAGTGATCAGATTGCCCTTTCCCTACATGCTCCACAATTGTACTCATTAACCTTTCTCCCATTCCACATTAATCAAAACTCTATCAAGCCTCTGCCACATCCTTGTTGTACCCTGGTGGTTGTTACACCAAGTGAATGGTGAACCTATAAAGCCAAAGTCCTGTAGGGTCAAAGAGTTGATAACTATAACAAATTCATTCATATTAGCCAAGCTTAGAGTAGCCCCACCCTTCCTCTCTGTGAAACAAACTATTGT
This sequence comes from Ilex asprella, assembly GCA_023539305.1. Classification (NCBI taxonomy): domain Eukaryota; kingdom Viridiplantae; phylum Streptophyta; class Magnoliopsida; order Aquifoliales; family Aquifoliaceae; genus Ilex; species Ilex asprella. Next base: position 12,249,486 of record CM042185.1, on the reverse strand, counting down.
ATTGAAATCTCTAACAATCATCCATGGCCTCATAGATATTGTTACCCCAGCTAGATAACCCCATAGGTCCCTTCTCTGCACATGTTCACATTTAGCATAGACAAATGTAAGGATGAAAGTGGGAGACCCCAAGAAGGAAGCTTCCACAGCCAGTGCTTGCTCATGAGAAGATAAAATGTTAATCTTCAATCTTGTATCCCAAAGTATCCAAATATACTTTTCAGCTAATTGGTTTGTTAAATAGTAAGAGAATCCTAGATTTGCACAGATGGCAAACAACCTTGCAGGACCAAGTTTTGGTTCCAAATAGTAACTAAATAAACATCATGTAACCTAATTAACTCTTTCAATCTTAGCCTAGAGGCTTCTTGATTTACATCTCTAACATTCCATGTGATTGTATTAATCTTCTAAGAGCAGTGGGAAGAGGGCTTACTAGACTTGGATCTAGTTACAATTCCAGAAAATGGTGGACATTGAATGTTAGTAACTGTATTATAGTTTTCTGTTGCATCAGGATCTTGTTTTTCATCCCCCTATACTAGTTGAACTGACTGACAACTCCCCATCTGAATGAAACCCTTTATCTAGTGGCTCTCTAATACTTTTTAATCCCATATCATCATCATCATCATCATCTAGTAATTCTTTAGAACCTTCCAGGCCAACATACAGGTGATCAATTAAAAAAGTAGAATCCATAGGATCTAATAACTGTTTATGTAATTGACACTGGACATCAACACCCTATTCCTGGTCAGGAGGAGTGAATCCATTGTTTTGTTCAACAAGTTTACCTGAATTCAAATTGTAGTATGCCTCATCATCTTTCCCAGAATGTTCACCTATTGCAGAAGTCTAATTGGAGGAGGGTCTGCGGTTGTTACATGGATATTCAAATCTACATTTTCCTTATCAGAAACCAATGTGTTATGTTCATAATTAATC
>CM042185.1:12191139-12232984 GCA_023539305.1 Ilex asprella | reverse complement strand
AAATTAACATTGGTTTTCCTTAATATTTTTCTTCCCTACTAGTCAACGATTACGACTGATCTTGGAATACAAGATTTTCTCTGACATAATAATTAAATTGGTCAAATTTTATGTTAAATGTGGAATTTGTAAGAATGAGGAAAATGTGGAATTTGTAAAAAAATTAAAAATTATAGAATATTACTTCTATTTGTGTCAAATAAATTATATAATTGATTCTTAATGTATATATGTAATTAATTTTTTTCAAACAAACTCTTTTTATGTTTAATGAATTTTTTAGTATCAAATTCAATATAAAAAAATATAAATATATCACATTATTTTTATCTATTATACATAAAGTGTGTCCACCCTAGATCATATTTTTGGCTCCACCACTGTTATTAGGGATCTTCATTCCTCACTTCTCCAAATTAATCGGTTGTTTTACTTTGTACCGTGCCTTCCGACACGGGTTATTCCTAGTGAATTGATAAGAAATATGTATTGTGATTTAACTTCAATTAAAATTGATGGTGTGACTTCAGAGTATGAAGTAACTGAGGACATAATGATTGAAGGGAGAAAAAAGACTGCAAATATCAAGGTTTGGTTCCATGAAAAGGATTTTGAGGTGAAGTGCAATTGTTGCATGTTGCAGTTTAGGGGAATATTATGTAGGCATGCAATCGTTGTGTTAATTCGTAAGAAGATTTACTTAATTCCTAATAAATACATCTTACGACGATGGAGAAAGGATGTGAAAAGATGTCACACAAAAGTCAAAATCAGTTATGATATTTGGAGTTCCACGCTAGAAGCACTGCGATATGATAAAATGTCCAATGCATTTAGTGAGGTTGCAGACCTGGCAGCAGAATCTGAAGATAAGTGCATGGAAGTGATGGATTGGATACATTATTGAAGGTGAATCTACAAAAAAATGGTGGCGGTGGAAGTTATCAACCAACTCCCAACTCAACTGTCCGTAAAATCTCTAGTTGTGATACTAATGATATATCAAAGGAAAGTCAGAAGACACTTACTCCATTAGCAGTTCGAAGCAAAGGTCGCCCACCATTTAAAAGGAAACAATCTAAAATGGAGCAAGTTGTTAGGAAAAGAATAAAAGAAAAGAAAAAGAGGACCTTACCACATGGAAGTCATAACCTTGAAGAAAAAGAAATGAAGGTTTAAATAAAATCCTTATAATTTGTGTATGTGAAGTAATAAATTTATGGTTACAATATTTCCTTATTATTCTTTATATCTTGCAGGATTCCCTAGTGGTTGGAAGTGATGTCGTCAGTTCTATTGATGGTCCACCCAATAGAGAAGTTGTTTCTGCAAGTGGAACACATGAGAGTATTATTATCATGGTATAAGCTAGTTGGTTTTTAAAATTTTGGTTGTGTTCATATTTCAAACTAATTGTTACTGTAACTACTGGTACTAATATATAGCCCTAAACAAATGTAGGATTTGCTAAGTACACAAGTTACTAATGTCGGTATGAGTGATAGTCAGTACCCTACATTACACTTTTGTAACGTGAGTTAATGAAAATGACTTTTGTTATTGTTCTATTGATTTTGTGTGTTAAGTTGTTATTAAGTTGGTGTATATTATTTATGACACAAAATAATTTGGCCTTACTGTGGGGTGTCACTCAAAAAGGTCATCCAAACCAAGCACATGGGATAGAAAATATAGCAAATCATGCTTTCGATGAAAACCATTTCATGGTAAGCAATCTACCATAGTGTCCGAAGTTATTCTCGTTCTATAACATAATGTGTAATTAATGGTCCTTTTTTCCCGCTTATTTAGCATTACCAATATCAAGGTTGCAATGGTGGATATGTTATGGACACCATGCCTAGTTCTAGCTCCAAAGAACCAGTAAATATTCAAGAATTGCCAACTACACCTTCATCACAAACGTCCAATGGCAAATAAATTTGGTGAGTTAGAAAAATGACTTGCAAATGAAATGTCGTGGTTTTATTATTTTACTTGACTATTTCTTTTTTCTTTGGCAGGTCTTGAAGGATGAAAGTGTAGTTGACATATGGTGGAAAAATATGCCAAGTTGTTGGGGTGGAAAAAGAGGCCAAGTTGTTGGGAGGGGCACAAGTGATGTAGGGATTGGAAAAAATCAGAGCAAGAAAATTAAAAAAATTAGCAACAATATCTTTTTAAAAATGAAGATTGTTGTGCTTTTGGCTTTTTTTTGTGAAATTGTTATTAGTTTGTTTTGTTTTTTGGTGAAAATGCAATTTTTTATAATAACAATATCTGGTTTTAATGGTTGTGTAGACCTCAATCAAGCGTCGATTTCTTTTTCCTCCTCAGATTTAACAATTAAACGTCGATAAAACAAAGGCGAATAGAGATGCATACTGACAAAGAAGCGGAGGGGAGGGGTTTAATGGGTGATCCCAAATGGGTAAGAGTGACAGATTTTGATAAAATTAAGGAAAATAAAAGGAGAGAGTGGGAAAATGAAGATTCAAGATCGAAATGAGAAGCAAAATGTGAGGTGTGATGGTAAAGGGTAGGGCAGATCTTCGCCCATGGGAATAGGGAAAGTGATGGCTTTTGATTCTTTTTTGGTTGCCTGTGGAATTGGATGTAGGAGAGTTCTACGGAAAATGCTAAAAAATTGTCTACCTGGAGAAGTTGCTGATGTGGCAAATTCACATCATTTGCCATGTTATTAGGTCAAAAAATTAGGTCCCAATAGCATTACTCTTATAGATACTATTCCAAAAAGACTTATACACAACAAATCAATTAGCCATTGTACAATTCAAATTCAAATTCAAATAATTAAAGTTCCATCTCTACTATTAGCCAAAAAAAATAAAAATAAATGGATAGTAATAACTAAAACCATATTAATTGTTCAAAAAAATTAGAAAAAATATACAAACTATTGAAAGAGACAAAAGAGAGTGGGAGATGCCTTCATTGCCCCCACAAAGAATGGATTAATAGTGGCAGATGAATGGATTAATAGTAGAAGACATGTATTCTCAAGTTTTGTATGAAAGAGACCACATGTTATTCAAAATATAAAACTATCCTGTTACGTTACATAGAATTTGCATGTGTAATAGGCCGATGCACAGGAAAAGCACCATGATCTGTCTTGCATGACTTTCCTATTTTGAGAACAATAGATTTATAGAACACTTCGAGGGGTTCTAACATCCTTAGGTGGGGAATTTCTGTTTCCAAGAACTCCTAAATCAACTAATTGAAAGAAAAATAATTGTTTGATACTTTCATTGATGATTTCTACTCTTTAAATATAAGTTTACAAAGCAATTCAAAATAAAGATATTGACCAAACCTAACTAATTGAGATAACATTCATATCCCATTTATTCAAAATACTAGGGATCCTACCCAACTATCAAATTAAGCATAATTGTAGAGATATGAAAAGTGAGGATAATTTTTTTAGTTTTGCCGGTAGGACACTATTCATGCACCATTTGCCGGTAGGACACGACATATGCACCATTTATGCATAAGTCATATTTTGGAGCATAATTTGAATATATCATAGAAGAAAAACATGCTTAGAATGTAAAAATACAACTATTGTATAAATTTGAGATTAAACAAAAATAATTTTAAAAATTGGACCGAAATGGCATCCCAAGTGACCCAGGTGGGACCGGCCAAACCCGACCACTAGCAAAAATTTATTTTTTTGAAAATTTTAATTAAAAATAATTTTTAGAATTTTAGTTAAAATAAAATGTCGAATTGAGACGTTTCAGGACGAGTTATAGTGTAACGGGGTCCTAAATTCATCAAGGGCAAAAGAGTCATTTTGTACCTTTGCCCCTCCAAAATCCAGGGGTAAGTTGATCACCCATCAACCTGCAGAATACCTGTGGATATCGTGTAATTTGATATCACACCGTTCTGTCCCATTTACCAAGATCCTTAATTTAATAAAATTCGGGCAGAGTCTCCTTTGTACGGAGAGCTCTACCCAAAAATACAACAAGTGAATCATACAATTACAAGATCCATCCGAGGTATAATATTCAACATAGACCAGACCGGGTCCATTTATAAATAAACATTAACCAAATCGGGTCTATTTATCCACAATTCCATAACAATAGTTCATTACATGATCCATCCAAGTTCTAGCATACATCAATTCATAGTCCACAAAAGTTCGGTTACAGTCCCTTTCATAAAATTACATGCCAAGACTAAATTTTCTCCCAAAGTTTTACGAAATGAGTTAAGAAAGCCACAAGTCGGCTTTCTTCACCCTTGAGGCTCTAAAGGTGAGCCAGCCACTGGCGTATATCTCGCATCTGAAATATTTTTCCGTATAGGATGAGCAACTCTCAATAGAGTATCTCCTACAGAGGTTACTCCCCACCCTAGATGCATATGAAATGTGCACACACAACAATTTATATGCAATATTCTTTTCAATCAAGAATTGCAATCATGATAGGAACTTCCATGTCATGCTATGAATTGAGATGAGACTCACTCATACAACTTCAACTCGAGTCCTCACTGACTTCCATAACGCGATGCAATGCACATGTGTAATGAATCCGTCAATTGATGAAAATACATCCAATAATTGTTTGAAATAAAAGTTGTGTATTTATAAAATCAAATCATTTTTGGATGTTACTAATTGAATGGGTATTTTTTTTATAAAAGAAAATCTTATGTCTTTGTTAGGCAACGGATTTTAGAATCACACCGCTAGCTTCGTATGCTTTTTTACACTTTTTGGACTTGCACCGTCAGAGTGTATAAACCAAGTAGCCGAGTCTTGCACCCGAGAGAAAATCTAGCTCTTCTTGCTATAGCCGACGCAAGTTTTTCATGCAACCATGCGACTCAAAGGGGATCTTTGATCCAATCTTCTCGAGACTACATATCAACCACCAAGTATGGTGTTTGATCAACCATGCACTCACACACCTACACTCATGACTCATGCCCATAAATGTGATGTCAATATCATGCTCAATATGCATTAATGCTAAATGAGCAATTCAACCACATGTCCACATGTTCTATGGCAATTTATATCTTATGCGTATAACTACCAAACTTTGTCATAATGTCAACATATCATAAGCACATATCAAAATTTCATTTCCCATTGTAATTCATATCTTAAACGTATGATTTCTCTTTACCACATCATTCAAGCATGTTATCACAATTCTCATGCAATTAACATACTTTATTTCATATAGACATTTTATCAAACACCTTCATGACGCCAAATCATTTAATCACATAACATGTCTAAATTTATCACATAACTCTTAAAAAAATTAGAATATATGATTTTTACATACTCAATTATTAAAACATCATAGAAATCACAAACTAGAAATTTGTAACTACCAATTCACACTATAATTGAGTCTACTCATTTTCATTAAACTAACTCTAATAGGTAAGTGTTAAAAACACTCAAAACAGCCCACCCATTTCCTATGGATACCATAGGATGTAAATAAACCAAAGTAGGAAGGAACCCTACCTCTTGGAGCGTAAAACGAAGGATAAAACCTTCAAGAACACGAACACCAACCTCCAAGTCTTGATTTTTCAAAATCCATTCTTTAGATCTTTGGTGAAATCATTCATTCTTGGTGTGGTTGCGTAGCCCTCGTTGAGGTGATCGACTTTAAGTCTTGGTCCGAAGGATTCCGATCGACGGAACTCCGTGAATCGGTGAAAGAAGTTTTGGATTTCCCTATTTTCTTCTCCCTCTTCCCTCACACGTTTTTGGCTGAAGTTGCAGAGATATTTCTGAAATATCTCATTTTAAACCCTAATTATATTTTTAAAGATTGACCCTTGTCGCACCACACGCCCCTCACTTATCCAGGTCTGTTTTCGCCCCGAAATGATTTATTTCATCCTGGTTTAAGTTTAAATTAATTTTATTTAAAATTTTATCCAATTATACATAAATTTTATAAAATTTATATTTGAGGACCTTTGTGAGATCAACAGCCACTCAGTCGTCTCGAACAACGTGCAAAAATCTGACTATCTCAGACTTCGACGAAATTCGATAGGGTGACTAGATTTCGTGATACGAATCCAATGGCGAAATCCGTTGTGTCATATGAGGTCTATAGAAAATGTATTTTAATTCTGCATTACAGTGGCAAAATGGCCATTTTGCTCTTTCTCGAAAAATTTTAAATTTTCCTGGGTTTTACACTATAAATACATCCCTTTAGTGTGAAAATATCAGTTTTTGGTCTGAGAAGGGACAACACACTTTCATGGTGGTAAAATGAAGAAAAACCCTAGGCTCTTCAAGTTTCTAGCCACCAAAACTCACTCTTGAGCCAAGATTCTTGCAAGAGTTCCTTCTTGGAAGTTGTTCCTCTCAACATGGGTTATATTCTCACCTATCAGTTCGGCTATAAAGAAATCACAACTCCCTTTGTTTGAGAAAAACCATTTTAGGTTTGATATTTTGCTAAGTTAAGAATAGATTTAAGTTTTCTTGCCTTTCTATGTGTTGATTGAATAATTTGTGTTTACTTGATGTTAGAAAATAACTTAGGTGCTAGTTGCTTTGAAAACTTAGAGCTAATAGTTTAAGTACTTTTTTTGTTGTTTGAGTTTCTTGACAATTTGTTGCTATGATAAATGTGTACCTTTCTTATGTGTTGAATTATTATATTCTAGCTTATGTTCATGTAGAGAAACTCTTGTGGTTTGAGAGTTATGATTTATTCAATGAGTTGGTAGTTTGGGTATTTGTATTTTCTTTGAGAAATTGTGAAAGTAATGAGCATGAAACTTGATCATATGTTTAATCCATTGAATGACACTTCACATTTGTATAGATAAAGTGTTGTGAATTTGAAGTTATGCTTTACTTTATAAATGAGACATATTTTACGATATACGCCACGTGTTTGATGAAATATTTCATAGAATTCACATTGAGAAAAATCATGACATCTTGGCATACATGAATCATTGGAACATAGTGTGGGTTGAGCACTTGGTGCTATGCATTATGAGGGTGTAGATCCGGTGGTGAAAAACCCAAAATCTAGCCAATGACAGTACTCGGGGCTGACGCGGGTGGACCGTGAAGTGGGACATGAGTGGTATAGATTTGCATGGGTGTGTCATGCTTATTGACATTGCCTAGCATTAAGGGATTACAGGGGTGTAGATTTTAAAATGTACACTTGCACATGCCACACCTTAAATTTGTTCTTAGCATTAGTATTTTGTCATACAAGCAGTTGAGCTGACCCATTCATGGGATATTATATTACAGATGAGGCTTCCGGTACTTGAGACTTGAGGAAGTCTTAAATGAAGGAGAGAAAAGGGGCGTGAATGGATATTTGGCTCTTGGGGCATATGTTGTATGTAAGGGCATAAGCCAAAATGACTTGTATTTCAATTTGGAAAAGTAATGGATTAATGACTTGGGGCCATTTTAAAGTATAAGGGCGTAAACCCAATTGATATATATGATATCTTTATTTAATGAGTATCATATGTGTATATTGAGACAACTAAATCTGTATGTTTAATTTACATGGATTGTGGCCACCGAGTGAGTATGAGTTGTGATATACATTATGGATATAAAATATTGTGAATATTAGGTGGGAAAAAGGCTTGAAAAACAAAGGAGGTTATGTCAAAATTTTATAAAAAATTAAATGACTTGTTAATGTGTAAAACACTTTTTAAATAGGTGAAAATGATGTCAAAAGGGGGGGTTTAAAAACCTTGAAGAAATAGGCTAAAAATGGCTTGAAAAACTTTGGAAAAATGTGGGCAATGAATAAGAAACCAATTTCATTTATTTTTCTTCTTCCTTTTCACTCACTCCCTGGGTTTGTGGAAATTTGGGCGTGACAATAATAGTCTTTTTATTTGAAATAGTAGGGATCCTATCAAACTATCATCTGAGGGATAATAGTCTGCTTATTCAATTCAAACTTCCAACTAACATCCAATGCCAACATCAACTCTCTTATGCTTATCAATACTCCTAAATTCTAGGATGTTGATCGCATCATTCGTTCCCCCTTAAATTTTCTCTGGTCCTCAAGGGAAAAAAAGGTAAACGAATTTGAAATTCAATCAAACTTTCCCACATAGCATCTATAGGTGATAGTCCCTGCCAGTTAATTAGTAGCTCTTCCTTGCCCTTTTGCAATCTTGTATTTAAAACGGCTTGTGGAAGTGGATGAACCGAGTGTGGCATAGCTTCCATCCTTGGTAATTCTGTTTGAACCAAAACTTGTGGACCCATCTGCTTCTTCAAGAGTAAGACATGAAAGACAGGATGCACATTACAATTTGATGGAAGATCTAATGATAAGAAATGGCACCCATTTTAGCAAGTATTTTATAGGAACCAAAATACTTTTCCACTTGCTTTAGATTTGTCCTCTATGCAATTGTTTTCTAGCGATACGATTGTAACATGGATGGACATAGCAGTCGACGTCAAAGGACCATTCTGTGTGCCTCCCATCATACATTTGCTTCATTCTTCCTTTAGCTACTAAAATATTATGCCTTGCCTATCATACCACTTGGTCTCGGGTCAAAAGAAAATTCTCAATAGATTCCACCGCTGAAGTGCCATGAACATAGGATAAAAGGCTTGGGGGTTCACGACCATATACCAGTTCAAAGGGAGTCTTCTTGATGGAAGAATGATACTAGTATTGTAGCAGCATTCCACCCATGGAATCCATATAAGCCACTCCTCGGGTCTAGCACTAGTGAAAAAACACAAATACATCTCCACCGTTCTATTTACCACCTCAGATTGGCCATCCATTTGCGGGTGATATGCGGAACTGAAATTAAACTTAACTCCACCTAATTAAAATAAATGCTTCCAAAATGAAGAGGTAAAAACTGGATCTCGATCACACACAATTTATTTAGGCATATCATAGAGCTTGAAATTATTTTAAAAATATACCTGTACGACCACTAGAGTCGTATACGGATGTGACATGCCAATAAAATTCCCATATTTAGAGAAATAGTCCACCACAACCAGTATAGTAGTCTCTTCCTTAGAGGAGAGAAGCCCATCAATAAAATTCATAGAACTATTAGTCCATACATGCCTAGGGATTGGTAATGGACTAAGCAAGCCTGTGGACATTGTATGTTCCACCTTGTGCTTTTGAAAAACTTCACATTCTTTTATAAACTGCCGGACTTGGGCCCTCATTCCTTGCTAATAAAAAATTGATTTGATGCATTAAAGTGTCTTGTGATATCTTTCATGGGTGCTGGCATGGTATTCATTTGTGATGGACAATTTTAATAAGGAATTGAGCTTAAGTTAAATTCTTTCTTTAAAGAAAATAAGCGCACCTCTGTAAATCCAAGGACACAATACCCCCCTTTCTTTTAGCTCAATTAAGCCTTGCAGTTCATCATCTTCTTGAATTTCCTCTTGAATTAGCTCCACCCAGTGAGGAATAGGCTTGGAAAAGGCTTGTAGTTTGCCCTCAAACTTTCTTGACAACACATCTACTATACCATTCTCTTGCCCTCTTTTATACTCGATGTGAAAATCATAGCCCAGTAATTTCACTAACCACCTTTGTTGGGTAGTGGTAGTGATAGTTTGGCCAAATATATATTGGAGACTTTTTTGATGGTATGAACACTTAATTTAGAACCCTAGAGATATGGACTTCATCTTTGCACTGCATAAACCAAGGCCAACATTTCTTTTTCATAAGTAAATAAGGCCAATTTTTTTCCATGCAATGCTTGACCAAAAAATGCAATGGGCCACTCTTCTTGCATCAATACCGCTCCAAATCTGGTTCCAGAAGCATCACACTCTCCTATAAATGGTGGATAGAAATTGGGTAGAGCCAACACCGGTCCAATAGTCATGACCTCCTTTAATTTTGAGAAAGCCCCATTCGCTACAAGGTTCCTAGTAAATGAATCCTTCTTCAACATGTGAGTTAGAGACTGGACACTTTCCCATAATTTTGAATAAACTTCTGGTAATACCCCATGAGGCAAAAAAATCCACCCAAACCCTTAAGTGTAATGGGCTTGGGCCATTCCTCCATGGCCTTGATCCATAGAAATGTCGTCAAAAGAAATTTTGTGACCCAAGTAACTCACCTCTTCTTGCCCAAACTAACATTTTCCTTTTTCACAAAGAGACTATAGTCTCTTAACACCTCAAATACCACTTCAACGTGGTGCACGTGATCATTCTGATTTGTGCTATATATAAGTATGTCATCAAAAAATACCAAGGCAAACTTACAAAGTAGGGATTGAAATACCTCATTCATAAGTGATTGAAAGGTTGTTGGGGGCATTAGTGAGCCCAAACAACATTACCAACAACTCATAGTGCCCATGGTGTGTTCGAAAAGTCGTTTTCTCCACATCTTCCGGTCTCATTCAATTTGATTGTACCCTGAGCACAAATCCAATTTTCTAAGGAATTTTGCACCGAATAATTCGTCCAGCAATTCGTGAAGTAATGGTATTAGAAATTTTTACTTGATGGTGATGTTGTTTAAAGCTCAATAGTTAATGCAAAGATGTAAAGAATCATCATGCTTCTTTAGTAGTAGAACCTGGTATGAGTAAAGACTAGTATTGTTACAAATAATGCTGCCTTCACTATTTCTCTATCTCATTTTTTTGATAATGAGGATGGCTATAATAAAGTCTAATGTTTACTGGCCCCACTCTTTTTACCTTTGGAATCTTGTTATCCTGCCTTATCAAGGGAGGTAGTCTATGGTCTCATTGAATAACTTAGAAAATTTTCCCAAAAGATATTGCAATTCTTGCTTAGTTGGGTTGTCACCATGTTGTTGGGCCCCCAATGTAATAGCTTTAAGTTGTAGGCAAAAAATCCCCTTGCCCTTCAAAGCCTCACACCTCACACCTCACCTTTTTTCTTTCTTCGTTTCGGTCTCTTGTATCCTTCCTTCCTTGGAGCTCGACAATTAGATTAATATCAAATTTCAATGTTTAATAAAGTTTATTGTTAACCTAATGATTATAGTGAATTAGATCAACGAATTAAATTTCGATAAGATTGCTCATTGGCTAAACTACAAAGAAACCTCAAGTCATTTCTTGTGGCATCGGACTTGACTCTCTTCCTTTGATCCCCATGGAGCAGCAAAAAGGGGATCATGAAAAAAAGATCAGAAAGATTTTTCTACACAAACACAATCTCTTATATATTAAATATATATCACCAATTATTTCTCAAAACGACAAAAATAACAATTTGGGGCCTTTTGAGTATTGCAACGTTTAGTTGGATTGATTATCACTAGTTCCTGTTTGCACCAAGCTTGGTTGCCAAACTTGATTTGGTTTCTACATCATATGCCATTGTTCAACTCGACTCATCTCATTTTATGCAATATGAGAGCTCAACATCGAGTTCAGACAAGAGTCAATTGAAAAAACTTAGGCTCAATGACACTTGAAATCGACAAGCTCCTAATTAGAAATAAGATGTTTTAATCTATTAAACTAGGGGTTTTATTTTTTATTTTGTTTATCTATCAAACTAGAGATGTAATATTTGCATATTTACATGAAAACAAACATGAGCTCGAGTAGATCCAGCTCAAGCGATGCATTACTCTGAACATGAATATTAAATACGGTCAAAACTTTACTATATTACAAACTTGAATGACTCAAAGCTGAGTCAAACTTGAATCGAATTATCATCACTTTGATAGTTAAAAGCCCCATAGTTGAAAAGACATGTTAAATTTTGTAAACATTTAAGCTCCATTGTTTTTATAATTTAAGCTTTTAGGGTAGTTGGTATGATGCAACAAAGATGTTGGTCTATGGTGTAAACTTTATTTGATCAAAGAGATCAATTGTGAAGCCCCAAAATCTAAGGGTCTTTTATTAACCGTTGATAATTCATCAACCTGCAAAAATACCCGTCAATGCGGCATCACCTGACATTATGTGATAGCATCCCTTTACCCGGGATTTTAACCCACAAATATAATCCGAGTTCAATTATTTATTTGATCTAACCAAGGTCCAATATATCATGATTTATAATCCATTAGGGTCTATTTACATCATTAGAGGGGAGGAAAACATAGGCCAAAAGCTTGGCAATACAGTTTTAAATTTTGAAAAAATTTTAGAGTGTACCGGTACTGTGTGCCGGTACAATTTTCTCTCGGGAATTGAGCGTACCAGTACGCATAAATCGTACCGGTACGGTCTGCCTTCTGGACAGCAGCATACTGGTACACTGTACCGGTACTCTCCGCCCAATTTTTCTTATTTCAACTATTTTTCACTTCAAACCCACTCCAAACCTTTTCAAATTCATCCCTAACATGTATAATGAAGTTTTCTACATTATACATGATCCATACAAGTTCTATTACAAGCATTTACACAATATTACATGCCCAAACCAAGTTTTAACAAGAGTTTTACAAAATTTCAAAACAAAAGCCACATTCCGGCTTTTTCCATCCATGGGGCTCGAATTGGGAGCCTTCCAATGGCGTGTAACCCTCACCTAATATGTGTTCTTGTATCAGGTGAGCTACGCTCAATAGAGTATCCCCTACGGAGGCTACTCCCCTTAGATGCACATGAAGTGTTCACGTGCAACAACAATTTTCCACAACTACTCCTACCGAGTGTATGCAACTCAATGATTGAATTTACTAAGACACACCATACAATGAGGTTAAACTCATTCATGCACTCAATCCGAGCCCTTCTCGACTCCTTGATTGTTGGAAAACGCTGTTCCCTAACCTCTAAACATCACCCTTTACCATGTGTATGATGTGTGTGAGAAGGGAATTCCACTCTCCCTCAGGATGATGCAAGAGATGAAACAATAAAATGGTGGTATGAAATTGAATGAACAAAATGTGTGAAATGTGAACAAAAGTGCTCCCCAATCGTAAGGAGTATTTTGAATGTCGATGTTTTACTTGAAAAAGTATTCCAAGGTCGTCTCCTCAGGGAAGGAAAGTTCAAGTGTGTGAAGGTGATTTTGTCAAAAAAGAGAAAGTGTAAAATCTTTTGTTTGTGTTTTGGAGAAGTATGTTCTAATAAAAATGCAATAAAACAAGTGTTGGGTAATCCAAAAAGGTGATTCCAATGGGAATCTCAACTCAACTCGAAACCTTCCTCCGAGGGTTTATATATGAATGATTGATTCGTGGGAAGTTAGGGACAAGACAGTGATGATCTAAGCATAAACCGTGACTAGGCCTACGAAATATCAAAGACTCACTATCTCATCCACTCTCAACCTAGTCATATCGAACCATTGTACACCGAGAGAGGAAAGAAAAAGAGTTGAAATGGAAAATCCAAGAGGAAGTCTCCCTTGGATTAGCCAACTAAAAATCTAGCTAATCATACTTAAAGGAAAGAAATCCATAATGTAAAGAGACATGTAAAGGAAATGGAGCATTAAACTTAACTTAAAGCAAAAAATCTTACTAAGAAGAAAAATATACAATACCCATTTTAAATCTAGGAAATGAAGAAAACTTAAATACAACAATGGTAAAATGTACTAGGCATAACTAAACTTGCAAAGCATTAGCAATAAATGACATTAAAGACAATTAAAGAAGCTTACAAGATTCTTACAGGAGATTACAAGTGCAATGGATGGAAGAAATGCAGAAATTTAAACTATGTCACCATTCATCATCTTCCTCTACTCCTAAGCTTAGGTAGCCACCCCCTTCAATACTGAAGAATGTTGAATATATTGCTGTGTGTGTCTTCAATCTTCGTCCATGAGGGTCCCACTAGCTGTAAGAGCAGACCTCCCATCAATGGCAGGTGATTTTGATGGGTTACACAGGCTAGGAGGAGCTTAGCCTGCAGCCCACTTCCTCTCTCTTCTCATTAATGCCATTGTCTTCAAAATCTTCTACTAGGGTGTAGGAGACATGTTCTTGTGTAAGGAATGTTGGGGGCAAGTGGTAGAAGTGTAGGTGGGACTCCCAAGCAAGTGGAGCATGAAAAATAGTCATTCTGGGCATTTCAGGCATGGCGTACCGGTATGCATACCGGTACGGTTTAGCTACTGGAGTTCGGCGTACCGGTACGCGTATTAGTACACTTTGTTTGCTCGGACCAATTTTCGTAGAATCATCATAAATTTTGATCTAACTGTTAGATTGAGCTGAAATTTTAACACAATATAGAAGATATCAAGATCTACAACTTTCATGTTTTGTAAATTTCCAGATTCAAAGTGGATCATGGTCAAAATAAAGAAAAACCGAGACTCTTCCACCAGATGGTGTGGTTGCTGGTGCCTTTGTTCCCATGCACCAATAACTCCTTGATTTCTTCTATTTTAAGCCTCTAAATCTTCATGTATTATGTTCATGCCTTCACCACACATCCATCATAGTTGCAAGGTTCTAAAATCTATGATTTAAGCTATAAAAACATACAACATCGAAATTTTAACATTATTCATAAAATCAACTTACTCTAAGTACTTAGATGCAAAAATTGAGTTAAAATGCATGTAATGAGGCCTTTACATATACAATATTATGCGCTCATCACACCCCCCAACTTAAGCTTTGCTAGTCCCTAGCAAAAAAAAATGTAAAAATAAGGCAAAACAAAATAACATATATTAATTCTGCTATTGCATTTAGCACTTGCAACAAGACTTTAAACCACTAGGTGATCCCTAGTGGACGAGTTTTGTCTCGTGAAGATTTTCAGTGAAGGTACCTACAAACTTCCTTTCCTAGTATCCAATATTTAAAGCATATTCTCTTACCCTAACTAGCAATGGGATTTGAAAACAACTTGATCCGAACGCCCGAACCAATCACACATGAGACATATCATAGCCGTAAATGTTATTCTAGAGTATCCACATATACATTCATTTTCAAACTCATGTGTGTGTGAAATGAACATGTAATTTAAACATTTACACAACGGAGTTCACATTCACTTTGGCTACCAAATTAAGCTTTGATACAAAACTCACCAAGGGTTTCTCTCAACAATGAATCACACATGATTATTCAAGCATGCTCTCCATGTGTATATGTGAGATAGAATTTTGTACACAAAATGAAGTATGCTCACATATAATCCAAAAATAAAGAATGAATAAAAATGAAACAATCTTGGCATAATCTCATGAAAGGAATGCTAAGGCGCCCAACTTTGCCTATTTCACCTGTTTTTCACTTCAAACCCACTCCAAACCTTTCTGAATTCACCACAAACATGTATAATGAAGTTTTCTACATTATACATGATCCATACAAGTTCTATTACAAGCATTTACACAATATTACATGCCCAAACCAAGTTTTAACAAGAGTTTTACAAAATTTCAAAACAAAAGCAACATTCTGGCTTTCTTCATCCATGGGGCTCGAATTGGGAGCCTTCCATTGGCGTGTAACCCGCACCTAAAATGTGTTCTTGTATTGGGTGAGCTACGCACAATAAAGTATCCCCTATAGAACCTACTCCTCCTAGATGCACATGAAGTGTTCACGTGCAACAACAATTATCAACAACAACTCCAATCAAGTGTATGCAACTCAATGATGGAATTTACTATGACATGCCATGCAATGAGGTGAGACTCATTTATGCACTCAATTTGAGCCCTTCCCGACTCCTCCACACATGTAAATGCCAATGTGTATGAACCCGTTATCTATATTACACATCAATTAATGTTTACAAATCTAGGTTCTTTCTTGGGGTGGATATTCATGGACTTACACCAACGGCACCCAACCGACACGAAATTCTTGGACTTCCACAAATGGTTCTGTGTACATCGACAAACTTTTTGGGCTCTTATACCAACGCAGTATGTATCCAATCACAGGGTATCTCAGCAGAGGGATCTTCTAACCCCTTCTTGCTAACCCCAACCCAACTTATCATGCAACCATACGGCTCAGCTAGGCCTTCGGCCCAAATTTTCTCAAGCCTTCTGTCAATCACCAAGTGTGGTGTTGACAACAACCATGCACACACCCATGTGATGAGATGTTTTCGTTCATATTCAATGTGATGCATCATTGCAATAACAATCATGTTTCATATGTATGAATGTCATATGGATCAATTTAACTACTTTTCTACATATTCAAGGCCAATTATATCAAATGCATATAATCACCAAAATTCTTCACAATGTCAATACATAAAATAGCACATATTGACAAAATTTTTCCAACACAATTCACAAGCATGTTATTACCATTTAAACAAAATAACAAGCTTCAAACATTCAAGCATTTTATCAACACGCATGCAAGGCACAACTTATGAAACACATAGCATGTGTCAAATTTCATATTTTCAAGAAATTACATAGGTAACTTCTTCATATCAAATTCAAGCTAAAGCTTAGCTTAAGTCATCATATGTTAAGTTTCCTCATTTCCATGGTCATAGACATGTCTTAGGTCAATTTCTATATCAAACCCTTAGTCTATTAACACCCAAGGGCTGAATAAAACTAAAGTAGGAAGAACCCTCCCTCTTGGAGCGTAGAAATGAAGGTAGAAGCTTCAAGAACAACTCTCAAACCTCCAAGACTTGATTTCCCCTAAAATATCCCTTTTGGATATTCGGTGAAATTCTTCGTTCTTGGTATGAATGCGTAGCCCTCGTCGACGTGATCGACTTTAGTTCTTGGCTTGACGGAATCCGACCAACGTAACTCCGTGAATCGACAAAAGAAATTGTGTTTTCTCTCTTTTCTCCCTCTTTCTCTCACACGTTGGAGCCAGTTGAAGTTCAGTAGATATTTTGTGCCAAAATATCTAATTTAAGCTCCTATTTATAAATTCCAAGGTTGGCCTTAGTCGCCCTAGTGTCCTCCACTTGTTCGGGTCCGTTTTCGCCCTGGAACGATTTATTTTATTCCGGTTTAAGTTCAATTTAATTTTTTTAGAAATTTTATCCAATTATAAGAAAATTTATAATTTCTATTTTTGGGGACCTTTGTGAGGTCATCTTCCACCCAGTCGTCTCGAACGATGTGCAAAAATTTGACTATCTCAAAATTCAACAGAGTGACTGATTTCGCGATACAAGTACAATGACGAAGTCCGTTGTGTCATACGAGCTCTAGAGGGCACGTATTTTAATTCCTCATTATCGTGACAAAATGACCATTTTGTCATTTTTTCGAAAAATTTTAAATTTACCTAGGTTTTCACTTCAATCAAATCCTAATTCCAAGATCTAGAATAATCATGATTTTCACATACTCATAATAATCATAATGTAGAATTAAAAACATTATAATCAACATACTTGAAGCCATTAACGCAAATCCTGAATTACTTGATGAAGAATTGAACCATCATTTGGTGTAGCCTGAAAATTGATTTCTCTTTCCTGACCTTTATTTTTATGATACACAATTTGATGGGGTATGTGAATATTTATAGGTATAGAGAGGACCAATTCCCTAGTTGAACATAAACTTCACTTCCCATCAAAGAAGGATATTAGAAAATCACTTCTTCTCATTGACCAATCAAATAATATTAGTTATACTGGTTAGATTAGGATTGGTAACTTTATCATTATCTAACCCAAATTAATTTCTAATAATAATCAATAACATTGCATGTGCCAAACCATGTGGGCGACATTAATCCTTACATTCTCTCACTTAGCCCATATGATTATCTTACAATTGGGTCTATCAAGGTTTACATAAATACACAATAAATCCAATCCATTAGTATCTTAATTTGGTAATCATAATATCACAATTAAAGTGAAGACAATTTGTTTAAAAGATTGTTGAGTTGAGAATAATGATTTAAGTAATTAAAACAATAAAATAAAAATACTAAAGCATCAGACACTCCCTCTCAATTCCATACAATAATGATTAAAGACTCAAGTCTTAACCATAGACAAGAATCAAATGTCGGTTGATTTAAGTCATCAAATTAAGAAATAAAACCACAATTTATAATCAATGGATTATTCAGAGACTTGAATAATCATTTAATTATATTCTTTTGTTTAATGATGATAATCAACTTAAGCATGGAATAACCAGTTATTTAACTCATAGGAAAATTCAAGCAATCAATGTGTGTGGCACAATGACTCAAGGATTTTTACAGAGCAAAAACTTTACTAAGAAAATAAAATTTGAATTAACAAAATATCACATACCATTAAGCTTGTAAGTCAATAACATTACCGTACTTTATTAAGAGATTCTCCCCTAGCCCTAGCTTAACCTTCTAGCCAGACATGATAAATTAAAATTAAAATAAAAAGATGGAAAAAGAATAATAATCCTCCCTTCCTAGATGAGAACCCTTATTTATACTAAAATAAAGTATAGATAAAAGATATAAGGTTGGCTTGGAAGTAATTCCTTTTCAAAAAGAAGTCTTGTAAGGTCAAATTCTATGCATAAGATATTTGGGACGCAGGTACAAAACCTATCCAGACTTAAAGCTTGAATTTCTCATATATAGAGCTTGAATCACGCAATGTTCTTGAAATACACTTTTATAGCCCTTAGAGTCTTCTTTCCAACGCCATAAAAATCAGGTCAATCAGACATAGGAGTCAAAAGTTATGACCAAAATACTGAAGACATGTCAAATCCTTATATTCTAGGAAACTTTCTTAATCCAACATTAAATGAATTTTCATCTCACTTGGACTCTTGTAAGGATTAAATTGCTAATATATCTTCAAATTTTTCTATCTTAATCTTCACTCTCCAATCCTTATTAATTATGATCCTTCCTCTAGTAATTGTTTCACTTACATTATCCATTATTATTTTAAATCAATCAATTTACCTGCAAAATAAACCAATCAATTAGAAAAAGTATCAAACTAGAAAATCAAGGAATTTAACGCATTTAATCACAAATAATATGCAATTAACCAATTATTAAATATAATAACATAGCTATTTTGATGGTTAATCATTTGTCACCAAAAGTGTTTTTTCAACGACTAAAAATATTTGTTGTGTAAAGTAGACCTTTGAGTAACAAGTAATTCATCTTTAGAAATACAAATATTCGCTGCAATAGAGCAAGGGTTGTCACAAAAACCCACAAAGATTTTGCTTGAGATTTTTGGCGAGGAAGCATATTCATCGCCAAAAGTCATTATTTATAATTTTATTTTTATGAATTTTTTAAATTTTATTATGCAATTCATTTTTGTATTGATTGCTTAGGAAATTATAGAAAACAAAAAAAAAATTACAATCGTAAATATCCAATACCCAAAAACACAAGACCAAAAACTTTATTGAATGAATTTTTATTCTATTTGAATAATTTGAAGTCCAATACATTCATCTTTTTTCAAATCCATAATTTTCAAGTCCAATTCATTTCATTGAATATTTTATAGGCATGTAATAATAAATTCCAATTTCAAACCCAAAATTAGTTCTATCCAACCTTCAGGCTAAGAGAAAATGAACACTCCAATACCAAGATACAAGGTAAATAAACAAGATTCAATTTCTAAAAGTGAAATCAAAACTTTCTAAACGAAAATTAGGATTGGCACGAGGTATGTATAAGCATAATTTCAACATTGGATTTCTATTCTAATCCTTATGAATAAATTGGTAACATAGGTTAAAAATTTATAAGTAAACCCTAAGAATAGGGTTAGGGTATAGAAATTTCAAAATACGAAGAGAAAAAAAAGAGAGAATACTACAAGTGGCGGTTGTAGTGATGAATGACAACGGACCTTCTACTAGATGTATGTGTGGTGCAGCTAAGAGATAGAACTCCTACAATTGTGTGTGTGTGTGTGTGTGTGCGATTGAGTTAGTGTGTGTGTGTTTTTGTCATGGACAAAGAGCAGAGAGGCAAGTATTTGTGTGATAGTCTGGGCGACTCCAACAGAGGGGGAAAGAGCATGATTATGAGAAGTGTTGTGTATGCATGAATCGAGTAAAAGAATGTGTGATTTGTTAACACATAGAGAGGGGGGAGGGAGAGAGGAAGAGAGAGAGAGAACGCGACGGGCAGGGGTTGAAGTGCTTTAATTTGTTAAGTAAGGATTTTAAATTAAAGGATTTTGTGATAAAATAATATTTTTCGCCAAAAAAAATAAACTAAAAAAAATTCTATGATGACATTAATCATCAATAATTTTTTACTCATTGTTATTTTTATTTTCATTTATTTGTCAAAAAATTTGCAGGTAACTTTTTTTTGTGACGAACATTTTTTACGCTAGTAAAATTAGCATTTAGCACCAAAATTTGTGCCAAAAAAAATTGGGGACATGAAGACTTGTAGCAATGATAGAAAAAAGTCATCACCAAAAACATCATAAAAAATTTCCACGAGGAACTTTTGAAGTTATCACCGAAAATAACTTTTTGACAACTAATTTAACTATTCATTGCCAAAACTCATCATTGAAAATCAATTTTATTGTAGCAACATCCTTCTCTAGTAACGAATCTCTGATATTTTGAAGCTAAAAAGGAAAACAATAAAATCATTGTCTAACCCCCTATGGAAGTTGCATCCATGGGCTTCCATGAGTGGAGAAACTGCCTAGTCGTTTACTTTCATAGAGAAACAACTTTCTTTTATTTCCATTAGTTTTATTGCTCATAAGATTTGTGATAATATGGGTCTTCTTGATGTTTATGCTTCTACTTCTTTAAGTTCAAGGATGATAACTCCAAAACCAAGATTTGTGAAGTTGGACCCTAGCTCTTTTCTGGTAGACCACTCATCCTCAAGCAAGGGCTACCTGATCTCATCCTAACCAAAGAAAATCACTGCTTGACTTATTTCCTTGTTGTTCCTAACTTACTAACATCTCTCACAATGTATGTATGATGTATGTGTGAGGGGGAGTGTCACTCTCCCTTGGGACGATGTCAAAAGAAAGGGCAAGGAGAAAATAGAATGGGATGAATGAAATGTGTGTGTGTGTGTGTGTGTACAAAAGTGCTCCTCAATCGCAAGGAGTCTTTTGAGTGTCGTGTTTTACTTGGAAAAGTATTCCAAGGTCGTCTCCACAGAGAAGGAAGTGAACCATCATGAATGTGATTTTTATTAAAGAAAAGGGTAAAATCATTTTGTTTTGGAATTTGGTGGTGGTTTAAGTTGTGATAATGAAATGAAAACAAGTTTTGGCTAATCCAAAGAGGTCATTCCAATGGGAATCCCAATTCAACTCGAAACCTTCCTCCAATGGTGTATAGATGAAGGATTGATTCGTGGCAATCTAAGGACGAGATAATGAGGATCCAAGCATAACCCGTGACCAGGCCTACGGAATATCAAACACTCACAACCACATCCACTCTCAACCCAGTCAAACCAAACTATAGTACACTGAGAGGAGGAAAGACAATGAGTTGAAATGACATACCCAAGAGGAGATCTCCCTTGGATTAGCCAACTAAAAACTTAGCTACTCATGGTTAAAGTAAAGACAACAATGAACTGGAAAGACATTATGAAGAAATAAAGGTTAGAACTAAGCATAAACGAAATGCATCAATATAAACGATCTTCGATAAAGAATGAGTGAATCACGTTTCACCCTTCACGGCTTCGGTAAAGCTCTAGAAAAGTGGAAGATTTTCACTCCTCTAAGGGAAGAAGGAAGCTCCCACAATGAAAGTAAAATAAAAAAAGACTTAAATTAAAAGAAAGCAATAATTACTTAGCGGGTATTCCACAACCAAGAGATGATAACACAATAAAAGAAAGCAATACTACTTGGCGGGTATTCCACAACCAAGAGATGATATTATTATTAGGGAAAGCAATAATACAAAGATAGTAATACAAACTTGGAGGGTTTTCCACAACCAAGAGAAAAACTAGTAAGCATACAAAGAAAACAATAACAACTTGGAGGGATGTCCACAACCAACAGCTCTAGCAAAAACTTATATCCTTTACAAGCCACAAAGGGGTGGTATTTATAGGCAAAGCCTTTACAAACTCCAAGGGATGACATTTACAAACCCCGAAGATTCTATTCACAAGCCCAAGGGATGACATTCACAAGCTTCCAAAAGTTGTCATTCACAAACATCCAAAAAATGATATTTGGATTACTTTAATCTCTTTTTTTTTAGAGCTTTAATAATTGTCATCTTAGAATTTGTAGTTTTGTCACAATTGGTTCCACGGTAGTTTGTAGCTTTGACGCATAAATCCCTGAAAAGAACAACAATTAATGCATTATCCCTAATTCACACACTAACCTTAATAGGTCAATTTTAATTAGTTTAAGTTTGTGTAACTAACACAATTGACCTATTAACTTAATTAAATCAGGCATTAATTATGATTAATCAATCACTCCTTAATTTAACTCTGGATTAAGATATATAACATTCCTCTCTAGTTTTGGAGTGATAAGGGACTAAGTTACCTTACAAACATGGTTGGTAAACCCTTGATGTTGATGCTTTAACAACCAAGAAGAGGAGGTTAACTTTTGCAAGAATATGTGTTGAGGTGAATGCTACATAAAAGCTAGTTGAGAGCTTTGACCTGTTCATGGAGATCTAAATGAAAATTGAGGCCATAGAGATTAAAGTGGATTACCAATGGATACCAAAAATCTGTCATGCCTGCTACATTTTTGGTACAATGAGTCCACTTGCTCCAAATAGAAAATTGGAAGCCTAAACCATCCCAATTACAACCCACCACAACAATGATGGACAAAGGTAAGGCAGTAGCAGAAACTATAACTATTTCTCTGGAGAAACAAGAGATAGATCATCCTAAAGAAGATGAGCCAAATTTGCCAGAAATTATACCAACTTCATCTTTTGTTACTATCTGGTGTGAAAAGATTCCAAATAAAGTCCAATGTCTCATTTCTTTTGCAACTCAATAGGATTCTTTGTGGCAAGATCACCAAGTTACTAAGATCATTCTCAATGAGAATAGCTCTCCCGAATGGCATGGCGTATCTATTTCACATAACAAATTTGAGAATCTTAACGTAGCCGGTGGGGAATCATGGAAGAATTGAGAGCTGAACTGGAGATAAAAGAAAGCAAGAAATACACAAAGAGGGGGAGCTAGTGATTGTTTGAAAACGTTGTTGTTCCTAACCTCTAAACATCACCTTTTAGCATGTGTATGATGTATGTAAGAAGGGAGTGCCACTCTCCCTTGGGATGATGCAAGAGATGGAACAACAAAATGGTGGTATGAAGTGGAATGAAGTGGAATGAACAAAATGTGTGAAATGTGAACAAAAATGCTCCCCAATCGCAAGGAGTCTCTTGTATGTCGGTGTTTTACTTGGAAGAGTATTCCAAGGTCGTCTCCTCAAGGAAGGAAAGTTCAAGTGTGTGAAGGTGATTTTGTTGCAAAAGGAAAAATTTTAAAATCTTGTAGTTGGTTTTGATGAGTTTTGTTCTGAATGAAAATGCAAGAAAACAAGTGTTGGATAATTCAAGAAGTCACTCAAATAGGAACATCATTTCAACTCCAATCCCTCATCCGATAGACAATGAATGAGCGATTGATTCGGGGGAAGCTAGAGACAAGATTGGTGAGTATCTAAGCATAAACCGTGGCTAGACCTACGGAATATCAAAGGCTCACCAACTTATCCACTCTCAACCCCGTCAAACCGAACCATGAGACTCATAAGGGAAGGAAGAGAATGAGTTGAAATGGAAAACCCAAGAGGAGGTCTCCATTGAATTAGCCAGCTATTCATGTTTAAAGGAAAGGCAAGCATAATTTAAATGGACATAATGAAGAAAGGAAGCATGGAACTTAACTTAAAGCAAGAAATCTTAAGCTATGAAGAAAAATATACAATACCCATTTTAAAGCTAGAAAATGAAGAAAAATATGAACAACAACGGTGAAATGAAGAACATGTAATTAAACTTGCAATATACTTGAAATGAATGACATTAAAGTGCAAGAGTTAAGGATTACAAGAGTCTTACAACAAACTACAAGTGAAAAGATGAAAGAAAATGCAAAAACATAAATTTCTCACACTATGGCACTATTCATCATCTTTTTCCTTGGGAGTTTTCTAAGCTTAGGTAGCAACTCCTTACAATGCTCTTCAATGCTGAATATAATTGAGTGTATGCCTTCAATTTTCGTGCATGGTGGTCCCAAGCAAGTGTGTGCAGGCCTCCCATCAATGGGAGGATGAATTGATGGGTTTTGACAGGCTAGGAAGAGCATAGCCAGCACCCCTCAAGGCAGCCCATTCCTCTTCCATCCTCCATAAATGCCAAGCCTCAAAAGTCTTCAAATGGTGTAAGAGAGGCATGTAAGTGTGTAAGGAAATGTTGGGGGCAAGTGGGAGAAGTGTAGGTGGGCCCCCAAGCAAGTGAAAATGGGTTGCAGGAGGTTCGGGGAAGCTTCAGGGGAGCATACATGTACGGCATACCGGTACTTCAAAGCTACTGGAGTCTGGCGTACCGGTACGGCATACCGGTACTATTTTTTTACTCTAGACCATTTTTTGTAGAATCGGCATAACTTTTGATCTAACCGTTGGATTGAGCTGACATTTTGACACAATACAGAAGACATCCAAATCTACAACTTTTATATTTTTCACTTTTCCATATTCGAAGTCGATCATGGTCAAAATGGAGGAAAACCAAGGCTCTGCTTCCAAAAGATGTGGCAGCTGGTGCCTTTGTTCCCAAACACCAAATCCTCCTTGATTTCTTCACTTTTAAGCCTCCAAATCTTCATGGATTGTTTCCATGCCTTCACCACACATCCATCATAGTTGCAAGGTCCTAAAATCCATCATTTAAGTTATAAATACATGCAACATCGAAAATTTAACATTATTCATAAAATCGGCTAACTCCAAGTACTTAGATGCAAAAGTTGAGTTTAAATGCATGTAATGAGGCATTTACATATGCAGTATTATGCACTCATCAGCTAGTTACAGGCTGCACTTAACCAAGGTCTAATAAGAAGGAAAAAATGAAAAAGAAAGACTTTGAACTAAGAAAGTCCAAGGTGGCCGAGCACTACTTACTCAAAAAGATCCAACCTTCTAAATGAATTGTGCTTGCTAGAACATTAGAGGACTTAATGAGACCTCTAAGCTTGGGAAGGTAAGAAAAATTATAGTAGAACAAAATTTAGATATCATGGAGCTGATAAAAACAAAGTTGAAAAGTGTAAATAAATCAAGAATCATACATTGAGTGTTTTGAGATTGGAATTTCCTAGCAAACTATGATGGTCACAACTTTGGAAGGATATGGGTTAGGTGTAACCATTAATAAAAAAAACCCATAATAATGTGGACCTTAGCAAGTTTTTTTAGACAGATCAAATTGTGAACTGCAAGATCGAATACCTTGAGAGCAAGGAACAATTCATAGCCTCCTTTTGTCTACAAGCATAATGATAAAAGAGAAAGAAAAACCATTATAAAGCAATCTTAGTTACTATGATGGAGTATTCTCGAATGAACCATGAGTGGTGTTACATGATTTTAATGCTATCAGGAGCTTACAAGAAAATGAGAGAAATGGAACTCAGTGATGGAAGAGTTGGAAAATTTCAAGAAATCAAAACTTCTAGAACTCATATACTTAGGGTATTCATTTTACTAGACATAATAAGAGGGGTGGACATGGATGTGTAGCTTGAAATTTTGATAAAGTACTTGTGAATAAAAGGTGGAACCTCACATTTCAATAGTCAACTACATAATTTCTACCCCTAGGAGTATTTGATCATAGTCTAGACGTTGCGCACTTGGGGCTATAGGGCCAAAAATGAAACAACCCCTTCAGATTTTTAAATTTTTTTGTTGAGAGAGGATTTCCTTGATTTGGTGAATCATGTGCTCATTGCCAATCCCAAGTACATATCAATTCCAAGTTTGTTGCAAATTAAAGAATCTTAAGACATTATTTAAGGGGGTAACCAAAAATATAGGGGAAGTAATAGCTACAACCAAAGATGCCAAGGAAGCTTTGAAGAGAAGTCAAATAATCCTAGATGATAACCCATGCGATCATGCCTTGAAACAAGAAGAAGAACAACTCCTTGCAACTGAAATTCAAGCCACTAAGAATGAAAAAGTCTTACAAACAAAAGTCAAGGGTCCAATGGCTCAATGAAGGGGATAAGAACACATTTGTTTTCTATAAGACCATGACTAATATAAGGAATAGGAAAAAGATCTTGTACTTAATGTGAGTTGATGTTACAAAGGTAGATGGGGAACAAGCAGTGAAAACAGAGGTTATGGATTACTTTCAAAAATTAGTTGAAAGGTCCTCAACTACTAATGAGGAAGGGAAAGGCTGAAACCTATAATCTAGAATAGGGTAACTGAACAACAAGCTACTGAAATGGAAAGAGAAGTCACTAATGACGAAATCAAGGAAGTGTTTTTCTCTATAAATGATCAAAAAGCTCCAGTGCTTTATTCTTTAAAAGGGCATGACAAATAATAGAGAAGGATGTAGTAGCATTAGTAAAAGATTTTTTTATAACTGGAAGGCTATTGAAGGAGTTAAATAGTACTATCATTTCTTTAGTTCCCAAGGTTCCAAACCCCATAACTTTGGGGATCTATAGGCCTGTCTCTGGCAGTAAACCTAATTTATAAAGCTATTTCCAAGATCATAGCAAACAGGATTAAAGGTACACTTCCTAGCCTTGTAAATCCAAATCAGGCAGCTTTTCTGTATGGGAGAAAGATTGGAGACAACATTTTGCTTACCCAAGAGCCTATGAGGGATTACCACAAAAATAAAGGATCCCCGAGATGTGCTATAAAAGTTGATTTGAGGAAAGCTTATGATACACTTGATTGAGAATTCTTTTTGAAGCATTGGAGTAACCAAGAATCCTACATACCATGAGGAGATGGATCCAAGCATGTGTTACACCAACAAAATTCTATGTGAATGTCAATGGTGGGCCAGCTAGATACTTCCCTAATAAGAGGGGCTTAAGTATGGCTGTCAAAATCCGAAACAACACGATTAATCGACACGAGTCAACACGAATTAAGCGGGTCTGCGTGATAAACGGGTTGACACGCCAGATACATTTAATAAATTGAAGACAACCATTTATCACACGTGTACAGGTGAGACCTGTCAAACTGTTTATCACAGGTTTACCCGTTTAAATAAAATTAATATAATAATAAATTAATAATTATTTTAAAAAAATTAGCAAGAAAAAACGAAGTAAAGAAATCAATACAAAAAAAAGTAAAGTAATAGTTCAAAGACAAAGAGGGGGATGGGGAGCACTTCAAAGACAAAGGCAAACCAATGCTTTTTGTTTTTGTCCCACATTGACAAATGAGGGGAGATGGGGAGGGTTGAGTTGCCTATAAAGGGCAATGGCCTCTTGTCTTTTTTTTTAAGCCTTCAAATCTCATTTTTATGAGATTTGGTTAAAAATTCTTCTTTTTTGAGGAAAGTACAATTGGTAGTAAAAAAAAGTGGAATATTAAAATTTATTGATATAATTTTTTTAATATTTAATAGGTCAAATGAGTCATGTCGTGTTACCCGTTTATTAATCGTGTCGTGTTGTATTGAGATTTTTCACTCGTTTATTAAACGTGTCGTGTACGGGTTCACATATTTTTCACTCGTTACCCGTTTAGCCTGACACGTAATCGTTCAACCCAACACGTTTAACACCCCTAGGCTTAAGGCAAGTAGACCTTATATCCCCTTACTTGTTTGATATTGCAATGGAGTGTTTATCCCTACTCATTCAGTTTAACATTAGATCAAATCCTGGCTTTAGATACCATTGGAGATGCACATACCTCAAAATTGCCCAACTTTCATTTGTTGATGACTTGATGTTGTTCTGCCATGTTTAGTTATTAAGAAATCATTAGACCAATTCAATGCTACTTCAGGTCTTCAAGTTAATGCAGATTAGAGTAATAGCTTCCTGAGTGTAGTATATGAAAAAACTACTAAGCTAGTCAAAGAGCTATTCAGAGTTGAGGAAGACAACTTGCTTATTAGATATTTAAGAATGCCTCTCATTTTGTTTGGACTGAAGCCTCAACACTGCACCAGTTTTATTGAAAAGGTAGAACCAAGAGTTTACTCTTGGGTAAATTGATCATTGTCTTATGCGGGAAGAATTCAATTGATCATCTCAGTTCTAAGCAACTTGCACATCTTCTGGGCATCTCATTTGAATCTTCCATAGAAGATTGTGCACATAATTGAACATATTTTGAGATCTTTTATTTGGAAAGGCACAATACTTGGTTATACAGGAGCTAAAGTTTCATGGCAGGAGGGGTGCATACCTAAAAAAAGAGGGCTTGGTATTAAAAGGCTGAAGGATTGAAATAGAGCATTACTTAAGGCATATGTGGCAACTCTTAAATGATAGGGAAAACTTATGGGCTCAATGGATCCATGCTTTTCACATCAAAGGAAGAATCCTAATTACAAGAAAAGCTGGTTTTTGACGCAACTAGTCTGCACACCGATACAAAAAAAAACTTGCGTCGGCAAATATACTATTTGAGTCCGTAAAGGGGGGATGCCAGTAATGGGTGATGCAAAAAGTTGAAAAAAAGTATTAGTGTCGGGAAATAACCGACGCAAAAAAATTGAAGCCAAAAATTGGTTGGAGTCAAGTTTTTTGAGTCGATAGCTATTGCTAAGGCAAAAAAAATACATTTTTTGCGTCAACTAAGTGTGTATGCAAATAATATTTTTTTGCATCAGTAGATTGCTGATGCAAATAGTCTTTTTTTTTTTTGCATTGGCAATTTACAGGCGCAAATACTCTCCTATATATTTTTTATCATTTTAAATATTCATGTTTTATTCAACTATTTGTCGGATGCAAATACTTACCGTAAACATTCTTTTAATTTATTTTTTTGGAATTGAACATGTGCATGCATAATTGTACACATTTTTTGAAGAGCCACAGAAAAAAATATAAATTAACAACTAAAAATTATAAACATGGATCATTCATAACTATGGATAAAATTATTTCAAAATCCATAAAAGGAAAAAAAAATCAAGAGCATAATAGCCTAAGTTTGCATAAATACAAAAAATTCAAAAAAAAAAAAAACACCTATCAAAAGTATCAATACATGGCAATAAAGGCAATAATAATTTTGAGAGGAACAATGAAATATACCTAAATAAATTGGCTACACATTTCATCGAACACTTCTTGGGCATAGCACAATAAATCAAAATCAACCAAAAATGAACCAGTCAAGCAAGTAATTACCTAAATTTGTATACGTACAGGCTTTTTGTTGGTAGAATCGTAAAAAAAAAAAATCAAATTGAATCAGAAAATCCTTAGCTTCAACAAATCATTCGTGTTGTGTTGTATTTTTTCTTCCCTTATAGTTGTCACCAGTGGGGTTTGTTGGCAGTGATAGTTGCCCTAGTGACTTGTCAATAGCAAATGAGTCATTGGTAGGAGGAGTCGTTGGCGGTGTTGGTAGAGATCGATAGTGCATAAAGAATGAGAGATATGGGGAAAGAGGCCAACAGTAGTGGCTCTTAATCGTGGGTGGTCCTTTACATAAAGAGAGAGGGATAGAGGTACTTCAAAAGAGGAAGAGAATTTGATTCTAGTGATAAATTTAAAGTTCCATTTTGATTTATGTTGTACTAGCTTTGGAGAGAGTAAAAAGAAATTGTTTCTTCTCAATTCTTCGACGGGTGATGGTGAGATCTTAAGGGTGGCCGATGGTGGTGGCACATGTGGAGAAAGAGAGAGAGGGAGGGAGAAGGAAGGGGTTGAGGCAAAGAGTAGCGAGGGCAAGGGAATTGGGGGAGGTAGGGTTTTTTGTGGTGGGAAACAAATATTTGGGATTATGGATTGCTTTGCCTCAAGGTCATGTTGATGCAAAATAATAAAAAAAAATAAACCTTCCAATCAAAACGACATTGTTTTGGATTAAATATTTTTGCTTCATGGTTAATGTTGACTCAAAATAATTAAATTTTTTTGACTTTTTTGCATTGGTCTAATGCCGACACAAATATCCTACTTTTCGCTTCAGCCATTAATGCATAGGCAAATATCCTACCTTTTGATTCAGACATTAATGTTGACTCAAATAATCTACTTTTTGCTTCAGCTAGATAGGCCAAAGCAAAAAAATAAGATATTTGCATCAACATTAGGCCGAAGCAAAAAACTTTGAAACAAAAGCCTATTTTCTTATAACGCGTGGGACCTCAAAGCTACCCAAGCATGCTCATGGAATTGGATAAACTTTCTTAAATTCAAAGATTTATTTAAGCCATGTATAATTCATACAGCGGGAAATGGACACTCAAAAGCCTATCAAGTGGACTCTAACTGCAGGGGGAAGTATATTGCCAAATTAGTTTGAGAATGTATCAAGAGTGAGGCACCAACTGCAAAATGGTATGAATTAGTCTGGTATGGAAAATTTATCCCCAGAATGGCATTCACTCTTTGGCTAGCAAGTAGACTTAATTTGAGCACCAACGATAGAATACAAAGGTATTCAAACCAAACTGATACACAATGTGACATATGTAGAACAGAAGAACAAACACACAACCATCTTTTTTTTTAAACTGTGATGTCTCAAATAGAGTTTGGAATGTTGTAATGTTCCAAAGCAACCATCAATGGTAGCTTTGTTCATATTTATTATTTGTGGAATGAAAGGAATGGGATGATATTCAGAAGACAGTGCATGGACCCAAAACTCCCTTTCTCAATTCATAAAGCAAACCATTAAGGAAAGGCTCATATCTTTGAAGTTTAAGAGAAATCACTAGAATGATATCCTTTCACAAGAGGCCTACAAGGATACCCCAAAAGTCGGGAGAAAGCTGGTTTAGAGAAATATTAAAACGTTAGATAACAGAATTCAGGTAACTATGAATAGGGAACCTAAGGCTGTTTTTAAAATAAGCAAAGAAGAAACAAGTCTTCTCATAATGCGCGGTGTCATATCGGATGTCCACGCTTGGACTCCAGACACGTATATCTTGAGGAAAGCCAAATTTAGTTGTAAGTGCACCTAGAAGAGGAGAGGTGACTTTGCTAGGCCCTAAGTTATCCGAGGCGCTCGTATTGACCTCGGCATCTCTAGCAATGTTGGAGGTCCCAACTATGCCCTTCTTAGATCTCCTCTTTCGAGATTTCTTAGGTCTCGTAGTTGGGCCAAGAAGGAATAAGGGAGCCTCAACCTTAGTAGCTTGGGCATCGAGGACAACAACCTCGAGAAAATTATCCATATCCTCTGCCACATCCTCTAGATCCTCGACTTCGTCAGGGTCCTCGATTCGTCTTCTACAGCGAGATTGGACCTCAAAATCGGGAGTTCTATCGGCCATGACAAGAGAAATGGAAGAACTAGTGGCTTCAGAAGAAGAAAAAATGATGAAAAAAAGGAGAAAAATGACCAAAGGACACATAAAGGGAAGAAATATTCAAGAAACAATCCTCAAGAGCTCGAGGGTCATGACTGCAACGACCAAAAAAGAAGACCCTAGCGGTAGAGTAGGGATCCAATAAAAGAGGAAGAAAAGACAAAGAACGACCTTGACTCTTAAAAACAAAACGAAAGGTCTAGAAGTGGAGAAACCATATCAGGTTCATAGAATCTAGGGTTGAACAAAAACCTTAGAAGATAAAAAAAAATAAGGGGGCATGTGACGCTCCAAAAATCGGGGGTCATTTGTCAACTCGTTGATCACCCATCAACCCGCGGAATACCCGTGAATATCGTGTAACTCAATATCACACTATTATGTCTCATTTACCAGAATTCATAATTTAATAAAATTCAGGTAGAGTCCCCCTTGTATGGGAAACTATATCCAAAACACAGCTTGTACAATCACATGACCCATCCGAGGTACATACTTAATTGCTTAGTATCGGATATTAGCATAATCATCATCACCACGTACATTCATTCATAAAAGAATAAATGTCTCAAAAAAAGTCCTGTATACACTCCTTTTAATTGTAAACAAGTTTTTGTTACAAAAATTGTACAAGGCCAAAAGTAAATATAAAAAAGAGACTACGACGTCACAGTCCGGCTCTATCATCAAAGCGGGCCCATGGCCTCGCCTTCGATGGATGCCTGGGTGATACCAAAAAAATGTTCCCATAAAGGGTGAGACAACGCTCAATAGAGTAACTCCTACAGAGAATACCTCTTAACCCAAATGCATATGAGATGCCATATGCAACAATCATTTCATGCATTCATTCAACTATGTCTATTATGAAAAAATGTCATAAACTAGGTCATTCCATGAGATGCAACTCAAGCAAGCAATACCAACACCGAGTC
Organism: Ilex asprella; assembly: GCA_023539305.1. Lineage (NCBI taxonomy): Eukaryota > Viridiplantae > Streptophyta > Magnoliopsida > Aquifoliales > Aquifoliaceae > Ilex > Ilex asprella. Next base: position 12,200,584 of record CM042185.1, on the reverse strand, counting down.
CCATCCCGAGCTCCCACAACACATGCAATGCCATGCGTATGTATTTGGACATTCCAAGCCCCCGACATTGGTGTTATGTACACTCAATGACTAATTAATTCATTTTCTTGTATCTTTGTGGGGAGATGATTTATGGTATTACACCAATGGGATACCACACTATCAATGGATTTTTAGGACATTCTACCTGCGACTCCGTTTTCGCTATTACACTTTTCTGGAATTGCACTGTCGGAAATGTATAAACTAAGTAAGCGGTTCTTACCCCCGAGGGAGAATCTAGCCCTTCTTGCTATCCCCAACACGTTTATCCATTTAATTTCCCTTGAGACTTAGTCGGACCTTGGTGTGACTTTCCCAAGCCCACCATTCACTACCTATGTGGTGATTGATTTGATACCATGCACACACGGCCACCCATGTCAATACCCATGAATGTAGTGCAACTCATGCATAATGCAATACAGTGTACAAATGCTTTTTATACCATTTACAATGTCCATTACATAATGAATGCAATATAATAATATTTTTAACACAATGCCAAGCATATTATGTAAGATAATCAACTCAACTAACATACTTGGATTCACCTACGCATTTAAACAAACACCTAGAGGGCTCAATCAATTTACACAAATAGCATGTTTATTACTTCCAACATGGCAACATATAAACATAAGCACAAGTCCACCATAATAATCATATATTAAATAATCATTTAACTTACATATTATTTCAAAATCACATACTAATAATTTTTATTACACTTGATATGCCATTAAAACATTAAGTCATACTAATGTACAATTAACATGCTTTAAACCACTAACATTAACTTACACCAAGTTAATTATAATAGGACTTTACTAATTACAAGGTTAATTATAAATCATGTATTTGACCCACTAGTTACACTAGTCAAGAACTAACATTTATTATACATCCTTACCTTACACATTTCATATGTCATATTTTAGGTTGAAATTACATCTAAATAGGGGAAACCCTACCTCTTGCAGCGTGAGCCCACGTAGTAGACTCCAAAGAAAGTCAAAATTTACTTTCCCAAGCCTTATGTCTAAATTATGGTACTTGATATTTTTGGAGAAAAATACCATCTTTGGTGTGGTTGCATAGTTCTCGTTGCGTAGAGCAACTTTAATTCTTGGTTCGAAGCGATTAAATGGTTTAATCTTCGTAGATCTGAAGAAGAAGATCAGGAGGTCTAACTTTTTTTTCCTTTTCTTTTTTTTTTCTCTTTCTCTCTGTTCTATCTTTGTGTCTGGTTGAACATTGGAGTGAAGAAGAGTGAAAGACAAAAGTCTTCCACTTTATTTAGTTTTTAGTATTTGGCCCACTTCGAGCCATACGTTCAATTTTAACAGGTCCAATTTTATTTCGAATCAATTTAATCTCGTCTCGTGTTAAGTTTAATATATTTTTATTGAACTAACTTTCAATTATTTTTCGGGTCCCGCAAATAAAATTTGTACGCAATTATTTTAGTCGCGCGACACCTGATCACTTTGTAACTCGTGTTTTGTCTCAAAATTTTATAAAAATTTACTGGATAGCTAGAATTCGAGAGACTGATTCAGCAGTGAGGTTCATTTTGTCATCTAAATTATATTAAAATTTACGTTTTCGACCTGTGCTTTAACAATTAACTATTATTTTATCCCTTTAAATAATATTTTTAATAATAATAAATTTTTTGTTGGGTTTTATATTCTCTCCCTTTAAGGGAATTTCTTCCCCGAAATTACACTCACATGCACATATAACATACATATGCAAAAAATAATTCAATACTCTATGACTGTAAGAGGTGCACCTCCATCCTTAAACAGTAATGGATAGGTAGCTCGGATAGTGTCCACACACTCTCATGTAGCCTCCTCCACCCCACAGTGCTACCACAACACCTTCACCAGCCTCATAGTCTTGCCACGCAAAACCTACTCTCGGTTGTTCATGATACGCATTGATCTCTCCTTGAAGGTCTCATCCGCATCAACCACCAGCTCACTCCAATCCACCACGAGTGTAGGATCTGGAGTGTACTTCCAGTGTATAGAAACATAGAACACCGCGTGAACACAAGATAGATTTGGCAGTAATGCCAACCGATAAGAGACTGTACCAACCCTATCGAGTACCTCAAAGGGCCCGATATACCTCAGCGACAACTTTTCCCGCTTTTCGAACCTGACCACTCCCCCTCTTATGCATCATCTTCAAGAAAACATGATCTCAGACCTGGAACTCCAGAGGTCGCTGCCGTCTGTCGACGTAGCTCTTCTGCTGGCTATGGGCAGTGAGAAGACGTTTTTATATCAAGTTCATCTTCTCCAAGGTGTCTCTAATCAAATCCAGACATGTGGAGGGTCTTTCTCCAACCTTTGTCCAACAAATCAAAAAATTTTATACTCGTCTGATAATTATTGTTGTAGGCGAACTCTATTAAGGATAAATATTTCTCCCAGCCACCCTTGAGATTAAGGACGCATGCCCGTAGCATGTCCTCTAAAATCTGAACAGACCTCCATGACTAACCGTCCGTCTGGGAATGAAAAACGATACTTATCATCAATTGAGTCTCTTGGTCCGCTGGAAACTCTTCAAAAAAATGGGTCGTGAACTTGGGATCCCGCTCCGATACTATAGATACGGGTATCCCATGTAACTGGACTATTTCCCGTATATACAACCTAGATAATTTCTCTAGTGTGAAGGTTATCCGCACTGCCAAAAAATGTGCCGACTTTGTAAGCCGATCCACTATCACCCAAACCGCATTATGCCCCGCAATATTCATGGCAACTGGGACACAAAATCCATCGTGATGCGCTCCAACTTGCACTCAGCTACATCCAAAAGTTGAAGCAACCCTATTAGCCTCTGGTGCTAGCCTTGACCTGTTGACACGTGAGACATCGATCAACAAAATTTTTAACGTGCCTCTTCATCCCACTCCAATAGTACTGGCGACAAAGATCATAGTACATCTTCGTGCTACCTGGATGCACAACAAAACGGGAGTAATGAAACTCCCTAAGGATTTCTTCTCTCATATCTGTAGACTGGAGAACCACAACCATTTCTTGAACTAAAGACTACCATCCCCATGAATGGCCAGCCCTCGTCACCTATAGTCGACTGTACCCAGTCCCTGATAGACAATATCTCAGTATCCTGCCTCTAGGACTCTATCATTATGCTCAGTAAGGAAGGCGTAGCCACTAGACTCCCTAAAGTGCCCTGAGTCTGACCTCTGTAGTGTAGCAGAAACTGTCCTATAGTCTCGAGCATCAGCCACTCCCCAGAAGCTATACTAGCCAAGACTCTGCATGAATTCTGGCTCAGTGCATCAGCCACCACATTTTTCTTACCAGGATGGTAATGCAAAGTGAAGTCATAATCCTCTAGGTACTCTATCCACCCGTGCTGCCTCGTATTGAGGTCCTGTTGTGAGCAAATATACTTTAGACTTTTATGGTCAGAAAATACCTTAACTTGCTCTCTATATAGATAGTGACATCATGCCTTCAAGGCAAAGACAACAGCCACTAACTACATGTCATGCGTAGGGTAGTTTTGCTCGTGACTCTTCAACTGTCGAGAACCATAAGCTATCACCCTCTCGGACTGCATCAAAACACACCCAAGTCTGTTCTTGGAGGCTTTCACAATAAACTGTGTATCTCTGTCCCCTCTCCAGAACTATCAAAATCGATGCTCAAGTAAGCCTCTTCTTCAACTCTTGGAATGCCCTCTCACATGAGTCATCCCACTGAAACTTGATCTCCTTTTTGGTTAATCTAGTCATAGGTGCAGCTAGTCAGAAGAAGTCCTCAATAAACCTCCTGCAATATCCTGCCAATCCCAAGAAATTGCGTATCACGAAGATTGACTTTGGTCTCTCCCAACTCATAACCGCCTCAACCTTCTCCGGATCAACTGACACACCTGAAGTTGATATCACGTGTCCCAAGAATTTCACCACCGTGAGCCAAATTTCACCCTTGCTGAACTTGGTGTATAACCCGTGGTCTCTCAAGGTCTGGAGAACAACCCTTAAGTGACCCTCATGCTCTTCCTCATATTTGGAGTAGATCAGTATGTCATCAACAAAGACCACAACGACCTGATCTAGGTATTGTTGGAACACCCTATGCATAAGATCCATGAATGTCATCGGGGCATTCGTCAATCCGAATGGCATCACAATAAACTCAAAATGCCCATAACGCATTCAAAATGTCGTCTTCGAAATGTCGACATCCCTAATCCTCAACTAATGGTACCCCGTACGCAGATCTATCTTGGAGTAGACTCGTGCCCCTCTCAGCTGGTCAAACAAGTCATCAATAAGCGACAAAGGGTATCTATTCTTGATAGTAACCATGTTCAATTGTCGGTAGTCAATGCAGAGCCTAAGTGTCCTGTCTTTCTTCTTGACAAATAACACAGGAGCACCCCAAGGTGAAGTACTTGGCCTAATAAAGCCTCTGTCTAATAGATCTTATAACTAGACTTTAAGCTCTTGCAACTCTGTTGGTGTCATCTTATGAGATGTCATAGAAATAGGGGATGCACCGGACTGTAACTCTATGGTGAAGTCTACATACCGATGCGATGGTAACCCTGGTAACTATTCTGGGAAGACATCCACATAGTCTCACACGACCTGAGGCAGACCCAACTCATGTCTCACATAGTCCTCCAGTGTAAGGCTAGTAAGTCGATCTATCAACTGCCCGTGCCATCGAGAGTTATACACGGCTTAGGGTAAAACATTGTGTTTCTCCCCTTGAAATTTGAAACAAACACCATCTGATGTGTAAGCAGTGACCCTTTTTCGATCACAATCGATGACAACTTGGTGTGTCGTCAACCAATCCATCCCAATAATGACATCAAACTCCAACATTCCATGACCCAAAGATCCATGGTGAGTAGAATTCTCGAGATCTATAACTCATAACCCCGACATATCTGATCAACACTCACCCTAGCTCCTAGGGAAGAAATTACATGCAATGGCTTTTCAAATAGCAATAGAGCACTAACTTAGTATCCTAAGGTGGGGATCAAAGTCGAAATATTGAGATTTCTCTCCTTGTCTCACTAGCAGAGCACCTGCCACCCACTAGTAGACATCTATACCCTGAACTATCACGTTTCTTTTCTTTTTCTGACCCCCAAGGTTATGTTTTCTAACTCTAGTGTCCTTTATCCATATACATTTAACCATGCATATTGTATACATAACAAATAACACATAACGTGTAGCATTTAAGCACATAACATGTCATGCACAAGGAATGTTATGGCCTTGACTCATGCCTCGCAAGCTCTAGGTAAATCGAGAACCTAGGCACTGATACCAAGCTGTGACGCCCCTAAAATTAGGGGTCCTTTGTCAACCCGTTAATCACCCATCAACCAGCAGAATATCCATGGATACCGTATAACTCAATATCATGTCATTATGCCCAATTTACCAGGATCCATAATTTAATAAAATTCGGGAAGAGTCTACTTTGTACGGAAAGCTCTACCCAAAATACAACATGTGCAATCATACAATCACATGACGCATCCGAGGTCCAATATATAACATTGACCACACCAGGTCCGTTTATCCATACTTAATTGCATAATATCGGCTTCGGCTCTATTGCCGCCGTTACACTTTTTTTGAATTGCACCGCCAGAAAGTGTATAAACCAAGTAAGCAGATCTTGCACTAAAGGGAGAATCTAGTCTTTCTTGCTATCCCCAACATGTTTATCCTTTTAATTTTTCGTGCCACTCAGTCGGACCTTAGTTTGACTTAACCGAGCCCATGATCTACCACCTATGTGGTGATTGATTTGATACCATGCACACACTGCCACCCACGTCAACGCCCATAAATGTAGTGCAACCCATGCATAATGTAATACAATGTACAAATACTTTTGATACTATTTACAATGTCCATTACATAATAAATGCAATAAAATGACATTTTTAACACAATTCCAGGCATATTATGTAAAATAATCAACTCAACTAACATACTTGGATTCACATATGCATTTAAACAAACACCTAGAGGGCACAATCAATTTACACAAATATCAATGTTTATTACTTCCAACATGTCAACATATAAACATAAGCATAAGTCCACCACAATAATCATATGCTAAATAATCATTTAAAATAGATATTATTTCATAATCACTAGCAAGGTAATAATTTTTATTACACTTGATATGCCATTAAAACATCAAATCATGTTAATGTACAATTAACATGCTTTAAACTACTAACATTAACTTACACCATATTTTAGGTTGAAATTACATCTAAATAGGGGAAACTCTACACTTCGTAGCATAAGCCCACATAGTAGACTTCAAGGAAAATCTAAATTTAGTTTTTCAAGTCTTATGTCTAAATTCTTGTACTTGATATTTTTAGAGAAAAATATGATCTTTGGTGTAGTTGCGTAGAGCAACTTTAAATCTTGGCCCAAAGCGATTAAACTGTTCGTAGATCTAAGGAAGAAGATCAGGAGGTCTAACTTTTTTTTCCTTTTCTTTTTTTTTCTCTTTCTCTCTTTTCTATCTATCTGTCTGGTTGAACATTGGAGTGCAGATAAGTGGAAGACAAAAGTCTTCCACTTTATATAGTTTTTAATATTTGACCCACTTCGCACCACACGGTCAATTTTAACAAGTCCAATTTTATATCGAATCAATTAAATCTCGTCCCATGTTAAGTTTAGTATATTTTTATTGAACTAACTTTAAATTATTTTTCGGATCTCGCGAATAAAATCTGATCGTAATTATTTTAGTCGTGTAATGCCTGATCACTTTGTAACACGTGTTCTGTTTCAATATTTTATAAAAATTTACTGGGTAGCTAGATTTCGCGAGACGGATTCAACGATGATGTTCATTTCGTCGTCTAAATTATATAAAAAATTATGTTTTTGACTCGTGTTTTAACAATAAATTATTATTTTATCTCTTTAATTAAGATTTTTAATAATAATAATTTTTTTTTTGGTTTTATGAGGCAAGACCGAAAACGTACCTAAAAAGTGAGGACGGTCATCGATCGAGAACCCAAGAAGGATATTAGGGACGAACAGTGGAAACTTCAAGAAGACCTTCAAACATTCTAAGCACTCACATAGTCAGCCTAGACATCATGGAAGAAGAAGAGGATGAAATCGCAAAAGGCAAAGAGATAAGAGGGTTTCTAGGAAAAGGAGCTGAGAAATCTAAAATGAGGGCAGAGGCGGTTCAGCCTAGGAAGGAACTTAAGGCGTGCATACGATCAGACACGTGGCGCATACAAGTTCAACGTGCACGATAAACAAGCCAGAAATGACTTGTCGCATGTATGTGACGCCGACAAAACTGGGAAACGTGCAATTGTGCAACTCTTCAAAGTAAACCGAGCTGAGCTTATCTACAATAGAGTAGATCAGCCCCAATCCACGTTAGGCAAAGCTTAAATATCTTGGCAGATAAGTTGCAACTGCCTTAACACCATCAACGATTACACAAAGGGAGCATCGGTTATGGGAATTGGCAAGGATCACACATGGCATCACATGAGGCATCTAAAGACTACAAAATGGGATCAAATCCCTCCCATTGGATTCAAGCATTTTATCTGCATAATTAGTCTGTGTGGTCTTCTCGCTCGATTAATAGAAAATTCCCCCAAGAGCAAGAGACTTAATTAGAGTGGACTAGTCAAACTCCCGAGCTAGTAAACCACTACAAACCTTTTGTCCATTCATTTTCTATTCGATTGAATCAACAATTTAACCCCGAAGAGCCTAGAAGCTCAGATTGGATATTCTAGTGACCATTATGCCTTCAAATAATTCAGCTCTATTCAATTGTGCAAGACACACACCATCAAAACTTAACTCATTTTGCTACACATCAATCAAGATTACAGTTTGTTTTTCTATGTCCCATATCTTACATTGCCCCCCCCTGGCCCCTTAAGTGTCAAGGTTTTGCATGTTGCACCTGTAGTAGTTGAGTGCATTGGGTTCTCGATCCATTTCAATAGAAAGGATTTATCCCCTAACAAAAGTTACAAAACACACTCCATAAAAATATCAATGGAGCCATCCGAAATTGCATACAATGGGTAGAAACGAAAACGGTTTTGGATATGATAACAATATAAGGAATATTACTATGATATCTTGGTATCCCACATGGTTAAGGGGAGGAAAGTTGCTGGGTTTATAAGTAAGCCTCTTACCTTACATGACATAAGGCCTTTTTCCCAGGGGTATTGGGAGAAACAAAACCGTGAGGGCCAGTGGGCCCAAAGCGGACAATATTATGTCATGTGAAGGGTTGGGTGTTACAATTACATCTAATGTGATGACATCAAATGCTAGTAGTTCTTCTTTTGCAACCTCTGAAAACAATTATCCTATTTGAGAAATTGGATTCCACTAACGGAATTTTAGAGACATGGATAATCCTTTTATGATTCGATGGAGATTAGGCAAAACAATTGATCTGAGACTGCCTAGGTTTTAGAATTTCTCCAAGAAATTTACATGGAACGATTCACAATTTTCAAGAAAATATTTACATGGATTCATAACGAGTTCTCAATATGTTCAAGAAGATTGGTGCAGGGTTATGGAAGAAGGATCTTTTGAAAGTTAAGACCAAGAAAAGGAGCTTGAGCCTTGGTTCAATGGGTGCACCCAAACGTTGTTGAAGAAGAATCAATTCGTTTTTTTTTTTTTTTGTAAAATTAACTTAAGTAGCAATGATGGTCAAGTAATGCAACAAATATGAATCAAGTATAGTCACTTTTTCAAGCACTAGTTGATACACACGTGCGTTGCACGTGAATCTATATATTGCAATAAACAAACAATTATAATAACATATGAATCCCAACACAAAAGTGCTTCCACTGGTAACTATACATTGTGTAACATGCAATTCCTTTCCATATAAGCTAAACTAGTTCAAAATGTTTTTATAAATTAAGTGGAACAACTCTTTTCTTGATTATAATGGTCGTAGAAATACAAATATCAAGATCAACTTGTGACTAAGAAATTCCCCGAAGAGCACGTTGAGGACCAAATATTGCAGGTACAAGTCCTTGGTCATTTTTCTCCAAATAAGTTTAACAAATTTTAAAATAAGCACATTGCTTTTTGTAGGCTATTTTAGACCAATACATGATAGGGTTGTGATAAGAAATTAGAGTGAGTGAAAACAAATATATGATTAGATTAGAGTTCTTTTTCACTTAATTGTACAGTAAGAAGTGAGTTAGAGTTATAGCTATTGTTTGGTTAAATCAACAACAACATTATTTTTTCAAACACCCATATGACAGTGAGCTCCTTCCCTTTATCATGTCATGCTCAAGATCTTCC